>CM068834.1:96928116-97528116 GCA_028554795.2 Sinohyriopsis cumingii
AGAAAGACCCAGTCGGCGACTCTCCGACCCAGTCCACGAATCTGCGACCATGTCAGCGACGCAGTCGACAACTCTGCGACACAGTCAGTGTCTATACAACCAGAGGAAGACTCAGTCGGCGACTCTGCGACCAAGTCTGCGATACAGTCGCCGACACTGTGCGGGACACCGTCAACGACACTGCGACCAGAGGAAAACCCAGCCGGCGATTCGGTGACCTAGTCTGCGACACAGTCGGCGATTCAGCGACCCAGACGACGACCTAGTGACTCAGTCAATGATACGGTCGGCAACCACAGGACACCCAGTCACTCCAACTACAAAGATCTATCCTAAAGAACCTGAGATAGCTAGACTCGGAATATTGTAGCCGATTAAGTTTCCGCTACAGTATTATTTGTTACATAGTTTAGTTTGTTAGTGAACAAGACGGACGTTTCGGAACATACTCGTCTCTCTCCTATGCGAGTTGATGACGAAGCAACACCTCTCTAGATATGTTAAACAAGATTTTTATAAGTTGATAGATATTGAAAAAAGCACTCTATGACGTTTCAACAATCAGTCACATACGTGGACTTTAAATTTTAAGTCATTTGGTTTCAATAGTCTGAAACTATTGCTTACGCTGTTGTTAGTTACCATCTAAGTCGTTGTGATCTCAAAGAAACTTTTATGATACAATGGGGCAGTTCAGTTTAGTAATTAGGACATCATAACACTTTTGATATTCAGTTCGAATGATGTGAGATTTCAATGTCGACCGATCATAAAAAGGTTTTCATATGTAACGTCGTGTTTGACTGGTTGAAAATGAAAGCTCAAGCTCTGCATTTTATGACCTTTAGGTCTGGTGTCTCCGTCATAAGAACTCGTGTTCGTGGTTTTTCAATAGGCCCAATTAGTATGGTAAAAGGCAACTAACGAGGCCAAGAACTGCTATGTTTAGTGATTAGAGTGTCCGACTCCTGACTGAAATGATGTAGATTCAAATCCTACCATTGAATCAGACCGAGACGATTACTGTGGCACGTACTGTGGCAATGCACTTTTGTCCGATTGGTTCGGCACTAAATAACCTTTTTATGTTGATGTAACATAACACACCAAAGTCCCACCCAGATTTACCATAAAACGTTATTCAACACTTCGATAAATAAGCACTACTACATACTGGGATATCTAAATGTATTAATGCAGTCATTTGATTGGTCAGAATACTCTGAAGTACGATTCAGAGTAAAGTGTTATGACGGAGGACTTGGCAGTTTCCTACTGACATGTATGTCTCGTGGCATGTCTTCATGTGAATCCGTTTGATCAATGAAGACACACGGAACTTGTGTGACGTGGGTATAAAGTGTACCTGTCCGAAGAGCATCCATTATGAGCAAACGCTAAGGGTCTTAATAACGGACATTGTCACTAATATCGTGTTTTGTATCAATCAAAATACATCTTTGATAAGTTTTTTTCTCTGCCTCAGTTGATGTAAAAATATTTAAATATGTAGAAAAAGGGAATAAATTTTAACAATGGTTGTTATTTGGAAATAGTGTAAAAGTCGCAGGCTAGTTTTACGTAGTGTACAAATGGCAGGTTAGTTAGACATAACACAGGAGAGATTTGTTAGCTGGACCGAGTATAAAAGTGGCAGGCTAAGTATACATATTGTAGATTTTGCATAACAGACACAATGAAAAAGTGGCTGGCTAGTTGAACATAGTGTAAAAGTGGCAGGATAGTTGGACGTAGTATATAAGTGGGAGGTTAGTTGATTGTAATATAGAAGTGGTGGGTTAGCTGGATGTAATGTAGAGTAGCTGGATAGTTAGACACGGTGTAAAAGTGGAAGTTGAGCTGGACAGTATTGAAGTGGCAGTAAATGTAGAAGTCAGGTTAGTTAGATACAGTGTAGAAGTGACAGGTTAGTTAGATACAGTGTATAAGTGACAAGTTAGATACAACGTAGAAGTGAAAGGTTAGTTAGATACATTGTAGAAGTGACAGGTTAACGACAATGTAGAAGTGGCATATTAGTTAGATACAGTGTAGAAGTGACAGGTTAGTTAGATACAACGTAGAAGTGACAGGTTAGTTAGATACAACGTAGAAGTCACATGTTAGATATAATGTAGAAGTGACAGGTTAGTTAGATACAACGTAGAAGTGACAGGTTAGTTAAATACAGTGTAGAAGTGACAGGTTAGTTAGATACAACGTAGAAGTGACAAGTTAGTTAGATACAGTGTATAAGTGACAGGTTAGTTAGAGACAATGTAGAAGTGGCAGGATATTTAGATACAACGTAAAAGTGACAGGTTAGTTGTAGTGCAGAAGTGGTAGATTAGTTAGACACAATGAAGAAGTGGAAGCAGCGGTCTAGTTAGATACATTGCACTTGCATGAGGCATACTTTCAACTTCAACCAAAATATCCGTAGATGATTTAGGTGACATTTTACATTGTATTATTTAATATGGAAGACGTTTGTACGTGTTTCGTATATTACATTAATGAAATGGACTTTTTTCAAATAAGCATTTTAATTTCTGACATATCTATTCATCTCCTCCATAAGAAACACATTTCCAGTTACACCAAATAATAGCTGAATTAAACCATCACGGTCTTGAATTGAGTTCTATTACTCAAAGATATTTTAGAGTCAAACTAGATGACAAAGCATCACCAATTATCTACAGGTTAGATCCCTCGGCAAACCACTGAGTATAACCGTACGAACAGTCCATTACGGAAGTTGTTGTGTTGTTAAATGGTGAACACAACAGTGGTGTGAAGACATTACGTGTTCGATGCCAAAATATTTAAAATTAAGTAACTTTTCTCCTGAAAGTATGATTATATATTTTGTGAGACTTTTTAACAGTTTTGTGTGTAATTGGAACTCTAAAAAAAGGGACCAAGGACTTTTCAGTTCGAATTATGTACAAGACAGGAGTATACAACTCTGCCAATTTTCAAACTATTAAAGATTATTTGTATACTATACTTATATAAATATGTGAGAGACAAATAATAAAATGAATCCCAAATTTTCATCCATCCACTTCTATCTTTCTGTACTGTTTGTTGATGTTGATAAATAACGTTCACTGCCCTTTCTGTGCTAATAACTGTATATATCGTTGATATGAAAGTAATGCACACTTTAATAGTATATTAATATTATTTTCTAGCACATACAATATAATGTCTCTGAAATATATTATTTCTTGAAGTATAAAACGAATGAACTTCATCATATAAATACACAAAAACATAACTAACATCCAATTTATATTTTTAAGTATTTTGAAAGTATTCGTGTTGAAGAATATAATGATTTTCAAGACTAATTACTTTCATCTTATCATTTCACGTCAACATTCAGGTCAAAGCGCTATAACGTATACATATTATAGTATATATCGATCTCTTGCGACATAATCATAATATTGAACGCTACCGGATGAATAATGGTCATTCCCACGGATTTTAAACAGTTATGTTCCGAAATGTACCTTTGACTGATTTCCAATATTTACAAGGACGCTCTGCGGAAATGATAGTAGGCCTATCAAAACAAAATATGGTACCATTCATTCTTAAGTTAAATATTCAGTGTGCAAATTAGAACTTCGAATATGTGCTTCAAAGACGGGCAATGAGGTATAGATATTCTTTGAAACAGAAAATGTCGGACCGGCAGTTAATTATGGTTATTCTCTGAAATAGATTGTGTTAGACCTACGCTGACAATCAGTTATACTTTTTATTGAAACAAATTGTGTTAGACCGGCAAACAATTATATTTATTATTGAAACAAATTGTGTTAGACCGGCAATCAATTGTAGTTATTGTCTGAAACAGATAATGTCAGGCATATGCTGAACGAATGGACCTCCGTCGAAAATCAGCGTTTCAATACATCGATTGCTTAATACATACATTGAAAATGGCCGTTCTCTGTGCACTTTCATGATCTGTCTTCCGCTGTTCATGAGGCACAACAGGCGTCTTCTTCAAAGAACCACCTAGTTCTCTCAAAGGGGCAATGAAGTAACGCAAAATAAAAAAATAAACAATGGGCAGTCTGGTAATTTAAAGGCATTGTTGCAGTTTAATGGCTCAATATTGTAAATTGAGCAAATAAAATAAAATATTTCAATTTCATAAAGATGACAGATGAACTTGCAACTGGGTATGAAATAAATTTATTTTTTCAAAACGACATCTTTACATCCATGAATATGTCTGTGATAGAGAATATTAAAAATAGTAGATAAAAAATCAACGACGATCAAAGGTAATGATAACTTTATTGCTGGGATGCATGCCGTCAAAGGGTACCACGGCTGACTCTTGTCAGGTTAGGGATGCTTCTCGAAGTTTGGGATGCTTTGCGTTCTTTAATCTCTCCTCTTTGTATTTATTAGTCCTGCAGTTGCTGAATATTCACCATATGCTAGTTTATAAAACGGGCATGTCTGCGTTTTCATCCTATTCATCCAAACATGCGTATGTTTCTTTGCTCGTCTTTCTATCCGACAAATGTTTAGATTGATGATCAGGATTTAATACACATTTTCCACAAGTCTTATGCAGGTATAACCCATCTCCTGTTTCAACCTCTGTTTCAGTTGTTCATTATATATCCGCTACTCCTCCATAAACACTATTTAATAGTTCTGCATCATTATCCTAACCGATGCGTTTCTTTGGATAAAATAAAGATAGATCCAAAAGCTGGATAAAACATATAATTTTAGTTTTCATTATGTTTGCTACTTATTACTGTGTTATTTCAACTTTACAAATATCTATACAACAATAGGCAATAAATTGAATTGCCTAACTATGAAAGAAAGATCACATAAAAGTGAAAATGGGTATCATATTAACTGTCACAGTATGTTAGCTTGCACAAAACGTATAACATGTTAATTGATTAATTAAAAATACTTTTTTGCTTTTTTTCCCATTGTCATCAGCTAGGCGGATTCCACTGGACACGGTGATATCATGTATCCATATATCGTATCAGTAGCTATGTTTCTAATGATTCGCGTGGCTTAGCTGAATTTAGGGATACATCCTATATTTTTATTACTATCATAAACTGGTGCTTTGTAAAGAAACCAGCCACTGCCTCGGTAAAGCGTAAACAATTCACCAGAAGTAAATACAGCACAGAATATTTAACTCTTAAACAAAACGAAATTTGTCCATTTTCTGGTTGAGTTAAAAAATATGTATATTATGATGAGACAAAGACAGCTCTGCTGTTTTAATAACAGATATTAAATGTAACAAATATATACAATCACATACAAGCAATTCAAAAATAAATAAAATGTAACTAAAGCAACGATCACAGCTTGTACAATATAAACAATGCCTAGAATAAAAAAATTACATTCAAAATAAATATATAAAACAAGATCATCTAGTGGGGCTGAGATCACTCAACTGGCTTAAGTCGGATCAATAGCCAAATGTAAAAATTACTTGTTCTAGTAATTTGGTCATCAAATTCATTTGTGCTTCAAATTCTGTTGACTACTTTTGGAGCTTGAAGTTATCACAAAGCGGTTCTCTGTGTAGTATTTGCAGCCTTATTTGATGGCTAATTGGATTCATTTGTACGAAATTGAAAGGCATTCATATTTCACGATTCTTTCTTTCAAATGTAGTCAACTCATTTTCATCGCTTTTGAAAAACAAAATTAATTTAAAACTCGGCAGTCGGTTTTCCTATTTTCTGAAACAAACATACTGGAAAGCTGATTGGTGTCATTTGTAAATACTTGAGATACTTTCTGTGTGTGTGTGTGTGTGTGTGTGTGTGTGTGTGTGTGTGTTACCTGGATTTTTGACGTAGCCTTAACAATTTTCAGTGATATCGCTAAGATGTCTGCATTGTGGAAGTTTTTAGTTATGTCTAGCACTGAGGCATCATTTCGCAGATATGTGGCATAATGTTCCACCATTATCATGACACCAGTCCTAACACTAACGTCTTAATGCTGACGCCAAGCGAGGCAGCTGCTAGTGCCATTTTATAAGTCTTTGGTATGACTCGGCTGGGGTTCGAACCAGCAACCTCCTGCATTTGAGGCGGACGCTCTAACTACATGAAAACCGGAGCGGTTTTGAGAATTACTTTCTGTAAAATTGGGTCAAATTCTATTTAGAAGTCAGGGTATTCCTCCTCTTTTAGAAGCCGTTTAACATTTATTTCTTTTTTTATTTTATGATCGACATAATTTTGTAAAGGGCTACGGTACTATTTGCCAAACCTGGTAATATCATGTTAAGTGCTTTTTAGAAGTCGTTTAATATTTTTTTTTGCTTTTTAATGATAGCGGCCGGCAGATAGGTATACAGTTTAAGATGCTTATCTTAAATTTAGTCAAATTTCCTTTGGCGATTTTGAAGTTATTTAAACGTTTTATATGTTTTTAATAACAGTGGCTATATGGACGTTTGGTCGACATCATCAATACAAAGTTAAAAGGCCTTTATGCCAGGCTGCATTCTTTAAACTTTGAATTATATTGAGTTAAAAACGCTGCAGTGGTTTCTGAGAAGACATTGAACTAGGAAATATGGACGTACGAAGGACGCAAAGCTGTGCATAACCATTTTTCACCTACCTCAAAACTTAGAACGTGTACAGATATGACAGTCATTAACAATCACAATCGATGAAGTGATGCCTCTTGCATTTTTGAAGGCCCATTATTCATATAAGGGAGACAATATGTCACTGACCTGTTCTCCACCTTATTCATATGAGGGCGACATTATTGTCAATGACCTGCTATCGACATGTAAGACTTAAAGTTTGACAAATTGGTTGAAAGGAAAGGATTCTAAAAGATGTCATAAATCGAAATCAAAACATTGAAATCATTATGCGTTCCATATTCGCAATCCTATCAGAGAAGGTTTCTAGGCGGAAAATAAGATGCGAAGAAGCGCATTAAATAACAAGCTTAAAATATCCCTGTACATCATTTGCAATGTTAATTAGCAGTAACACCCATTACTACTCTTATTCTAGAATTGGTTCCATCTTAGGGTCATTCTCGACTTCACCCGAGAAAAAGAAATCGTCCTAAGAAAAGATATACAAAATAAAATATCGGTACGTAATTTAGTTAGTCGGAAATAACTGGGTGGCAAATATTAAATAGAATGATACTTCATGAAAACATGCAATATTTGAGCAAATGAGAAAGCGTTAACAAAAATGATTTTGTCTTCCGGCAACTTATCGCCTGTTTTTGTCACATTTATTATATTTTTACACATAATTCAAAATCTGTCGTGACATAAACTTCCGAATTTTTTCTGCCGGCTTTGGCAATAATGTGCGTTTTGTCAGGCATGGCTCTTTGTATCATTTATAATGATGTACCAAACATGTATAACTCATCCAAAGATTTAGACAGAAGGAAAAAAATAGGCCGAAATTTCAATTAACTTTAAAGATGCCTGTATCATAAAGCCTTGGAAAAATGTTATTTCAAAAAAAAAAACTAAAATGTGCCTGGAAATAAATGTCGGTGAAGGTGAATAGTCAATAGACCTTAGATTTAAATACAGTAAACATTTTTACAAACAACATTGTTATTATGTGAGCATAAGATCGTTATGGTACGTTGTCATGAATGGAAAAAAGAAACTAATGAAGCATGCAGTTGTTTCTTTTTTTACCATTGTAAATGATCAATGCGTATCGTCGTTTAAACCATTTAAATGTATTTGCCGTTTTGTTTTTTAATCTATCAAGCGAGGAGAAACCACAACAAAATGGTAAAGGGTTTGAACAGCTCTGATATTAGTGATTGCGCTCTCGTAATGAACTATCGAGCGGCAATGCCATGTGAATAATGTTTTCCTATTCTGGAAAAAGGTCAATAATCTCCCTCCCAATACCTCTACTCTCTAAATGATTTCATATAATCATGCCAGTCAATCTATCTTGGCATCGGCTAATGAAATGGTCTTTGACCAATACAATGTGACACCGTCTAATCACATGAACTTCGACAAATACAATCGGCTGATCCTATGACATTTGACCAATCCAATGTGCCATCGTCTAATTAGATGAACTTTGAAAAATATAAGCACTATCTACTTGTGGCTGGCGTAAGTAATTATATGACGTAACACTACTGGTCCGATTGTAATGGGGTAAGTAATTATATGACATAACATCACTGGTCCGATTGTGGTGTTTTGTCCCATAAATAGGACCGAAATACATGAAATATATAATCACGCTGAGCATACACAACTCAACACATTGCAGATGTAACGTGCTAAATTGTCAGATCTTACAAGTTTTTTAAATCAGCAAGTCTGGAAAATTTGATTAATTTAAGCAGGAGACAAAACTCTTATCCAACTGATCGTGGGTTGGGTCAGAACACAATATACATCTATTTCTTGAATTCCACGCTAAGTTCCCTGCAGATTCCAGTATTAACATACGTTGTCTCAGGATTTGAAATACTCCCTTTTCTACAGCTTCGTTCGACCAGCCTTTGTACCATGTCTGGTATTTCATAAGAAAGAATGCCGAATGTGGGCCGCTCACTTGGTTCCCAGCTCCAACACCTCAGCATTAACTGGTACCTGTAATACATAATTAATAGTTAGATAATCTACGAAATTTATTAAATCTGTTTAATGTTAAAATGTGCCATCAATATTTAACGGCTTTCATAAGTTTCATACATCAGTACAGACATTCTGTAGAAAAGTAATGCAAGTAGAGGGTCAACTATTTCGTAGAAAGATAACAAGAAGATTACTGACAGACCAAGCTTGTGACTTCAAAAGAATTTTACCCCAGAAAACCTCGAAATATCAAAATCAAACAAAGCAAAATAATGTTGTTTTTCTTTTCTTCATAGCACACAAATGCGCCTCAATCACGTCTTTTTCTATAAGAGAGTGTTAACCTCAGAGAACATACACGACAAGTAGACGACTGGTGAGAGCACGGGGCCATAGGGGACTTTAAAATGGGGAAGACTTCGCAGATCACGGTCCACACAATACACAAGACAAAGATTATTGACATATTAATTAAATACCAGCTTTCTCATTAGCCATCAACTAATTGTTTGATGACTTTCCTTGCTACTGCATAGAAACAAAAAAGGCCATTAAAGGCGAGGTCACTTCCTCGATTATTACTTTGTTTAGTATGGTAGTCCGTAAGCGCACAGTACTTTACTAGTGAATTACTACCTTACTAACGTAACATTTTAAACATTACGTCTGAGATAAATGGAGATGATGTAATGTTCCAATTGTTTTGCCTCAGAATAGCTCATTCCAACAGGATTTAAATAATAATAGTAAAGACACAGAAAAATACAATCATGTTATGATATTGTCAACCAAGCAAAACAACCGGTGTAGCTATGAAATGAGTGAAAATATGTCATTGTTTATTATGTGCCTAATTTAAACGAATGATTGACTGATTAATTTAACTTTCAGCTACTTTCCTTTATTTTGGTAATATGTACAAGAGAAACGTTCCCAACAAAATCAACAAGACTGGCAAGTTATGCAAAACAAAATGTGTGTGTGTGTGTGTGTGTGTGTGATTATTCAAACACCGTCAGCATTCGTAAAAAAGATGAAATCAGATACATTAAACCTCAGCGAGTACATGTCATATAACTGAGAATGAATTTTCTTTTTAAAAAACAACAACAAAAAACAACTTTTAAAAAAACAATCTTCACGCCCATGACCGCGTAGCAGGCAAATTCAGAGTCCAGTCCATAAAGACTCTAGTTAAATTGTTAAGAAACTTAAAATAGATCTCACAAGTCATTCCTAATTTACTAGGTCATGACATCCATCTTTTCATCAAGATATTTTTAAAAATGACCCAGATAATGAAATAACAATGTAAGCCAACAACGATGTAAAACGTTTTCCATTCAGCAAGAATTTCATTGTGGATAGGTGCACCACACCACACCACACCCACACTTTATATGTCAGAGCAATTCAGATGAGTGAGTGACGAACAGATTGTGGTTTAAGAAAAGCGTTGTCAGCTTCACGTATGCTAGTGACGCTGGATGAGTTTTAAAAGAGGCTTTGGTGATACCAACACATTTTTATTACCATATCAGGAACCACCCCTTTGCTCCAAGGATGCTTGTTCCAGACAAAAATGATCTATCCCCTTTTAAAAGAATTTGATAAATTATTACAATGGTGTAACAAAAATAGCTATTATTACAACTAAATTATTACAATGATACAACAAAAACAGCTTGATTATTACAATGGTGTAACAAAAATAACTATTTTTGCAACTAAATTATTACAATGGTGTAACACCTGCTATTATTACAGCGATTACACTGGTGTAAAAATAACTGTTATAATTACATCTAATTATTACAGTGGTGTATCAATAACAGTTATTACTACACTTAATTATTACAATGGTGCAAGAAAAACAGCTATTATTACATCTAATTATTACAATGGTGTATCATTAACAGTTATTACTAGACTTAATTATTACGATGGTGTAAGAAAAACATTATTACATCTAATTATTACAATGGTGTAATAATGACAGTTATTATTGCATATAATTATTACAAAGGTGTAAGAAAAATACCTATTATTACAACAATTTAAATGATTATATCAATATTTGCTTTCTCTTTACCAATAACAAGTAATATTTTCCTACTACCACACCTTTTATATAACACCTCCACTTATTCCAACAAATCCACCTGCGTAAACTACGCCAAACGGTGAATCATTGTTTTGACAAAACCAAAAAATGCATAAAAACCTTAGTCTCGTCTCTTAATTAGTTCAAGTTTGCATGACCTGCAAGTTTTAATTTGTCATTTTTTAATGCGAGCTTATTTACCATATATGTCACATACGATAAACTTGTTTTAGTTCAAACTAAAATGTCATATTGCTTGAAAATTCTCTATTTGTTGTTCTTTCACCATTTATGTTTACAGAATAAAGGATTTATTATATCCCTTACATTTCATGAGTACCGACTTCGTTCCTCGCATACCTTTAATCTTCAAAGTCTATTCAGCATTGCATGCTCAACGTGTAGGTCATATATCAATGACTCATAACATATACCATCTAAATCTTCTCCTTTGAAGCCTTCCAATTGTAAATCCCCTAGTATGCCTTGCCTGATTTTGAATATTTCCTCAGCAAAAATCTAAAAAGGTATCCATTTGAAAATATTATGTGAAGTTTTGAAATTCTGACTGGTTACATTAATTTAAACTACTGATCAGGTTTTTCTTGGCTCACTTAATGAAAGATATATATATTGATTATGTTTGTGAGAGTGATTGCATCACTCATTTAGCTTTGGTAAAATGTCATTTTATTGTCTGGTTTAGTTTTAAGTAGCGTGTTTCTAGATTCTAGTCTTCGGAGTTTTAATAAACCTTTCAGATACATTTGTTTTTAATCTGCATAGGTTGAAACGTACTTTTTAGTTTGCTTTCCCATCAAATTCCTAACTCTATTGTTGTGAATTATTTCCCTTGTCCAACAGTATGTATAGTATCAGGCTGTATCTCTTTGAAAATGTCTGTATGTCAGTGAAAGTGTCGTTTATGCACTCAGCCCTGTTTGTTTTTGCTCTTTCAGACCAGGCGTATTTTGAAGAAAAAATATCTATCATCGTAAAGACGTATTTGCAATATCCATAATGTCTGATTGAGACAGGTCATCCATCTGAGCATTATAGACCCGTCTGTAGGGAAATTTTTCAGCTTGCTTGTTCAGTGGATATGTACGTAATTGGGGTAATCGTTCTTTCAATAATTACAATTGGTAATGTTTTATTTTGCTATAACCTTCCCAGAAGCCATTGAGGTTTGTGTAAACAATTAGACTTTAATGACCATATTACATATATTCTAATTGATTGTCTTGCCCTGCGTAAGTCTACGACTTGAGCCATTTATAACGGAATGAAAGCATGCCATTTATAACGGAATGAAAGCATGCCATTTATAACGGAATGAAAGTATGCCATTCATTTATAACAGGATGAAAGCATGCCATTTATAACGGAATGAAAGCATGCCATTTATAACGGAATGAAAGCATGCCATTTATAACAGGATGAAAGCATGCCATTTATAACGGAATGAAAGCATGCCATTTATAACGGAATGAAAGCATGCCATTTATAACAGGATGAAAGCATGCCATTTATAACGGAATGAAAGCATGCAAAAACATATTTTGATGTGGCTAACATAACATCCGTATAGAAATGGTACTTTTATTTTCAAAAATGTTCAATATTTGCTTCAATCCTGTAAAACATATGAATTAGCCTAGATGGAGGTCAAATTTGCCATTCATGTGGTTGATTAAAAAACAGCTACTTTACAAAGTGAGTCTCCTGTGCAGTTGGAATCTAGCTTTGTTTCCACAAATTCTACCTCTGCTAGTTAAGAATCGTTATAGATAGATTGACCTTGTAAATGTCATGTGATTGTTTAGTTGTGCCTTAAATACAGATGAACATAAATGCGTGCATTTGTGTATTTATCCACTTCAAAATCAAAATTCACACTGCACAGTTTGGCTCATCCTCCACTCCAGATTGTTGATTCCAATCTCTGTGTTGAAACATATATATCTTTATGTTTGAAATAGTTTGCTTTGCTTTATTTGTTCAACGGCGCTTTTAACACATTATTTGATTTATCCTGCCAATGAAGTGAGACAAGTATCTTTCCCAAGAATGATGAGGCAAAAGACCCGAGCAAATGAGGCAAGTTGACTTGAACGCTGTTTAGTATCACATCTAACTTGCAACAAACTTGAATCTCATGCAAACTTACAAACAAACACTCGTTATATTTTGATAGTAAGATTCTTGCTTATACGTTGGACTCTTGTGCTTTAGTAGTAAGTTAACGTCTAGTTTTGGACCAAATATTGATGTTGTTGTTGTTGTTGTGGGGTTTAACGCCATTTTTTCAGCACACGATAAGCTATGCATGGCGGCCAGCATTAATGATGGAGGAAGAACCCGGGAAAACCCTGGGAAAAACTACCGACCCAAGAGAAGCTACTGGCAAGCTTTCTCACATACCCACATTAGCCGAATCCGAGACTCGAACCTACGCAGACGGAGATAAGATGGCAGTGATCCGTAACGGAGAGCGCTTTGAAAAATACAGTACAAGCGGTAGTGGCTTCTATCTCTAAAGCGTCCTTTGTTTTTATCCAGTAGGAAGGAAAGTATTAAGGGACAATGGAAGAGTTGGTATTTGAATTAAAAGGACAATTATTTTTATTTTTATTTGGTATGCGTGGCCCAAACCCAAGCACACCAAATGGAGTGTACTATTTTAAATTTCACTAGTGGCTTTGTTACATCAGCCATCAACTAATTAAAAAAGTTCACAATGCTGCAGCCGATGATGGACGGGCGAATAACGTAAATGCAAAACATAATCAAAATCAATGAAACCTGGAATGTAAGTCACACTGACCTACTTTAGGATGAACGGCGTTGAACTCATCATTAGACATTTACACAAAAATGTTAAAGAACATGCAGCTACGCTCAAAACCTAAGGAAGGTGTGACAGACGGACAAAGTTACACAGTATGCCCTATTAACATTTGTGGTGTTGCAAAATAATAAAACGCATTTTCAATATATACATCGTCTTTGTTGTAACAATACTCATTTTGAATTATCAGACTTTCTAAACCGGTTAATTGAGCGGAGTTGTAAAATCATGTGTGAGATGATGATAAAAATGCATTCATATTTCACTGGCAGTTTTAGTTCTCCTGCAGTGATTTTCGTGCGTTAGAATTCTCAGGTAAATCTGAATCTGACTGAGATAATGGTTTTATAATCTAGGGATATTGTCCAACTAAGACCCATAATTTACATCTAAATCACATATCTCTTAAGTTGCAAATAATACTGCTATAGACTAGTCTACTTATCTTTTGAACACTACTGATAACAACATGGATATCACATATCTGTTTACATCACATGTATCTCTTAAATTGCTAGTGATAATGGTATGGTCATCGCATATCTATGTAATGACTGGTGATAACTGCATCACATGTATCTCTTAAATTGCTAGTGATAATGGTAAGATCATCGCATGTCTATGTAATGGCTGGTGATAACTGCATCACATGTATCTCTTAAATTGCTAGTGATAATGGTTTGATCATCGCATATCTATGTAATGGCTGGTGATAATTGCATCACATGTATCTCTTAAATTGCTAGTGATAATGGTATGATCATCGCATATCTATGTAATGGCTGGTGATAATTGCATCACATGTATCTCTGATAATGCTAGACACAATGACATCAGAAATAATACTCCGGTTCCTTGCTCCTGTGAAAATTGCTGCAAGTTTGTTAATTTTTAAGCTTTTGAGTGGATAAAAATATGATTTCTAAAAATCGATTTCCAAAAATATTAAAGTCTTTTCCTTTTCTTGAAAAGTTTTGAAATTTATGGACAATGAATTTAGGAGCTACAGAAGGAATAGACATAATGGGTTCCACCGAAGCTGTGGTGTTTTTCTGGAGATATATTTATATTTCTTATTATGTTATGTATATGTATATATTTGAATTCCTGGTACATGATTTTTTCTAATTTTTTTAATTTTTGTTCATGACCATACATTGCAGTGATTATCTTTAGCTAGATTTTGCCTTCTTAACTAGGTCTGTTTTTAGATTTTAGAGTATTTAGAGAAAAGAATTTACATAGGATCTATAAACAGGTGGTTATGTATGTTTTGCCAATTACTAATAATAATCTTAATAAGAAGACTTGTTGACGATTTTCGGATAATTTCTCATTGGCAAGTTGGTATTAGGACGGTTCTAGAAGAACTAAGTAATTTCCCATTGGATAAGCTAGGTTTTATCCATTGGAATTTATAAATATTTATTCAGTTGTATAATATGACACTTGAAGGTGGGTAGTGAAATATAGTCATAATAGAATGCGTATATAAGAGGAGAACTGAGCAATTAGATTCATACATATTTTGGAGTCATTCTTATTTCTTGTGTTCATGTAGTTTCATGAAGTCTGCAAACGTGTTTTATGTTGTACTTAGATATTATTTGAGACGAACAGCACGTGTTCGGACTGTTTAATTAAAATAGAAAGTGGTCATATTTTGTACTATCATATTATTCTGGAACTATTGCGAATTATTCAAAGGAGTTCTGGACAAGGCCATTTTGACAACGTCAGGACATTTCCGATTCTGAAATTTATACCAACATTTTCATTCATTTGCACATTAATACAACTCTCACAGTATCAGTTTGGATTTATTTCAAAGTACTGTAAATTCCTCTCTCATTTAATTTATAACTTTGATAATTAAATTAATTGTTAACTTGCTTAATTTTGTTACCTAATATATAGCTATAGAATAGTAACATGTATTCGATTGTTTGTTCTTTTGGTTCTTTGTGTTTTTTTTGCTTATATTTGGAATTTGTTTTTCTTGCTGGTTCTAGTGTCCAGATTCGTTTGAAGCACGTGACTTATAAGATTTATCTTCTCTGATTTCTCTTTAGCAGGTTTGATTATAATTTCAAACTTCGGGAACTGAGAAGGGGAGGTTTTCTTGAGTCATAAAAGGAAGAAAAGTACACATAAGAATATTGGAGTGGAAATAATGACGAACTGATTGATTCAGCAGCTGAATATTCATTTTTCCTAATTCTGCTTATTATGGTAACATAGTAATGGTCCAGAGAGAGAGAGAGAGAGAGAGAGAGAGAGAGAGAGATGGAGAAATGGGAGATGCCAAAAGACGTGCAGTGAACGCAAGAACGAGTTATACTTTCTCAGCCTGAAAAAAAACAAATATATATATATATATATATATATATATATATATATATATATATATATATATATATATATATACTTACAATTCATCTGGACAATAGTTTGGCTTATGCAATCTGCGGCCGTCTGTCAAGTATCTGAGCATATCCCAGTTGTCAACTCCAGGATATGGGTTAATTCCCCTCGTGATAACTTCCCAAACAACTATTCCGTAAGACCACTGCAAGCATAATGTCATGTTTTCGTCAATGTAGATCATTTTCATGGCAACGTGATGGTTTAATTATATGCATTTTCTTTTATGTTTTGTCCAGGGAATATTTCTTTTCTTTGAAATTAAAAGATTGGACGTAGTTTAAATTCGAATCTATAACACCGTATCAATGAAAAGGAAACAGTAGTTTAAATTCGAACCTGTAACACTGTGAAAAGGAAACAAATCCGACAAAACTTAGGAATGTTCATCATAATATGCAGATTCTCTTTCTCTGCCTAAAGTGAATCTTTTACGTTGTGCAAGAATCGGTATCTTAGAACAAAGAATGATGAATAAAGAAAAACAACAAGGATTGAGAGAGAGAGAGAGAGAGAGAGAGAACTTACAACATCAGACTGTACAGTGTAGACTCCACGCTCCAAACTTTCAGGCGCCATCCATTTGACTGGCAACTTTGTCTGCTTATTTTCGCAGCTATAATATTCTTTCTCATAAATGTCACGTGACAACCCGAAATCTGCGACCTTCACCTTAAGATTTTCATCCAACCTAGAATATACATTATCATGATATTTGAAAAGAATGATATGGCAAAGTATTTCGTATTTAATTTCTAAATTTTCTACCTTCCCTTAGCAGAAAAGAACATCTTCTATAACTCAATCCATGCCACAGATATCCTAACTGGTAAATTAAAGCATAACAATCAAAAAATGCATAACCATAGTTATAATGCAAACAAAAAGCTCATTCATTCTCTTTTCTTTTTTTGAAAATTACATAATAGGCCACTTTACTTCGATAACTAAAAATGGTGATCCAGATATGACACCAAAAGAAATTTAACAAATTACCTCGACAAACGAGATTTAATTCCATCGTTTCTATATTAGCGATCTATATAAGACACTAAATATATTTTAATTAAAAGATAGTCCGTCCTAATCAGAAAAAGATGCATTCCGTATGTATGTATGTAGGTACATGCAATTCCTGGCTGCCAAGTCCCTGTGCACGAACTTCAGTTCGGCCAAATAACACATGCCATTGGCAATGTCTGCACAGAACATCATCAAATCCTTCACCATGGGAACCTGCAAAGATTAATAAACGGAGATGCATGTATTTGAAGTGGCCTAGATAAAGAAATTGATATTGCCATACCATGCACCATTGATAGTTCCAGATTATATTCTAGTTGCACTGAATGGGTAAAATGTTAAATTAGTATATCGTGGTTTATACTGGGTATTGATATTTAAGTTTAACCAATGTAATAGACCGTATATTTAATGCGCTTAGACTGAAGTGAATGTAGAGATAAATTACTATCCTAACCTGATGGAGTTAAGCATCCTGGAAATGGAAATTAGGGTCTTCTGATGGTATAGTATAATGAAAATTGTGTCATTCACTACCTTGACATGACTAAGGCAAAGTGAATTTTCAAAAGAAAATTATCACTGTAGTGAGGCATCTTATCATATTTTAAACAAATGTTTCATTATATTAAGCTAATAAAGGACACCTGTTGATAAAGAAACCCAGCAGTGATTGACATCTGCTTAAGAATGGCACATTGTCCTGAAGGGCATCTACGTAAGAATGGCACATGGCCATGCAAGACATCTACGTAAGAATGGCACATTGCCATGAAAGACATATAGGTAAGAATGGCACACTGTCATGAAATACATCTACGTAAGAAAGGCACATTGATTGTCATGAAGGACATCTACGAAAGAATGGCACATTGTTATGAAGGACATCTACAAAAGAATGGCACATTGTTATGAAGGACATCTACAAAAGCATGGTACATTGTCAAGAAGGACATCTACGTAAGTATGGCATATTGTCATGAAGGACAGATAAGTAAGAATGGAACATTGTCATGAAAGACATATACGTAAGAATGGAACATTGTCATGAAAGACATCTACGTAAGAATGGCACATTGTCATGAAGGACAGATAAGTAAGAATGGCACATTGTCATGAAGGACAGATAAGTAAGAATGGCACATTGTCATGAAAGACATCTACGTAAGAATGTCACATTGTCATGAAAGACATCTACGTAAGAATGGCACATTGTCATGAAAGACATCTACGTAAGAATGGCACATTGTCATGAAAGACGTCTATGTAAGAATGGCACATTGTCATGAAAGACATCTATAAGAATGGCACATGGCAATGAAAGACATCTGCTCATAAAGGATATCTGCTGATATTGTATAAATACATTTAAATGACAGATGCATTGATTTATCTCTTCATTTATATTTTATATGTTTAACCTTTATTTACATGATATTTGTTCATAAAGAGCAACATTTATTGTCTTTCAGTTGCCTTTACATATATATTAGACTTAGATTTTACTTAATAAACACCAGACATAAACAAAATGAAAGATATCATTATAAACTAATCAGAATCCCCAATACTTAGTCGATATTTCATAGTCAACTTGCAGAAATATTATGACTGATTTATTAATTTTACAGTTTCAAAAATATTCCTTGTTACTTTATTTTTACAAGATTTCAGTAAAATCAATAAATCTTAATTTACTTTCTCGTAAGCGCTCATTTGATGAAGAATTTAAAGGGAAACATTATTCAAGATGAGCGTCTCTATGCCAGTGCTGCTCTGCTGTTCAATATTCGTCGATCCTGATCAACACAGAATATTCACCTGGTGAACAATTTAGACCTTTTCTTGCAATTCTCAGCCTTTGAGGCATACGCAGGTTAGGTTTTCTCCTGAGTTTATATTTTCAGCATATTCTTTCAACTATTTTTTTAAACTCTGGTTTAAATGAGTTCTGAAGTATTGTTATCTTGTACAAGTTTTTTTGAGTATTTGCTATAACTTAGTATTTCGTACAAATGAGCATGATCATATTGGAAGACACATGGAAGAACGAATGCCCTACAGGAAGCTACTTGCAAAGCATTCTTACGTACCAATGTTGGTCGAAGAGAGACTCGAACTCACGCAAACAGGCGTGAGATCTATAATGGGGAGCGCTTTAGACCACTCGGTCACTAGGGGCCCTATTGAGATGATACAGAGTGACTATCACAACAATCTGCATATTGAGATGAATCTAGTTTAACTATCACAGTAGCCTGCGTGGGACTGTCACGACAGCCTGCATGTTGAGATGAATATAATATAACTATCACAATAGCCTGCGTGGGACTGTCACGACAGCCTGCATGTTGAGATGAATATAGTGTGACTATCACAACAATCTGTATACTGAGATAAATATGGTAGATGTATCACAGCAACCTGCATATTAAGATAATATAGTGGGACTATCACAACACCCTGCATATTGATATGAATATAGTGGGACTATCACAACACCCTGCATATTGATATGAATATAGTGGGACTAACACAACACCCTGCATATTGATATGAATATAGTGGGACTATCACAACACCCTGCATATTGATATGAATATAGTCGAATCATCACAACACCCTGCATATTGATATGAATATAGTGGGACTATCACGACACCCTGCATATTGATATGAATATAGTGGGACTATCACAACACTCTGCATATTGATATGAATATAGTGGGTCTATCACAACACCCTGCATATTGATATGAATATAGTGGGACTATCACAACACCCTGCATATTGATATGAATATAGTCGAATCATCACAATAACCTTCATATTGATATGAATATAGTGGGACTATAGCGACAGCGTGCATATTGAGAAAATATCGCGGAACTATAGCGACAGCGTGCATATCGTGGAATAACAACAACAACAACACACACACACACACACACACATACACACACACACACACACACACACACACATATATATATATATATATATACTGGAACCGTCACACACCCGGCATACAAAAGATAAACCTTGTGGAACCATATATGCTAAGATTGCAGAATGGAATGTTGTGTGCACTATATCTGCTGACAAGTCAAGAGAAACTGACTCAACAAAATAAATGATGAATTCTTACGTTGTTTTCATCTCTGATGTAAGTAAGAAGATCCCCGTGCCTCAAGTAGGGCAATACCACGAGTGGCATTTTGTCCAATCCTACACATATTCCCACCAGTTCCATTACATTGTTGTGATGAAAGTCCTTCATAATGAGCGCTTCCTTCAGAAATCCATTTACGTCCATGTCCCGCGGACCATCAACTAAGTGGTAAATCAATTTTGAAAACCGGCATTTTTTTATTTATAATAACGAAATTACGTACTCGTATTATACGGCTAGGTATAAATTCTTATTGACTTGTCATATTTTACTCTTTGGGGTAATAAGCCATTAGGTGCCAGACCTTGTTCAATGAAGACTTACAAAAATGGTACTAACAGCTGCCTCGTTTGGTCGTCCTGGTATCAGTATAATGTGTCTGGGTGGGACATCATGCTACATGTCTGCGGCATGATGCCCCAGTGCTAGACATCACTATAAACTGTCACACTGCAGACATCGTAGCAATATGACTGAAAAATTGTTAAAGCTACGTTAAAAATCCAAATCACACACACACACACACACACACTCACACTCACACACATACAAACACACCTTATTCAATGATATTTGAAAACGACGTTATGACTTGTATACTTTCCAGTTATACATCAATTTGGCAAGTGTGACTTAATTGAATATGAATTATTGGTCTCTGAGCACGTTTCGAACTATTTAGTGACACGTACATAATTAATGGAACAGGAGGAAAATATAATTCTACTTTGGATGTGTAATGGCGTTGTTCTTGGATCTCAAAAAGATACGATACTACGGAGATTTATACTTTTCTCAAGTCTCTTACAAAAGACATAAATTCGTTATTATGTACGGTTCTGACTGTTGTAAAGTTTCTTGCTAAAAAATAAAATACGTTACTATGGAGGGTTTTGACTGTTGTCAATCCCATGCTAAAATTAAAATTCGTTACTATGGAGGGTTTGGACTGTTGTAAAGTATCTTACAAAAGAATAAAATACATTACTATGGAGGGTTTTGACGGCAACTATTTTTTCTTCTTTTACACCAACCAGTTGTAGATATCCTTTATAGACGCAGCCAAAATGACCTGAAAATTAAACAAGTCAGTTCTGGGAATTTTCTTCGCCCTTCTTTCCCAATAAGACAACTATAGCAAACTATATGCCTTGTTTCTCACTAGACTATCGAGGACGATCAAATATTAATGTGTAGCATGCGAAATCAATTTAAAGTCACACTTACAAACACATCTAAATTTAACAAGGAGCTCGACCCAAAAATGGACACCCATAAAACATTAAGGAAATTATTGAACAATTTATCGATACTTAGACTTCTGTTAAATAGGTTGTTTTTAGATCGGTATTTCAAGGTTGACTGCATCTTTTAAGAAAATAAATTCAGATTTGTTTGCTGCAGCAGCATGAAGTCAGAAGTTTAAAAGAACTAAACAAATTGACAATGATACTCAGTTTATGAATTTATTTTAAATCCGAGTATTTTGGAGTCATACTGTGTCCACTGTGAAGTGAACACGTTGCCATTATCCAATGTACAACCATCAAATTTAAAATCATTGTTTTTGAGGTGACGACCGAATAAATAAAATCTTTAACGTATTTCACAAGACCACTTCTTTACAAAGAAAGCAGCATCCATACATGAATTTGTGAAGCGCAATGGCTCATTTCTTTCCTTTAAAACCATTGTCGGCACGCCGTAAAAGATTGCGTCTTTCACTCATCGATTATTGTGGTCATTTATGAAAGAAACAGCAGCCAGTGGTACATTAAGTCTTGAAAAAGTGACATGTATGATTAACCATTTCTTCTAATGAATTATCCGACTTTGTAAACAGATAGGGCACTATAGACTCTATAGGAATAGGATAAGCATTAGTTTCAAAAACGATTTAGGCTTCCATGGAGTCGGCCAATCGTTGATCCATATATACGAAGGAATATGTATTTGCATGCGATGCAGTGTGCTATCACCTTTGACTTGAAAGACAACTCACCTTGTCCTAACAACTCTCCGAGAACGAGGTTGTCCCTTTCTATGATGAGATTATCTCCTCTTAGCGTTTGAAGTAAATCCTCGTCAATACCGGAAAGCAAATGAGCTCCTTCATCCGCACTTTTCAAAAAGGTTTGTTCTTGATAGTCTGCCATTTGGAGAAGAAGAAAAAAATATATTTCAGGTTAACTTTAAGGAAAACTAAACAGTGCAATAACTGATTAAACTCCAGAAGCAAAGGAAATACTCTGCGTTTCAAAAATATATCGTCTCGTATAATTAAAGGCATGTGTCCATCGACGTGCATGATATAAAATTGACAAATACAATCATTGCTGTCATGTTCTCTATTCATTATACGTGTAGTACCACATTAATTCATCAATAGCAACATCCATATGGTACATCACATTCAAATACACATCCATTGTAATAGTGCTAAGCACGCTGTTTAATTTTCTTGCAATCAAACTTTCAACATTACCATCGTCGTCGTCATCATCGAAATACATATTTATAATGCATGTACTTTATAATGATTCTAAGCATTTTCAAATCGTTCCCATCATCTGAATTACTTATAATTACTACAAAGAATAAGGATACGGAACAAAACAATGATTATAGTAGAAATGAAACGAGGACAACGACAGCAAACCCACTGAGATGAAAATTATTTGGATTTGTGTAAATGTATTATATAAGCATATAAAGTAGTCCTTGATGAGACCATTTTCTCTGTTTTGCACCGACGCGTTTTCTAGGGATGATTCGCCTTGTATTCTGCTACGTCCAGAAGAGTATTCCACAATGAAGTCAACCCTCTGCCGTTTCTTACGAAATAGACTGACACCCAGTCGCTTCATTAATAACATAGCTATGATTAAAAAGAGCACTGATCCACCAACAAGGGAGACAATCACTGCAATGTTCGTTGGTGCTGTAGGATTATTAGATGTAAATTTTCCTCGATAACGGACGTATCCACCAGACAACTCCAGGTTTTCTCCAAACGAAAGCTGAAATAATGGGATAATTCACATTTATTTCTTTTCTCAGTTTCGTCTTGGTTTTACGCAATAACCTTAACCGATTCAGACATCGTATAAAACACAGTGCTTACACAGACGATTTCATATACGAAGCATTCATTATATTCAAAGTTACAATGAGAATGTTGAAACTAAACAACCCACATTTGGGAGCGTAAGCAGTTAGTCGTTGTATCTTCGTTGGGGTGAAATGTGCCCTTCGATACAAAACACTGCACAGATCTTTAGTTCGGATAAGTTGAAAATATGTGTACAAGAAAAGGAATCTTACAACTAAGTTGGATCTTTGTCTCAGAGTTTCTGGATAAGACCGAAGGCAAGACTGAATTTTGGAAGGTGTAAAGGAGTAGTTACCTAGATTCTAGGTAAAAAATGTATAAACATATGAAGTCCTCCTGAACGTTCAATTTGCAAACGATTAACCATCGATAATTTTAGATATTTTAAGATAATGCTACGAGTGAATGAAAAACGTCAATATGTATTGTTTGATCACTAAGCACCGAATATACTGGCCAGCTAACAATTTGATGCATACTAATAATTGGGTTGTATTTTAGCTAAACGTTTCCGGACAGACCATCAGTGTATGCAAATATGAACGTATTATCCTGGAACGCCACGACTGTATTATGTCGTTTGTCTTTATTAAATTGGGTGGACTATTACTTAAATTTTTTGAATTTTATCATTACATGATGTGGCTTGCTTTATAATATGCAGTTGTTTTGACATTAGATTCGCTGGTTTCTTCATTATATAATCCAACCACAGCATATATAGTGATAAACTCACCGCACGTAAATGATAATCCAACTAATACAATATTGAAGAACGTCATAATACAGTCATGGCGTTCTATATATATAAGGGATAAAATAAATACCAGCTTTACTCTCCATCACAAATCAAGATGGAGCACGTTTCGCATCTCAAAAGCGCTTCCTGACCGAGTGGTTAGATCGTCCGACTCGGATGCTGGATGTTGGGGGTTCGATCCCCGGCCGAGCCATACCAAAGACTTACAAAAATGGTACTGACAGCTGCCTCGCTTGGCGCTCAGCATTAAGAGGTTAGTGTTAGCACTGGTCGTCCTGGTATCAGTATAATGTGACTGGGTGGGACATCATGCAAAATGTCTGCGGCATGATGCCCTAGTCCTAGACATCACTATAAACTGCCACACTGCAGACATCGTAGCGATATGATTGAAAAATTGTTAAAGCTACGTTAAAAATCCAAATCACACATACACACATCTGCATTTCAAAACAGACAAGTGAATAATGTCGTAATGCACATAAGCCATCTAAGAGTTAATAATGTTGTCCTTAATGGAGTTAATAAAAGTATCCATGCAGCGACTACCAATTCATTGATGAGAGATAAAAATGATTGCAAACTATATATGAAATAAACAAACTGCTCCAGACAACAAATTGTTCTCAATACCAGTTTAAATGTGGAACTTGTCCACTATAATTAAGAATTCGGGAAAAGTGTTTATCAAAATACCCAGGGGTCTGCTTTGTAAAGATTTCTCTTTACATTGATGAAGACAAGCGTTTTAGCCTAAGTGTAGGCCTGTGTAAGTACGAAGATTAGACGTGAGTTATCAAATACTGTTATTTCATGGATGTCCACAAATTCCTCCACCAGGTTTTGTTCTTTTGAAAATATTTGTCACGTTTAGCGAATCTAGACAGAAACATAAATATATCTTCAATAATGTCAATTTAAGAATTCATTAATAAATATGCCACATGTAGTATAAATGTTCTACAGAAAGATCATTAATAATAAAATATAGGTATTCAAATCACTAATCTACTCCTGCGTAAACAATATTCATACTAAATCAAGACAACATATTCCAGTTCTGAACAGTTCCGCCAATAGAAATTTTTTCACGGCAATTCTTGTAAAACTTACTGTGATATTCATCTTCCTTTCCAGTCCAATGTAAGAGGGAAAATTCGGTATGCAAGACAAGTTCTTTGCTGAAGCATCCACGATTCGACATGCATCCGTGCCAACGTAAACACTTATTTCCTTGCGATCAACCAAATCGAAGTCTTCTCCCTGATGCACATATGTTGGGAAATAAACAGTTTATATATATATATATATATATATATATATATATATATATATATATATATATATATATATATATATATATATATATATATATATATATATATGCATGCACTGGATCCAGCAAGGGGTCATTTGTCACAGGGATTGATGCAATAAACTGCAATAAATTGACGATGAACAGTGTCAAACTAATATCTAACTAGCCTGAGCGCTTTCGACTCTTACTGTCTTTTTCAAAGACAAATATATAACACAGACAAGACAAACAAAACAATAGAGAAAAACCGTTGTGTTTGCAAAACGTTGCATGACTATTTCTACCGGAATTAAACCTTAAATTTATTATATTTCAACTAGTTTATTTCAACTTGTTGCTGATGCTGGAAACTATTTGGACCAATCAGAACATCATATCGTGATATATAAAACATTATGATATCAAAATTATGAAACTGTATATACTATATGAAAACTATACCGACTATGTGATAAAATTAATTATTTCATTAAAAAGGAAAGACCTGTATTAGTATGGTGTAATTGTCCTTTGCCGTGTCAGCATCATAGAGAAATTCATTTTGATCCCCATCCACCTTTGGGTCCGCAACAATTGTAACATTTAAGTCAGTCAACTTCGATGGAGGTTGACGAAAATACCGAGATGCATCTTCAGCAGAATGGTAGTGTGCAAACTGGATTTGGGCACTGTATGGGATTCTATCAGAGACTGCCATCCTGGGTGAAATACAAATCATGGTTGTTCCGTCGGAAGAGAGTGAGCACTCCTTTGTTGATCTCTGTAATGTTGATTCAACATAATAAAACACTGAGTTTGTATAAGACAGAATACTTGAATACCCGGGGTTTAGGATGTTTGCAAAACACACACACACACACACCACAACACAAACCACACGAACATACTGTCGATTGGAAATATTACTCACATATATGAAGATGAATTGATATGTCAGTTTATTTTAAAGATTATTGATCCTATACAGCTATTAATATATTTCTAAATCTTGGATCCAGTCAATGAAAATTAACATGCTTATCAGACTACGTCTCATCTATTGCCAAACACGTTAAGTACTATGTCAATCAACTCATCTTATATTTTAAGTTTTCAACATATGTAGTGATCTGGTAAGATAAAACGATTAGATGTATAAAAAAATCATTAAGTAATGTTCATGACAAGTGACGGGATATCCAGCCTTGTTTTTCAATGTTACTTCTCAATCAACTTCATGAAACAGTCTCTCTCTCTCTCTCTCACTCTCTCTCTCTCCGAGAATGTTTGCGTTTATATTTCAGTTTCTGTTCATGTTTGCCGAATTATCATCAGTGAACTTCAATTTTAGCGAAAGACCGTAATATTTATTCTCAAAATTGTGAAGTCTAGTTTAAAATACGTATCTAATTGAAATCGCATATAGTGTTGAGAAGATAACAATGCTGTGTCCAACATGCAGTAAATACGCATTAGATCATGCAACTAGGCACATAGTAATGTGGTCCGAAAAGGAAATAAGAATTATAAAAAGAGTCCACAGATCAAACTGCAGCTCATGCCAAGCAATGAGTCTTGTAAACCTTAGGATACAGTCAAGATTACTGGAATCCATCCATCATGTGCATAGGTGATCCACCCAGGGAACAGAATTTTGAGTCAGACAGGATGCATTATGTATCCGATACAAAATGTTAACTGGAGGGTGGACATTTCTTGTCCCACACTTAAGAACAATGATGCAATCTTTTTCTCATACTACTGAAAGGAAACGGAGTAAAACTGGCGTATTGTGAATACTGATGTAACTTACAAACGGCAGAACACCGATTGAAAATGTCTTGTCCATGAGATAGAGCGTAAAAAGTTTGGTTTACCCTGAATAATTCATGGTAAACTTTCCAGGACGTTTAAACACATTTTAGGTATCAAAGAATAGTGGCTGGAATTGCTATGGTAATAAGCAGCGTGCGAATTGTATACATTAGTACGCAATGATGCAAATGTAAACTGATAAAACAAAGTTCATTTTTATCCATAAGATTAATCGTCACAGAGAAAAATAATGAAAGAAATCTATAATTCAACTTTGATGTAGAATTGATTTACAATTCAAAAATAATAATGGGAATAGGAATTATTTTTGAAAACGAACAATCAAAACAACGGCTTTTTAGACTCGAAATGAAGGAAAGAAGTCATACATGTAGGAAGATCGATCAGTACGAAACGTTTGCGGAACACAACTTCAACTACTGCACCTTGTTTTGTACCTAAATGTGTTACAATTAATGTTTAACTTGATTGCTTTGAAAAAAATGTTCAAGTGGTGATTTAAACTGGGAAGTTTTGCTACTTTGTGTTCACTATACTTGCAGTAGAAGACCAAAATACCCCACGAGTCAGGATGAAGGTCACGTGCAAGGAAATGACGCTGTTCCACACTGAAAAATACGATCACACACATATAGGGATGTGATAAGATTCATTTCTGAAGACCCAAAATAGAGCTAGGAAACACACACAAAACCATGTAAGGCTCTCTTCCCCGAGTTTATCCACCTGATATCTATATGAATATAAAGTAGACTCAAGTCGATTGCCTAAACAAGTTTTTCCGTTCCAAAGTCTGAGCTCAAACCAGTTTTTCTGTATTCACTATAAGGAAAATATCCACAGAAGGTGACCACAAACAGAATCATGCACAAAAGGTTTGATGTCTCTTGTGCAGTTAATATATGCACAAAGGAAAATCATCGTAGAAAGAAAATATGATACGTTAGAATGGAGACTGAAGTGCCATGACTAGCAGCGAGCTTAAAATAAATTTTAACAAACCTGTACGTAATGGCCGTACAAAAATGTAAGGAAAACTGATCCTACTGCATTCAGATTACTGCCTGTCAACGTAATGGTCGTACCGCCGCTAATCAAAGGAGTGCAATCATATTACCGTAATAATAATAATAATAATTGTTTTATTCCTGTAAGATGTAATTAAAAAAAAGTCACGGCAAGACTGGATGAAGTCCTTTTATTTTCTTTTGTAAGAAGTGATTTGAGGTTTAGTTACCTCATATAATTCCCAAATAATCTGGGCCTATTTCATTTACACATAATGTGAAACAATAAGGTCGAAAGGGAATACGACATTTTTTAAAACAGATGTTGCTATTAATACAACTTATTCAACTACTTTTGCAACTACAACCACAACGACGACTTCAAACACTATGATAAAGACGACGACGTTTATAATTCTACATTTTGCTGATGTAACACAAGCAATGAATTCCTCCAGCACAACCTGAAAGTTATTTACACAAGAATCGTATGTACCACCACTTAATAACCGCATTCTAAATCACTATAAAAGTAAACGCATAAGGCAGCCCGCATTTTCCTTCGCTGGAAAAAATTTCTTTTCCTGATGATAAGGAAAATAACATGCTTTTGTAATTTTAAGCTACTGATGCACGTGGATTTATTAGCCATATGCTAGACACTTGTTAGATTCGAGTGATTGACTTGACTGGTTATTAGATATATACGAATGTTTTCCTTTAATTTTCTTTTTCTTGTTTCAAAACATAAACAATTACCTTTTAATGACAATTTTGGGTTTAATGTCTCTCACGATTGGATTTGGCACATATTTGAAGTTATTTGGAGGCCGGAGTCTTTCCTTGTCGATGAACAAGTTGCAGTCGGTGGAGTTAGTTGAGTTGTTCGATGATGGTATCTTGCAGACGATTTCTTTTTCAGAGCGACTACATTTGAAATGAAGATTTGTGGAATTTAAATATGTACGAGTCTTTGAACTAGTCAAGTTATACATGTGTTCTTAGATGCTAAATATAATTCAGTCGCTCACGTCAGATAGCAGGCATTTTCTGTCAGCTATCCAGCTGTGGGACGAGTTCTTGCAAAAACAGTGACAGAGAAAGATTTTCACATTATTTAATAACTATTAAACGTACATTAGTGATATTCCGATGGCTTTAATTTCAGCTTCGTACTAACTCGTACAAAGAATATATATTTACTACTTTAATTAAACTAATTACATAATAATTAATAAAATTCTGGACATATGGCAGTGTTTAGTGTGGAACAGCAAATTATGTGAATGATAAACTTAGGATATGTTGTATATGGTTATTAGATCCATAATTAGCAAGGAGGAGACGGGTAAAAATGTAAATGCCTAAGGCGGCCTAGATTTTCATTCGCTGCATAAATGTAATACTTCAGTGATGAGATTTTAGCTAAGTTTCAGTTCGTCAAAAGCATCAATTTACCGATCTTAATGTATAGACATCTCCCAATATGACGCTACCAGTCAAAAACAAGTTTGAAATCGTAGGGGCTGCAGAGCTGTTCGCCTCATGAAAGGTGGAAGAAGAAGACCATGTGAATATTAGAAGCATTACTATTACTCCCATCTCTGGGCCAAGCGTCAGCCAGATGACCTTAAGCCCTTGAATAGTCGACGAGAGAGCTGTGGCTGTTCTTAATAACTGTATTCGATGGTGAGGATTAAATGGGGGTAGGTTTGTAGCAGAATTCAAGTTTGACACCTTATAGAGTGAAATATACAAGGTCGATGAGACTGTAACTGTTTTACTGGCAATCAGCCCTGCTGTCCTCGTTGATATTGACCTGTCTTACTTTGAGAAGCCTATGCGGTTGCAACTGTGGTGCATGGTCTTTACTGTTTCCAGGACGCAAAACTGAATAAAATCTCGCCCGCCACGCTGTGAGATGGCGATCATAACTTTTGCGGCCCATTGTTTGGTCAAGCACTTTGAGGGCGACCTTCGGGAACAATGTCTAACTAAAACATGGTCACGAGATTGCAGAATGGAATAAATGGGGTTTGAGACCGGGACAATTATAGAAGACATAGATTGGAAAATATATTTAACCAATCATTCGTTTTGACAGACAAAACGGATATGGACGATTGCAGCAGTGTCAGCTATCAGGTTAGCAATCGATACAGCTGATAGTAGACAAAGAACACATCTAGATTTACAACTTCTGTTGGCAGGTCCACATCTACCTTATTGTCTGGAAACGCATACACGAAGATACCTTAGATAAACCAAACAATGTTTTGTTGCTTGGGGGTCTAGACAAAAGATGTTACGCTTACTGCACACGTGAAAGCACAATAAAATAAATGGCTTCACCCCGCTTTCTGACAACCATGAAGCTCTCGCGGTAAAGGTGTTTGGTCATAACACAGACCCAGTGGTAGTCTGAATACGCGATGGTTAAAAGTTTACTCTTATCATCATGCTGAAATACTTAGCACGGATATTGATAGATGTAGGATTTCTCACAAGGCTAACGCGTTCACCACATCGTTTCCGTTGACATCAAGGCATGCCGTCATGCATCCATTCAGAGTCAGGATGAGTATGTGCCCTAGTGAAGTGTTTCGGTCACCCTAAGAAACAGGTGATCAGTTTAAGAATCAATGGGCCCTTGACAGTTAGGGATGACCTTGTGTGCCGTGCCAATGTGGAACTCTTGTTCGGGTGACGTCAAAATGTCTAGTAGGTCAGGATTTTACCTACTACGACTGGTAAGAGGATGTTTTTCTTTAAAGTGGCTATCATCGTCGACCATGGTCAGTAAATAACTATAAGTCGACCTCATCGTGGAGAAGGAAGAGTTAATCTGCCCAGTGAACCTCATTTGTCAGCTTGACGTCAAATCGAGGCCTTGGGATATTCCTAGAGACAGGAAAGTAGGTCTGACAGACTACCTGCCTTATAAGCCATACCCTGACATCATGTTATGTTAGATCTTAGTTGCGTCTAAAAGCTATTTGTTGTGCTAATATCGCGACAAAAGCCTTTCAGGCTGAAGTAGATCGAAGTTAGATCTTTGTTATTGGGTCATATTAAAACTGTCTAGATAAAGGCAGCGCCGACGATAACTACCGCAATGGCAGCACATCCAAGCCAGTTTGCAGTTGTTCTCATGCAACTGACGTTGCGTTTTGCGCAAATGGAAACTCTACGGTTGTGCATTGCAGCGGTTTCCGTTGGCTCGAATCCAGTGGAATACACATGATCCTTTTTAATTACATAGCCGTGCGAGAACCCTCCACTCTTGTTTTTCTTAAATGACTTCTGCTCTTTCTCTTCAAGTCTCCATCCAATGTAGATGCCCTGAAGATGAAAGAGTTCGCAGCAGTATTCTGGATTCGCTTGCCTAACAAATGGATACTTCCTAAATTGCGCTTACTAATTTAGGCTGATGTTCTAGGAGAACTTTCAGTACCATTCTAGCAATGGACACGTACATACGAAGTATATCCTACCAAGCGTCTTGATCATCCTTGTTTCGACAATAGGTCTTTTCGATTTCATCTTGGATTGTTTCATATATCACTGCCCAGTTTGCGATCAAGATGATGTTGAGATGGATGTTCCACACGGTTTAGCTCTTATCGCTTAACCTTTCTTGGTGGTGTACGCGGTCGCATAGGATAAACAGCTATCCCTTGATTTGATGTCAAGATCAGGCGAGAGAGTCCTGATTACGTCACTTTACGAGCCAGTTTGCTTTGCCCAGCTGACTTGTCCATGTCTTGATAGACCATATTCAGATGCTTTCAGGTTAGTTTCCAAATGTCTCTATAACAGCTGTAGACATCAAAGCCATCGACGGACAACACTTCGTTGCCGGTGATCTTGATCGTCGTCGTCTTCACGATCACGAGAGTCCAAGACTTTGTCTACTGTCTTTTGGGTTACTGTCAGGTTGGCGTAGGTTGATTTTAATGTAATCGTGAAGGTCAAACGTGCAGTGCCAAGAAAGATGGCATTCTGCGTGCCCAAGTTTGGAAAGTATCAGGAGCAGCTGAATTGGGACAATTGTACTTGGATCCATGGTATCGACAAAGGACTGGCAGTTGCGTTTACTCCAATAGGTAGTCTTAAGTCTGTGATGATACTGGGATTTCATCGTGTTTGCGCAAGCCATCGAATTGTACACGCTGGGCTTACGTGTTCAACAGAGAGTACAGCAATATCAAGATAGCAGACGGATGATTTAATGCCAGAGGGACACAGCTGAGACAATGGAAGGAATCCTACCGAAACTTAATCGAAAACTCTAACTAGATCTTAGTCAACAAAGGTATAAGCAGATTTTTAAACTTGTGTGAGTGAACTAATGGAGGAGTAACGGCAGGCACAACTCACTAGAGTATGTGTTTTACTCTGCTATGGACCGAACGGGATGCATAAAAACCTAAACACCGCAAAGTTTGGGTATACCCGGTTTAGTCTTGGCGAAGAGTACATGAGCTTATTAATGTGTGAGACTGTGAAGATGAGACAGGAACGAATTCTCATTTTCTCTATATACTGGTCTGGTGGAAGCGGATACAATAGTTCTGCTCTGCAAGGGTTCTCCTTCTGAGGTAGTATATAAGGAATACAAACGAATGAGTGAATCAAATGCTCGTATCCAGTTCTATGAAGATGGCTCTAAAGTACTGACACCACAGCTGCAAGCTGACATATCACAGTCCCACACTGACACACCATATCTGCACAGTTTAAGTGGTTCCTCCAAGATATAATTTGTGTATTTTATAAATTTCGAATCATTTAGGGTCTGACAATGTATGGGTTTTATACTTAACAAAACTGTCAGGAATCATGTCAGTAAAGTTGTCTGATATCGTGACCTGACCTTATAGTAGTAACTGTGAGGTCATTTTCCAATAGCTCCGGCTTGCACACCCATCGGGCGTTATATTTAGCATCTCTATTAAAGCTAAAGGCTTCTGGTACCATATTTCATTATGTTTATTACACTACGAGTGTAGAAAAAAACTGGACACAATCCCACTACTACAATACATCCGATCTATCGCCGACTAGGCTAGATGACATAATGCATGACTATGCTAAAATGTCATAGGCTGGTAACATAGAATTCGCCAAACTGTCAAGGTCAAGAGATGGGACTTTAACATGGCTAGAAATAGAAAACGAAACGTAGTGCGTTACCCTATGGATGCTGATGAATCAGCGTCTGAAGGTTTTATCATTGATAATAACTGTGCGACTCATGAAGCGGTTATTTGCGATCACACCCAGGCATGAACTAGACACACAGTTCGGAGTACTTAACTTTATGAATCCTAATAAATTTCTCTCTTTGCCGTGAGTTGTCAAAGTCCATACTGCTTACTTGTGTGGTAAATTTACTCTCCTTCTATCAAAGCTGTCGGGACTATCTCTCTCTCACACAAACACACATTGCTAACTGAGACAGCCGTGACTGAAACGTTCGAACGTGACTATAATACGTTATGTACGACCGTGTACTTTAAGTTTAACAAGTCGACGCAGAGCGCCAGCCACTCATTATGTTCACTATTATTTTGCGATACAGACCTACTTTGAAAAATTCCCGCCAAAACCAAATCGGGTCCTTTGCTATCTCGACCATGATACCCAACCCTCTTTCTAATTTACTAATACTGATTATTAAATGTTTATGAGGTCTTTGTGACCAGTACAATTCTGAAGAACACTATCTCTCGTTCTTCAGAGGCACACTATTAAAAGTAATGGCCAGAGACACTACGTTGTGCTAGTCAAATTCGATAGGTTTACTATTTGGTTTGCATGTGAATAGACAAAACATCACAAGAATTCAATAGCACTTTCTTACAATCTTGCTATATGTTTAGTACTAGGAAATGACGATACCTTCAGAACTTAATTTGTTACAACCGTTTTGAAAATTTTGAGACAAAAATGCTCCCGAATTCGTATTAACGTTTTATAACGTATCTACTATGAAATCGTAGAAAATAATGATTGTTTTACGACCTTTGTGCGTTGTCCATATTTCATGAAATGACATACTTATCAGGATGTATGGTAGATCATTGAAAAGAAAAACGCAGAGTAGCAAATATCGATCCTTAAAACTGAGTGAGGCAAAACTTAATTAAACTATTTTTATCAAACATCCGATGTTTGTAATGGATATAAAATGGAAAAGGAAACTACTTCTTCTACAAGCAGAACAACTTGAATCCCCTGATTACCGATCATTGTCACCAGTCTATTGCATCACTGTCATCAGTCTATGGCATCACTGTCATCAGTCTATTGCATCACTGACATCAGTCTCGGACATCATGGCATCATCTCTGGGAATATTTTCACGGGTATATAGCATTACATCTTAGCAAACCAAGGATCGGCGATTCACTTTGTTCCACATAGACCATCTGCATACGTCGATCCTCGAAAGTATTTTGAATGAGGACCTTCTCGCAGATGAAAGAGCAACTACACTAAATCAGTGTTCATTACCCGTATTTGGTATTCAATAAGGCGACTTTCATAATGAAAACATGTCATAACTCGAAAGCAAAACTTGTATGTTAACGATTTAAATAGAACAAATTGACATTTTACATGTATTTAGAACATGGGAAAAGTTAAAGGATTTTGGAAAAACCAAGCGATATGGCATGGTCATTATCGGTATATGACATCAAGGGAGCGCGTTATGGTGTCGTTGTCGTCAGAGTACTATCTCATGGCATCATGGCATTGTTCTATTTTACTGCCTTGTTGGTCTGAAGCTAAACGTATAGGATGTATAAAAAAAATCCTACCTAACAAGCTGGCACACCTTGTCTCCTACCAATACTTGGCAAGTGAATCCCACGTCTAAATTTAAACCAATCACTGTCATTGGAATTCCACCCAAAAGAGGGCCGAAAGTTGGTCTGATATCTTTGACTTCAATTTTCTGGTGGAAAAGAGATATAACGACATTTAATTGATGTAAATTACGAAACAAACCAAAAGAAGGGAATTATTTAAAAAGATCTGATTTATACACGTAATTAAAATATGCGTAACAGCATTAGATTCAGGAAACGACGGATGAATAGCTGGTTAATAAATGTAGATTTCATTACGTTTTCTTACTTTTACAAGTGGAAATGTAATTTTATGCGAACACTTTACAATGAACAAGCTTATCGTGCTATTTCAATATTCCATTGAAGAAAAGTTTCTCATCATTACAAACTTGCTGACGCATGCATCTCCCTTAAGAACATATCCTACTGGCATTGTAAGTCTGAACCAGAGGGGTCAAACTACAGACCAATGTCATTTTGTTTCTTGCCCAAACTCATATAAAAAGTCAGTTCTAAACTTAGTTTTATATGCAAATTTTTCATTGTATTTGTCAAATTGTCAGCCGCAATTCCTGAGGAGCAACATTGAAAACACACACACACACACACACACACACACATACCTTGTATGTATAAAATGCTGAATCGCAGAACGAGTAAACCGAATGTGTTTGGTCACGTAATGTCACTGTCAGATCACAATCCTCGGCTCTTTCTCTTTCCCTCGCTAAACACTGGATTCTGTAACAAGGAGTTTAAAAAGTCATGTGGAAAAACATCAAATTAATTATACAACGGGAGTACATAAAGTTGTCCGACAAATATTAAATTATTTTTCTAACGAAACGAAACGAAAATTGTAATGACAAAATTTTAATGACAAAATGTAATCAATCACTTATAAAATAGAGACCGATACAATTATCAAACACATATGAAATAAACTTTTCCATTAAGATTCAGACATTACTCATCCAGTCTACAACGGAGATTGAGAAACCACTCGGACGCAAACAGATAACAGATAAATATGAATTTTATTACATCATGACTTAGTGACCTTATTCCACGGAATAAGGCGAGTGCACTGCAACACAAGGATGTGACCTTATTCCACGGAGTAAAGCGAGAGTACTGTTAAATAAAGATCGCTTTTCCCGAGACAGGCGAGTTTGATGAAACATACTGAGTAAGGTAAGTGTACTGCAGTATATCGACGTGTATTTATTCCAAAGACTAAGACGAGTATACTGAAACATAACCATGAGTCCTTATTCTAATGAGCAAATCGAGTGTACTTCAACAAAACGATCAGGTTTTATTCGAGAGAGTAAGGTGAGTGTACTTCGACATAACGATCAGGCCTTATTTCCAGGGAGTAAGGCGAGAGTACTTCGACATATTTCCCTTATTTCAGAAGTAGGCACTCCAGCAACAAATACTGTCCAATTTATATTTGTGTGTGTGTGCTTGTGTGTGTGATCAAACAAAGTTCTACACTGTAAACTGTTCTGTTCAATTTTATAACCGACCATGTGATATGTTATTTGAATGTAAGGTTTATCAGACAGTGTACGTACTTGAACTTTGATCATCATCTTACGGAACAGTCAATCAGTGTATTATTATTCCAAGATATTTTATACACGAATCTTTTATACACGACATTTTATACACGAATATTATATAAACGAATACATGAACTGAATATTAATTGAATATCAAATAATGTGGATGGGGTGGAATTCATGGAAACCATCCGTATGGCCGTGACGACTAGTTCAGGTGACGATTAGCTCGAAAACACAAAAATATAAAACGGGATAAGGCATGGAAAAAATGATTGACAACAAATACATTTGTTACAGTTTCAAGCGACGCGCACATAGCAGCTTAACAAAACAATCATCAGATTGATTTAATGCTTACTTGTCTGTAGTTGTAGTGCTGATGTTGACATCACACGTTGTATTACAGATTTTGACGGTTACTCTCGAGGCGCTTTCTGCTACAAACTCTCCAGTGATGGTAATTAGTGTACCACCAGCGGTTGGTCCCGATTTAGGAGAAACCTTGAAAAAAAGCAAACGGTTCAACATTTATTTCTAAAAGGATCTGCCAGTAAGTAATAATTATAAGAAAGGCCACGGGGTGTTCATGACGCTTCCAGATCTGGAAAGTACACAGGTAAACCGAGCGATCGTAGCAGATCTTCCTATACACGTGATGGGTGTGAGAGCTCCTTGTAGACCACACAGGTAAGTGTAAACTGCAGTGCCAGATTACAAAATAGGCAGAGTAGGCACCGGCCTAGGGACCCCGCGATAACGGATACAAATAATATTGATCAAACGTATTAGGAGATAATGTGCAATGGGAAGGGATGTCAAGATTTCGACTGCCGAAGGGCCTCCACATGGTTTAATCCGGCACTGGTACACTGACTTACCTAATGATACCTTTGTTTTATATGAACATAAGACACTGCATGGATGTCACTGACAAAGAGTATGGCTATAAGAAACTGCGAGGATGACACTTACAGGTGAGTGTGGCTATAAGACACTGGATGGATGTCACGGATAAGTGGGCATGGCTCTAAGATACCAGATGGATGTCACTGACAGATGGGTATATCTATAAGACATTGCATGGATGTCACTGACATATGGGTATAGCTATAAGACAATGCATGGATGTCACTGACAGATGGGTATAGCTATAAGACAATGCATGGATGTCACTGATAGATGGGTATAGCTATAAGACACTGCATGGATGTCACTGACAGATGGGTATACCTATAAGGCACTGCATTGATGTCACTGATAGATGGATATGGCAATAAGACACTGCATGGATGTCAATGATAGATGAGTATGGCAATAAGACACTGCATGGATGTCACTGATAGATGAGTATAGCTATAAGACACTACATGGATGTCACTAACAGACAGGTATAGATATGACACTACATGGATGTTACTGACAGACGGGTATAGCTATAAGACACTTCATGGATGTCATCGACATGTGGGTATGGCTATAAGACGCTGCATGGATGTCACTGACCAATGTCATGGATGTCACTGACCAATGTGTGGGCTTTTCATATATCTTACTTGTCATGCATACGAGAATGCTTGGATTTGAAACCCAACTATTGCGGTTAATTTTTTCTTTTCTACATTTATTCGGGGTTTTTTTCAGTCTGACGGAAATGTTCAAAATAATTTTCTTATTTAAAAAAATGAATCCCAAAATAATTACGTTTCCTACAATATATAAACTGTATAATAATTGTCGCTTCCAGTTGTTTCTCATCAATCAAGCTTCAGTGAGACACGCTTAAGAGGGTTACAAGAAACACAGAGAAATCTTAGGTATTTGTTATTTTTGGCATTCTAGATACTTTGTCATTTTATTCTTTTTTATTTTATTCTTAAGTGTGTGGGGTTAGGGTTAGGGATATAGGTGTGGGTGGGGTGGGGTGTGCTTGCATTGAAGTATAGCGTTAAAAGGGCCCTGTCGTATGTGGTATTATTAAAAAGAGTTGTGCTTTTAACAAATATTTTCATGGCTCCACTTCTTTCATTTACCCTTTTCCTTGCGAAGCAGTCAATATGTTTATTATCAATCACACTCTCGCAGCTGGTATTTTAATATCTCACTCTCGGACAGATACCCGGATCTTTAGAGCACATAAATGAAAACGTTTTTAAATAGTGCGTAGCTTTCCCGCTTCCATAAGTTTCTTAGAGACTTGCCGCAAATAAAGCACGTTGTCAGTATGAATATAAGCTTCTTCTTTCATTTTAGATAGCATCGAAAATGCTTAAGGCATTGGGTCTATAATGACACAGTGCATTTCTGAGGCTTCTGCTATAATTTAATCTCACTGAGACTTAATATAATAATTCATATCAAACTTAAGAATTTATCTTGCAATATAAAGTGCGTGCGGATCGATACACTACGCTAATTAAAGAACGGTAGGAACAGTGTTATTGATCACTTGCTAGTCTGCATTGAATCAATGTACCGCAATCTCAAAAGAAAAGAAAAAGTTGAAAAGCATTTCTTACGACTCTATGGTCTTAAGCAAAGTATCAGAAAAAAACAAAACCAACAAGTTTAGTAAAATTCAACAAATTATTTATTTCTCTAGAATAAAGTGAAAATTTAAAAACATAAATGACAGGACTAAAATTAAATCCTTAAAAAGTCCTAAAAGTTCTGTCACATGTCCGATAAGTAAAAAATGTTCTGAATGAATTCCAGTGATGTTCCAAATGAATTATAATCGTGAATGTGCTAACGTGTCAAAGTCTTCAATGTGCTTATGTTTCGATATATCACAATGATACAATCAGAATGTCCTTGAATAAGTTCACAACAACCCCAAAATAGTGATATTGTCCTTAAAATAAAAGAGTTCTTTAAAATTCCAATGAATAATGTAAATAAAAAAATCCATTCAAATTAAAACTCAACACAACTAAAAGACTAATTGCACTTCTGATGTTAAGATAGGAATAAATAATCATGATGTCAATATCCGTAAATGTAAAAACCTAAGACATAATAAGAGGACCAGGATGAGGGTCAAACGTTCATTTCCTAAATATTCTAAGTTGTAAATTAGGTATGGTCTTTCACTTAAATTTAAGTAAAGAACATGGCAAATATTGGGTAGACCAGGAATTCCCTAGGGTAAAACCAATTGTCCTAAATTAAATTCCAAGGAAACTTGTTTGCCTAAAAGTTAACCTATTGGTGATAATTATCATAAAATATAATCTATACTCACAGACAAAAAATAGCTATCTAATATGTTGTTTACAAAATGGCCATTACAATCGACAATCAAGGACGACAAAATTTTATAAACAATGCAGATATTCATAACACGTTGAACACTGTCACTTCTTTCGCAGTGTCTTGAAGTTAATCATTCGCCATTTCTTTCAACTCGTTATTATTTATTAACAGCATAGATGGGCTACAACGTTTTTGTTTGGTCAGTAAGTATATAGGACTTCATACTTAACATTCATTAAGAAAGAGAGGAAAATATTACACATAGCTTTGCCGATAAATTTCACCATGGAACGGATAATATGTTTTGCAGTGTATTTAAACGATAAATTATTTATTGCATTATTAGCATCAAAAGAAAAAGTCAATTGCTAGTTTTAACTAAAAGTAAATGTAATGTACGAGTCAGTAGAAAGGACATTATGAAGCCATTCCTTTTGAAGTACCATTGGTAAATTCGTGAGGGCAGTTAGTGGATTTTTTGTACAAAAAGTTTACAAGACTATTTCAGGACAAAATATTTGTAAAATTAAAGCATTGTAATACTGTGATTAATAACGTACGTCAGATATTCGTGGCTTGCATGTATTCTTGTACCAGGCTGTATTGGTGCATTCGCTGCTTTTCGTGCACGTGTCAGGATTAGAAGATCGGTGCAAACACCACCCACATTCATCCAAATCCTCAACGCAGTCTCTACAGTTGTTATAAACTTCACAGGAATCCAACGGAAATAGAAAAACCTGGAAAAAGATATATATATATATATATATATATATATATATATATATATATATATATATATATATATATATATATATATATATATATATAAACAGCTGAATAAATCAGATATGAAGACACATGTTTAAGAAGAATCAATGAATGATCAAAATATACACAGAATCATAGAAAAGGCTTACAGTTTATTTAAAGGGAAACGTGAAGGACCACTAGATTAATCGTGTAATAATCAAACATTGGCCCTTTATATGACACAAACAAAGTAATAATCAAACATTGGCCCTTTATATGACACAAAGTAATAATCAAACATTGGCCCTTTATATGACACAAACAAAGTAATAATCAAACATTGGCCCTTTATATGACACAAACAAAGTAATAATTCGGAAAATGAAACAGTTTCGTTCTGAAAACGTTCAGCTTCACTTAGCTATAAGACTTACGAAACGTCTCCGCACAGGATGAAGAGAAAGTTGCATACTATTGATTTTACAGCAGAACATGACGTATAAATAAATTGTACAGAGGTAACACGGTATTATTTGAAAAATAATGTATCACATTTGGACAGTAAATAGTTAAATTCCAGATTGATGTTTGATAGAAAGGAATACATAGAATTTTGAGTAGACACTTATCAGTCAAGATTATATATATATATATATATATATATATATATATATATATATATATATATATATATATATATATATACTGCTGTCGGGCATTTCTGCGCACTTAAGGTTTCTGTCTCCAATATTGAAGCAAAACTCATACCGAATTCGACCGATTGACGATAATAAAACACAGCAATGCTTACCATTTGAAAAGAGGCAATTTTCACCAGAATATTCTGTTCAAAATAATATTAATTTTGGACACAGAGGATAACACCCAGTGTTTTTCCTGACTCGCGATATGTCGGCATATTCTGCGCGCAGCATTGAAAAGATGTAATGTTTATCCATCAGGCATTAGAAATTTAATACATTACTTTGGACTGTTTCTGTCAGCAGTTCGGTCGAGTAATTAGGTCAGGTTTATAGCTATTTTTACAAATTCAAGGTAAAAATGCCAATAAATGGCAAGATATATTAAGCAAACTAAACCGATCCTATAAAAAAAGTTAGTAAAGTTCAACGTTTTATAAAAAAAATAAGCTATTATGTGGAAGAGAAACAACAATGAATAGGATGAAATGTGCTTACGTCTTCTTGATGTTGACAAAATTACTAAAGAATTTAGGGGCCCCGAGTGGCCCGGGTTCTTCCACCACCATTAATACTGGCCGCCATGTATAGCCTGTCGTGTGCTGAAAAATGGCGTTAAACCCTACAACAACAACAACAACAACTAAAGAATTTAGAAACAGACTATACGCCGGGGAATTTCTTAAGAATTAATGTTCCAACGGCAAGTTGGCACGTTGGGTAGCAGACAATTTTGTACGTGTGGGACAACTTCTTGCAAAATTGGAAACTTGGATTAAAATGCAGTATTGTTTTAAGGTATACATTTCCCTCTTTTATATGTTGTATATATTTGTATGATTCTAAAAGATACGTAGTAAATCGGATTTTCTGGGTTACTGGTTCAAGAAGGTCATGGAGTGTGTCTTCATGTTGACATTTAGAAATCACATTTTCATATGCATTTCGAGTCGAAATGCGGGATATTTTGGTACACTTTATGAATATCACTTTCCTTAATTAAAGTACCGTCGTTCTTTCTTGATACAAAATGGATTTTCGAACAAAATTAACATGTAATTCAATGTTTACAGAAATGATATATCGTTGCGCAGAATTACCCGACGCGCAGAATTAGCTGACATGGTGGTATATATAGATATATTTATATGTATAACCGAATTGAACTTTAAATTAGGTGAGATAAAAGTCTTGCATAGAATGCATCAAAATAAATCAATAAAAGGTAAAAGCATTTTGCAAAGAATTCAACCATATGCCCAGGTGTGTCTAGAATTTGTGTTATACCTTGTAGCACTTCAGGTGAGAGGCCATACCAATCTGAGAACGGAGGGTATTGGTTATATTGAGGGTATTAATACAGTTAACGTTGCATTCGTTTCTTTTAATAATCATTTTGGTGGCATTGGTATCGAGTTAGTATCTTTGTGGATACGTTTACAACCGCCGCTGAAGATTTTGAAAACAGAAGTGCAAGGTCAAATTTAGTTGCCCAAAAACAAAAACGAAATTCGAGAATATAGAAAACTAACAAATTAAAAAAATGGTTTTTTTTTTTAGAGGACGTGTAGACAGTTTCGTACTGCCTTGATATCTTAATGTATTCGGTTTGGTAATAATCCCAGTAATTCAAGGTAGAATTAAAAACTAAAGAAGGTGTAAGTTTGGACACAATTTTTTTCAAGACATCAAACATATCAATGATATGGACATTCTGTTCATATGGGTTGTTCTTATGCTTAAACCAGGTTTCACTGAGTATGGTACTTTTTGGAAATAAATTATTTTGATATAATAACAGGTATCTTTTCTAAAAAGAATTGTTTATTTGGCTGTTGAACGAAACGAGTATAAACGTTTAATTTTAAAATACTGGTCCCGCTTAGAAATGGTTCCATTGTAGTTTTTCTGCTAGTTTTCAGAAAGGTTCCTTTTTAAGAATACAAACGTAGGTGTAAAATCTCGTGTAGCTTTTACCTGCATACGGACCGAGTATTTGTTTTGGTAAAACTTACAATAATCCAATAACTTTAGTTTTGTAACGTTTAATATTAAAACTGCCAATAAAACTTAAATTGTTTTACTCTTGAATAAAACAAAATAGAGTATATAAGGCAACGTACGGTCAAACTATAACAACCCACAAGTAGGAAAATTAATCATAATGATTTAATTACCTCACTCAAACACGTTATCGGATCACAGTACCCCAAACTACATGCCTCACTCCAACACGTTATTGGATCACAGTACCCTAAGCTACATACCTCACTCCAACACGTTATTGGATCACAGTACTCCAAACTACATACCTCACTCCAACACGTTATCGGATCACAGTACCCAAAGCTATATACCTCACTCCAACACGTTATCGGATCACAGTACCCAAAACTACATACCTAGCTCCAACATGCTATTGGATCACAGTACCCCAAACTAAATACCTCGCTCCAACACGTTATCGGATCACAGTTCCCCAAGCTACATACCTCACTCCAACACATTATCGGATCACAGTACACTAAGCTATATATATATATACCTAGCTCCAACACATTCTCTGATCACAGTTCCCCAAGCTACATACCTCGCTCCAACACGTTATCGGATCACAGTACCCCAAACTACATACCTCACTCAAACACGTTATCCGATCACAGTACCCCAAACTACATACCTCACTCCAACACGTTATCGGATCACAGTACCCTAAGCTACATACCTCACTCCAACACGTTATTGGATCACAGTACCCCAAACTACATACCTCACTCCAACACGTTATCGGATCACAGTACCCAAAACTACATACCTCACTCCAACACGTTATTGGATCGCAGTACCCCAAACTACATACCTCACTCCAACACATTCTTGGATCACAGTTCCCCACGCTACATACGTCACTCCAACAGATTATCGGATCACAGTTCCCCAAACTACATACCTCGCTCCAACACGTTATCGGATCGCAGTACCCTCAATTACGTACCTCGCTCCAACACGTTATCGGATCACAGTACCCCGAGCTACACACCTCACTCCAACACATTATTGGATTTCAGTACCCCGAGCTACTTACCTCACTCCAACACGTTATCGGATCACAGTAACCCAAACTACATACCTTGCTCCAACACGTTATCGGATCACAGTTCCCCAAGCTACATACCTCACTCCAACACATTATTGGATCACAGTACCTCAAACTATATACCTAGCTCCAACACATTCTCGGATCATAGTTCCCCAAGCTACATACCTCACTCCAACACGTTATCGGATCACAGTACCCCGAACTACATACCTCACTCCAACACATTATTGGATCTCAGTACCCCGAGCTATATACCTCACTCCTACACATTATTAGATCGCAGGACACCGAGATACGTACCTCACTATAATACATTATTGGATCACAGTACCCCAAGCTAGATTAACATCTAACAAGGAATGCTGTAATAAAGAATTTGAGCAGAATGTTTGTTACAGACATCATCATCTCCCCTGTGACGACGTTTTCAAACTGAATGACTATCATTTTCGTGATATAGATACATGTGTGGTGACGTGATTTGGTTAGTACAAAACAAGATTGAACAAGACATCATAAATGATAATTAAAATTATGTTCAAGAACAGAAAACACACTAAATACTGGTAATGAATCTATCCAAGACGTTCAGAATACCATTAGACTTTCAGATACTAATAGATCAGTGTTGACTGTACTTTTTTCCATTCCATATGATTGCAGACTGAACTTTTCACTTGAAAAATCTTTTAAAGTGATAGAAAATGTACACCATGATTACAGAATGGAAAATATTTTATTTACAGTCCAGCACACATATTCCAGAATCCATTGCTACGTCAGTTAATGACACACAGAAGTGGAGTTGGTTTTCTGTGTTCTTGTTGTTGTTTTGTGGGGTTTTATGATTAGCTCACAAGGGAAAGAATCATAAGTGTAACGTTTTGTTCTTCATTCATTCAGGCAAATCTATGTATGAGCAGTTGGTGCGTAATGTTAAATAGCATATATTGTTCTATAAGTTGCTGTTATTACAGTGAATTGGTATGGAAGTCACTGCCATTTTTTTGTGGATCGTTTTTACGTGAAATCAACTGGGATGTCGCTGAATTACTTTTATTTCATGGCTTATGACACTTCTGTATAGATTTACCGTGCACTCCAAGTTCATTGAAGTTTCTTATAAATATTTTTTGGCGTAATCGCTTTGACTCAAACCAGTCACCCCAAATGATCTGTCATACCTGACGACAAATCGTTTACTATTCAAGTAGCGTTGAAAGGAAATGGTTTGCATTTTATGCATTTCTTCAGATATTATGTGTACGACCGTGTCAACTTGGACACGAATAGTGCATAGCAGTATTCAGAGAATGCATTATGCAGTATAAATCTATCCATACCATGAGTTAAAGAGTCCAAAACGTTTGTCAATTTTCAGGGAAATTAGTCCCACACATTCTTCTATGCTTTGTACTGAAATATCACGCTAAATGGACTACTAAAGTTAAGAAAAAGAAAACAGGGATGAAAAAGTGAACGTTATCGACATGCCTTAGTTCTACATAGAACGTATAAGCGCTGGTTCCTGTCGTCAATCACCAGTCCTCCTCTCCTAATTCCCAGAGTTTTGTTTTTGGCCACGTCGGTTACCAACAATGTCCGATTTGTCCTCGGATGTACCTGAATTAGAAACGACAATTATTTCATCACTGACAGATACTGTCATCTGACAAAATGAAACATTAAATGTTGGACACTACAAGGTAAGTACAGTATTTACTTTTGTAGCAGCGGCTTACAGATGTTACTATTAACATGTTTACATTGATCATCAAAAGATGACATGGGATACACATTCTCTTCATATCGAAGCTGGCTTGCGATGAAAAGATTTCTAATTTACATTTGTGACATTTAAATCACTCTAATAGAGAGAGAGACAGAGACAGGGAGAATTTTCTTCTTCAAGGAAAGAAACAATCCATAAAACACTAAACACAAAAGCCATGCCAAATATTTTCGACTCGTACATGTTTAGACGACGGGGTAAAATCTATCAACAAGGGATAAAACAGAACAAAAAACAGGGGCCCCGAGTGGCCGAGTGGTCTAAAGCGCTCACCGTTACGGATCACTGCCGTCTCACCTCTGTCTGCGTGGGTTCGAGTCTCGGATTCGGCCAGTGTGGGTATGTGAGAAAGCTTGCCAGTTGCTTCTCGAGGGTCGGTGGTTCTTTCCGGGGGTTTCCCGGTTTCTTCCTCCACCATTAATACTGGTCGCCATGTATAGCCTATCATGTGCTGAAAAATGGCGTTAAACCCTACAACAACAACAAAGAACAAAAAACAAGAAAATAAATAATAAAGTCTTCAAATAAGTAAACTACAAGTCTATTTTTGCTGCCTTCAGCTCTTCAATGTTGTTTAAAAAATGATAAAAGGGAACTCAAACTAATTATTATATATAGGACCTGAACTATTCACACACCACGCTTAACAAAATAATATCAAATAAATAACCTTATATAACCCATATATCTTCAATCATCTTATTAAAATACCACAGACGCTAGAGATTTTAAATTGTGCAAAGGCAACAATTCAGGATTTAATTTATCTGATAATGCCAACAACTCGAATTGGAGATATAGCACCCCAAAAAGAAGACCTATGCCTGTACCTAGTGGGAGAACACCAGTACAAAAGTGGAAGCAGCTGGAAACCCAACCAGTAGTGAATAGGGGCACACTAGCCTCAATGGGAATTAGCATTACAGACCCCCCTTGGGCAAACCTAGCCTCAATGGAAATTTAACATGGGAAAAAATCATGGGCAAACCTAGCCTCAAGGGAAATTGAACATGGGAAAAAATCATGGGCAACTCTAGCCTCAAGGGGAATTGAAAATGGAACAGGGTCGGGACCCTATTTTAATATGGTTCCGACCTGATGGGTCTATGGAAAGGGAACAGGCGAAAATTGAAACAGGGAGGGTCTCTATTTTTTGTTTTAAAAAAAAAAAAATAAATAAATAAATAGGGCTAGGCAATTGAAAGTCGATCTCTTTTCGAGAGATTGGAGTGGCCCTGAAAAGAGCCTTTGGGTTTCTTCTTCTTCTAACTCCTTAACTTCTTTATCCATCCCCTTATTTTTTCCATCATTCCTTTCTTCTTCTTCTTTTCATTTTCCGGTATCCAGTCCGGGTGACCCATGGCTCGGAACTTCTGTTGGATTTTCATCCAGTTAGCGTTTAGTTTCTCTAGTTCTTCCTTTTTCTTTCTATTTTCTTCTTCTTTTCTTTCCTTAGACCACTTTTCTTTGATGTTCTTGACCTCTTCGGTCAGCACTTTCCTCATTACTTCTTCCGCTTTCTTAAGCGTGTCTAAACCCCACTTCACAAAAGACCAATCTGTCCATTCTACAGTGTCTTCTAAAAAACACCTTACACTCGTCACATAAACTATGGCTTCTTTCAACTTGCCCACTTTCACATACGGTGGGTTAATGAAACCTCTGATTCTCTTCTCCTCATCCTCTATCATTTCTTTCACAATATGGATGACTAAGTGGAGGATGGTTACTTGTCTTGAGACGAAGTCTTTTGTCACTGCATACCTCTATTCATGTTCAAGCCTTTTTGCTACATTCAATCCATCCACCATCCAATACCAACTTCCCATAAGGTTGTTATACAAAGCTGAAGCTACTGGCATCTTCTTGTTTGCTTATTCCGTGGAATGGGCTCCAATGGCAAACACTTTTAGTTTTTATAGTTAAAGTGCGGACGTGAAGGAAAACATCCCCCTAAAACATAAAATTGATCTTACCTAGATCATGACCAAACAACGCGCGGACGTGAACGAAAACATCCCCCTACTTTTCTCATTTCATATAATATACTATTCACATAAGTGAAGCAGCAACAAACAAACCCCAAATCTACTATTCACACACGCCAAGCATTAAAATGAAACCCAAATCTACTATCCACCCAAACATACGTGAGCGCTTACACACACACACACACAAACACACACAAGAAAAAAAGAGTCAGTGTTTATATTCACACTACTCCACATACACACACTTTGGCAAATCGATTACTATATCTTTTCTAGAGAGTGGGGTAGCCCTGAAAAGGGCTGTTTTTTTAACTCCAGATGCACCTATCTAATGCTGGCACCTTCCTGGTCTGGCACCACATACACATCTTCGACTCCAGTCTCCTTGCCAATTCACCCTTGTTGCTGTAAGCGCAGAGGCGGGTTGAGTGGCTTCACTATTCCAATTTTCTGTCTCTGGAATAGTGAAGACTTCCCTTTCTCTTCTTCTATTTCTTATTCTAGGATGAATCGGCATCCTTACCTCCTGTTGTAAATGTGGTGCAGCTACAGGTTGGGGCGATGTCCTTCCCTCAGGTGTCACCTTGCACACAGGGTTCATCATAGGGTGACACCTGATCTCTCTCTTTCTTTCCTCCTCTTCTTTCATTTTTCTCTCTTCCTCCTTCTGTTCTATCCTGGCTTCTTCCACAAGGGCCTCCGCAGCCAGCGCGTTCAGGAGGCATCTGGCATATTCCAGGTGCATCTGGAGTTCAAAAAGTTTTTCAAGTCTGCTACTCATTTTTATTGTTGATCAATCAACAAGGGTAGCTAGACTGCCGAGTGATTTTTAATTTATAGTGAAAGCGCGGACGTGATGGAAAACATCCCCCTAAAACAAAATTGATATTACCTAGATCATGACCAAACAACGCGCGGACCTAAAAGAAACACTCACTCACATTTTTATACTACCCATTACTAATTTAAAAATTTTCATTAATCACTTCAATATACTATTCACATACGCAAAGCAATTCAATCAAACCCCCAAATCTACTCTCCACGCACGTCAAACAGCAAAAAAAAATATATGATCATCATCTATTATCCACACAAACACATACACTCACACCACAAAAGAGTCAGTGTTTATATTCACACTACTCTACATACACACATTGGCAAATCTATTGTTATTTCTTTTCTAGAGTATTGGGTAGCCCTGAAAAGGGCTGTTTTTTGGGGGTTTTTTTGCTATGGCAATCTTTTAGTTTCTAAGAATGCGACGTCCTCTGAGGATAGACTTTCTGACGATAGGTCTGCTTCTTCGGAAAGAGAAGAAGAACTCTTTGGTGTCGATACGACAATCGACAAAACCTCTGTCAGGTTCAGGTTGCTGCTGCTGCTGCTGCTTCGGTATCAGACTGTGTCTGACCCTATGCAAATTCACGTAGGCTTCGTTTAGCTTAGCTAGTTTGGAGCACATCTTCGTAGGAGGATGAGTCGACAATGGATGGTTAGACTGGAAACTTCCCCGGTACTTAAAGTCAAATCGCGGACGTGAAGGAAAACATCCCTCTACGGTTTTCAAGCCGGAACGATCAATGAGTGTCATGAGAGAGATAGAGAGAAGTCAAAGAGCATGAATCAACATTCTTATAGCCAAACAAAAGACAAAGGCATTTTTTTTCAAAAACAACATTTTTTATTCAAAAATCACTTAACACTAACCAACAACTCTAACATTTTTTAACAATAATCCAACAATATAACATCAAACAATTTTTTCAAATCTCAAACATTTTTTTCAATTCACACTCTTCTTTAAACAGGGTTGGCAACGTTGTGAATGAAATTGTGATTTCCACTGTTGGAAGTCATTAGGCCATTGATGGACACTACGTTTCCTAGCTAGAGACAAAAGATAAGCATAATGGTCACAAAACCATTGATCTACTTTCACATCATTTCTAGAAGAAGAACGAGGATCAAAATGAGTCACTAAATGTTCTAAGGAATAGCCCAGGCTCCGATGATGCAGAAAATACACACAATATTGTCCACACACCAAGGAATCTGTGCCTTGTAATTTCACATTATTGAATCGGGTGGTCTGAGCATTTCTTCTCATAAAGTCAATGATATCATCTTCCAAAGGAGGCAATCCGTACGAATCGAAATATTCCACACATCCTTCTTGAGGAAAGTAGACGGCTACCCAGTGGGTTCCTGGGAGATGACTGTCGTCCGTGTTGATCACATAAGCTAGATGGTCTTGAGGTTTGCGATGAGGGAGTTCATCTTTAGCACAGACGACAGGATTCCAAGAAGCCGTGTACGAACTGTGGTTCAAAAGGTAATAAAGTTCCCAGGTATCCATTGATTTGTGTTGTTTTTTTTCTTCACAGGTAATGATAAGTCATCAATTCGATCCTGACTTTTTGCTTGAAAATGTCTGACAAGTAAAAGGCGTTTGGCTCCGACTTCTTATTCAAAGAGAGATTCGATGCGACGGCGCTCCAGAGACGTTAATGGAGGAGAAGAATGTTTATCCAAGCCTTTATACCACTCGTTCAACACGAATTCTATTTCGATGACACCCCAAGCTTTGTCCAGATATTCGTCCAATTTTTCTTCTTGGCTCAACATCAGACATTTGTCGTGTTGAATTTGACTGGGATGATCGTTGTCACATCCATAGCACTCTTCCTTGATCAATTCTTTCATTACATCTGTCAGGAATGTCGCAAAACAGGAGACTAAATGGGCTTCTTGTTCTGGCCATCTTGACTTCATCATGATAACTTCTTCGTCTTGGGATTCTTCTTCTTCTTCTTCCATGGTCTCCTCACATTCCATCTCCAAAGTTTCTCCACTAGGTAAAGAGGGATAACAGTCTTCCATGGCTTCTAATAGTCTAGAATGACTTCTCTCAAACTGTTGATTTCTATGGTATTATCGAATTCTGCATACAGGATGACGTTCACTGTCTCTGGCAGAGGATTTGCAAACTGAAGTTCCACACGCATCTGGCCAGATTTTATAGGATGGAAATGTCCCTCGTCGCTGCCCTGGTCAGGAGTGAAATCGAAGGCCCACAAAGCATAGCCTCCTGCGTAATCCTCGTACGTAATGCCGTGACTGGTGTTGGTCCCTAATTGTCCGGTGGCTTCGTACAGGGACAAGTACGATCTCAAGTAATTCTTCTTGGTAAAGTCAGGTTCGAAAGGTCTGGTACACAAGGTCTTGCCATCGCGACTGACTTCGATTTTCTTAACGTCGAAGTGTTGAAAGTGGAAAGGATTTTCAGTGAAGGCTCCGTTGAAGGCTGAATTCTCGACCATACCAAGGATTAAACGCTTGGGTAAATGTCCTTGAAACAGATGATCTTCGATCATGGAATGATGGATAGCGGGAATGGTGAACTTTTTCACTTCCACACGTCGTATGGGATACTTGGCGGTCGTTCTGGTCAACGTCTGACTGATGTCGTTTCCCACTTTAGGTAACACTTCCACGCGTCGTACGTAGAGTTTGGCCTCCTCGATTTTGCTTTTGGGATTGACGCCAGCACTATCAGCCAACAAATGGAAAGCGGTACTGCTACGATTCAGTCTCAAGCGGACATTTACACCGTTCAGCAAATATTTCTCTTGCAACCACATGTCCAAATGCAAACGATCCATCAGTTCTAGACCCTGTCCATTTAATATTTTGTCTCTTCGTTCTACAAATCCCGCATTGTGTGGTGTTTTGCTTGAATCAGGTTCGTTTTCGTTAAACTCGCCCGCATCGTCAGGTTCCCATAACACGCAGGCATTGAGATGGGTGTTCTTGGCGTCTATTCCGTACGTCAAGAGATTTTCCAGGTAGGCACGGTAAGGGTAAGTATCCATGCTGCTGCTGACCAGTTATTCAAGTACAAGTCCACTGAGCTGAACAAGGAATGCATGAAATTGTTGACGGGAGCTACTTTCTCGTCTACTATAGTATCTCCTCCCTTATCTAGAACTTTGACTTTCAAGTACAAGTAACTGCTATTCAGATCGATGTAATCTTCGGGCTGTCCTTTGATTTCAAACTCGATGGGAGCGGAATCTGTCAATGAGGAGACAGGGTGAAATTCCACCCATTGGGATTCTTGCATCGTTATCATTGTGTGGGGCATGGCAAACAGATCCAGTTCCGACTTGGAACAAGCGCATGACTCTTGGTGCATCATTTTTTTTCTGTGTCTCAGTAATCAAAAACGTCTAAGTCTCGAACGGTTCTTCTTTTCTTTGTCTTTCTAGCTTTAGAAGTGTGAAGTCTGGTGAAAGGGTGTTTTCTTCGTCGTCTCTTTCTGCCTTGTCCTTGCTGAATGCCTGACTCGGTAGTGTACAGGACATTTATAGGTGTTTCTCGTCGACCCAAAAGGTCTTTACCCGTTTGCAGCAAGACATTTTTGCCTGCCCTCATGAAGGCTTCTTTAGGGTTTTGTTTGTCGATGATGACATTTTGGAGAAATTCTTTGCCTTGCGTCAGTGCCGCATCTTTCAAGGCGTGCAATCCGCGTGTCACCATCGGTTTCAACACCGGAGCCACCGAACGAAAGGCCGATTTCAACATATCTCCTAAACCGTGTCCTCGCTGTCGAGCAACCCCTCGGTACACTGGATACATGACTTACGAATCGTGAGAGAACCGTTTTCGAAAATGGAGTTTCACCGTGACTTTTCCTTTGGTGAATGGAATATTTTGTCCCAGATCTTCTTTTATAGCAATGTTGACCGTGTCCAAATAGGACTTACTGACAGGCAAATAGTGAGGATGTACAAATTCGCGGTGAACGTGATAAGTGTTTCCACCTTCCTGATCATCGTTCGTGGCAGAATTCACTTTGAAAGGAATGACACGCAGTAACGGTACGGAGGTGTGTCCCACCACGTTGTACTCCACCACATCGGAGTACACAAACATCAAATTCAGTCCCTGGTTCAGTTCTACCGGGAAACGAAAATACCTCGCTAAATGCGCGTTGTTGTCAATGTCTGCCATGTGAATCCTTTTGGTCTGTTTATCCGTGACCATATTGAGGTCTCCACCCAAAATGTCATACAATTCAGGGCAAAATTTAATACGTATACTTTTTTCCTCACTTTCAAAATTGATGAGTAGACGGTGAGACAGTTGATGGTACTCAATGGTGACACGTTTTTTTAGTCCGGTCAGAACTTTGTCAAATGTTGCATGGAATTTGTCAGCGATGGCCTCCACCAAATGTTGACCACTAAAATAATGGCCTGGGTTAATTTTAAAGTGATAAACGTAAAAAGGAGGAGAAGGGTCACTGCTGCTACGGGGTATTAGGGTCTTCGCAAGTGATTTATGTTGAGGAGTGGTCATCATGGTTTGCTGCACCGTTGGGTCAAGAATTTCGATGTCAAAAGTGTTTTGAGTTTCAGTGATGTTTTTGATTTGTGTTGGGTAAATCATTTCTACCAAAGCCACTTCCCAATGGGCTTCGTGATCTAAGGGGATGGCCTGAGGTAATTTGGCCGTGTAACAGCACAACGTGTTGTGGGGAAACACCTCCATGGAACAGTCACTGGGTAAGGTTAAGTAAAATTGGTTTTGGTGACTCATAATTCCAGAGTTCTGTGGCTGTCCGAGGGTTACTGGACGTCAGAGGTGTGTATCCGCCCAAAATGGGGTTCTGGTTGTGGTTGTTGTTGGAGTGGTGACTGGCACTGGCACTGGACACAAGGTTCCCGTTGTTCCCGTTCGAGGTGAATTTCAGGGAGGGATTGGGAAGCAGGTAACTGATGCAACTGCTCAATAAAATGATCCACAATTGTTTGTCTCCTTGTTGCAAACTCAAATTGGCAATGGCTGCCCCGATGACACAATACACCACGAAGATTTGGCAGAAAAAGACGATTTGCGTTTTAGGCACACGTTCTCCAAACCACACCCACAAGGGTTGTTTTTGTAAATCTTGCAGAGAAGAACTGGGTGAAGGAGTGTTCGACGTAGCTGCGTCTGTGTGAAAGGGCATGATGGTCACTTCTTTTTATAGTCGATGACTTGCGAAGCGTCGATCCAAGAATCAAAACTGGGTGGATATCCTTTCCAACGTACTTTGACTTCTTTGACACGTCGTTCGCCCACTTTACGGGTTCTGCGTTCGAGAATGCTTTCGATGTCGTACACATCGTCTTCTGTTTTGGTGACACGTTGTAACTCGGGCAAATAAAACGTTCCTTTGAGCACTTCTCCGTTCATGTCTTCCAATTTATAGACGGTAGGATGACGGCCATGCACTCGTCCAGTGACACGAAACAATTCGGTCGTCCAGTTAGGTAAGTAACCTTTGTCGAAAGTGCGTTTGGTTTTGCCAATGCGCACCCAATCTCCTACGTCCAACACTCCACTTTTCTTGGGGACAGCCCTCGTCGGGGACGTACCAAACAGGTGCTCAAACACCAGCACTTCGTTCTCGGGAGTCACCTTTTGCGGGGCACGTCCGATGCTTCGATGGTAAGATTGGTTCTACTCTTGCACCAGGTGCGGTAAGATGTCGATGTACTTCAGAGTGTGGTGATGCGTAAAATATTTCCACATGCGTTCTTTCAAAGTGCGTTGAAAACGTTCCACGATGCTAGCTTTGATTTCGGGATTCTCGGTGGTAAAAAAATGAATGTCACGTTTCTTTAATTCTTTTTGGAAAGCTTGGTTCAGAAATTCGGTACCTTTGTCCGTTTGTCATCGAAGAGGGTGACGACCGCTTTGTTTCAACACCCGTTGCAGGGCTCGCACTAACTCGCTGCCAGATTTGGAAGTCAAGGGTACGACCCAGGCAAATTTGGAAAAGACGTCGATGACACAAAACAAATATTTGTAGCCACGATTGTAGCTGGCCAAATGAGAGACATCGGCTAAATCGGCTTGCCATTGATGATCGATGCCTTCCACTCGGGTGCGACTTCTGGAAAACTTGCGTCGAATGGGTTTGTGTAAAGTGTAAGTAGCTTGTTCTTGTAACCATCGTTGCACTTGAGGTAAACGGAGACTTTTCAATCGAGTTTTGGCAGCACGATACAATTTTTGAACTCCTGCGTAACCTGCAGGATGGGAGGGATCGTAGTAAATGCTGGCTAACACTTTTTCCATTTTTTGTTTGTTTGTTTGTTAATAAGGCACCCACTCTTGGAAGATGCTACTCTTTTTCTCTTGGGGTACTTTCTTGGATTGCAATGTTTTTCGTGTGCGACCGGCAATAGGTGTCGAGGAGGAGGAGGAGGATGTCAGAACAGGGGATATTTTTTCTTGTTTCACTTCTGTCTTCACTTTCGTTTTCTCTTGTGATGAAGAAGGGGTGGTCATCATCTTTTTAATCCATCCAATTCTGGAGGTAGGTGGTGTTGTTAACTTGCGTACATTTTCTGGTGGAGTTTCAAACCCTTCCTCTTCTTCTTCTCCTTTTTCTGTCTTGGTCACTGGTAGCGGTGGTGGTGGTACTGGTAATGGTGCTGGACTTTTCATCAAGGTCTTAAAATCTTTCAGAGTGGGTAGAGCTGTTTCGTCTAAAGCTTTCTGGTGAAAGAGTTGCAGTCATTGCAAGAGTTGACCGTACTTTTGCGATTTTTCTGTTTCGGACAAATCTTGGCGATCCATCAAGGACTGCAATTCGTGTTGTAACTGGGACATCTCGCTCAAATGGGGATTGGGAGGTAAATGCGGGGTGCGTTGTTCTTGACACCGATGGTATTCCATCCATCGTTTGTAAGGCACTAAAGCTAGTTTTCGTCCTTCCATGGGGTTCTCAGAGGTCGATTCTGAGATCTTGGGACTTCAGAGCGCCTTTTTATCTTGCTCCCACCAGTCCTCCCAACATGGTTCCCAAGACTCCTTTCAGCAATGGGCCTAACAAGAGGGGTAAAATACCTCCACGTTGGACCAACATCTTCTTTTGACGAATGGGAATTTTCTTTTGAACCATTTGGCGCAGAACGTGACGATGTTTGCCTAAGCATTGTTTCTGGTGTTTGGACAAAGGGATCGTGCCTTTCAAGACGTTCAAACAACATTCGCACACGGTATCGATGACCTCTTTGGAGGCCGATTGAATGAGTTTTTTTCGTAGGGGTGGAGAAGCTTTGGACAGGACAGATAACATGTTCCCATGTTTGACTAAACGAGGAGGCAGTCCTTTCCTTTTCTTTCCTTGGGGTTGTTTAGAAGAGGGATGTTTTCTGGAGGGTGACATCTTCAGGAGCACCAAAACACTGATACCCTACTTGGTCACACACCTTTTTATACTGGAACGAGTCGCCACTGATCGTCTTTACGGCGTATCAACTTCAGGACAGGCATGACACGTCGTGCAGGGGTACGTAACGGACTAAATCGAGCCAGTTCTTGCTTGGACAAATCCAGTAAACTTTGTAACATGCCCGATCTTTCATGCACTTTGATTTTGGGAGAAGGTACTTTGTGAGCAGCAGCCACTGCCGCTACATGGGAGGGTCCTGCTACTGGGGAAGTTCTTGGGGTTATCAACGGAGACGTTCTTGGTGTAATCAACGTCTCCAAGTACTCTTCAGTTCTTGGTGACATCAACGGGGAAGTGAATGAACCTGAGGCTACCGGAGACGCGGTCACCGCCGTGGCAGGTCGTGGTTTGCGAGTGTAAGGTTGCGTCCTGGCCGAAGTGCCTCTCTTGCGACTAGTTTTCTTCTGTGGGCTTTTCTTTTTCTGGGGACTTTTTCTCTGTTTCTTTTTCTGGGGGCTTCTTTTCTTTTTCCGGGGTGGTGTCTGGTAAGAGGAGGGTCCCGCCACTGGAGAAGTTCTTGGAGACACGGGTCTCCTTGGGGACCTGGTCTTTTTCTTCTTCTTGGAACTTCGTTTGTCTTTTTTCTTGGTGAGAACTTTGGGGGCATTAGGATCCCATCTTAAGAGAGAGCGAATGATGACCCCTCCTAGAGTACCGCTCCCTCCAGGTTTCAAAATGATTTGTTTTATGGTTTGAGTGTCGATGCGGGGATCGGCCAGTTGGGTCAAAGCGACTTTGTTTCGATCAAAAAAGCGTTTGGTTTGATGAGGAATCTGAATGATCCCTTGGAGTAATTGACGTGCCGTCACCGTGAACCATCGTAAGACTTCTTTGAGACTAGCTTCTAAGACACGAGCTCGTATCTGTGGATTTTTTTCTCGACTGATGCCATACAAAGCACGAATCAATTTGACGGGAAGATGCGACTGAAGGGACGTCATGTTGAGATTGTGTGAGACAGACGAAAAGAGTCTGAGGTTTTTATAGATTTTTTTGTGGAGTGAAGTTAAGTCGAGGACGGAGACGTGTACAGGACAGGCCCTCCGTCTTGGCACCAGTGGTGAAACAAGTGGGTACGAAATCGCAAATCATCGGGGGTCGTAGGTTTCAAATCAACGAGTAAATAGACGTGTGGTGTTTGGGTGGCATCGTCGTACGCCTGAGTCAGCCAAGGCGTTCCTAACTGTTTGGCTAAGACTTGCACTTGCGATTTATCTCGAGGGCTTTGAAACAAGACCACGTAATGCGTATTGAGACTGATGGTGCGATGGGCTTTACTTTGTTGAAACAAATTTTGGGTGATGTAAACGACACTGGCATTATGGTGATGCCCTTTGCGCGTGAACCACAGTTTAATTTCTTCTTCGTCTTCTCCTAACATGTCGTCGAAAATGACCAAATGGGTTTGACGGGAGTCAGAGACGATGCCGTCGTCTTCTTTAGGAATGCCTTCCATAAACACGATGGAATCGCCTTGACTTTCTCGCAAGAGGCTGTACGCCGATTGCCATTCTTTGTAACACCACGGGATGCGTTGAGGTGGACGATCGATCAAATGATGTTTATGTTCGATCAAACGTTTGACGAATTCGGTTTTGCCTGAACCGCTAGGTTCAGCAATGAGCATGTTAAAGGGATGGCGAAGATACAAGGCCTCCCAACTGGCACGATCTAAGTGTTCGTCGATGACTTTGACAGTGGAGGAAGAGGGAGCAGAGACAGCAGAAGTAGCCATAGTGTCAGGAATGTCACTTGTGACACGAAAACAAACAAAACGAGAGTTTATATACTTTTTCAGAACACGTTTATTGAATGTTTTAAACATGAATACGAAAGACAAAAATACATAAAAGCCAAAGGCTTAAGTACAACGATAAAAGGCACATGATAACCATCAACGTGGAACAAAAACAAGTGTCTGTACAACATGTTTTGGGTAAAGTTCTGACCAGTTCTATAGGGGGTAAGGTCACACAAGTGTCCTCCCGGAATGACCTTTCAGGCATGTCCACGACAGTCCTGTCCTGGGTGACGGCTTCTTCTGCCACCGTCACTAACACAGGTTGAAAAGTGACTTTTTCCTTGAACAACTCTCGTGCATACTGGGCCACTTCTTGGGTCCAAGCCTCAAAATCCCATTCTTTCCAGGCACGGACATCTGTCCAATGGGGGTGTAAGTCACAAGCTACACACACATCGTCATACACGTCTTGGGTAGCTAAAAGTTGACGAATCTTTTTTTCCCGTAGAGGTCGAGAAGTATCCAGATGAAAACGCAAGGCTTTGAGCAAAAGGAGTCTTTCGTGACCATTTAAGGCCATTGGGGTGGTAAGTACTGTTCGTAAAGAGTCCACAAGGAATCGGCTGGTAAACGAAATCCCAGAAAACAAGTCACTAAGACACACACCACTTGTCGACCCAAATTGAATGGATACAGTTCTCGTAATAGTTGATGGTAATGATCCACGGTTTGAATATGGTCATTGAGTTCCTTCCACGGAATCTGTTCAATCACATGTGATAAAAACCTCGGCATGACAACCTGTTTTTATATTCTCTTTTTTTCGGATGCAATACACGTACTTTCTAGCCAGACATCTTCGTTCTCCAGTAGGAAATTTAAATGCTCCAAACTGTAACCTAAACTTCAAACTTCGTTTAGGAGTTTCCTCTTCCTCTAAGTAGATTCCACGTAAAATATGTTGGTAATCCTTTAACTTGTCTTCCTCAATGCGTTGCACTAGGTGAATCTCGAAGTAACCAAAATTATGAACATGTCGATTATTGGCGACCTCAAAATTTTGAACAATGTCTGACCACTGAAACAATTTCTGACGAATCAGTTCTTTTATACCATTCAGGTACCAGTAGTTAAAGAACTGGTGACGTAACGGATACAATTGTTCTTTACGTTTCACTTGTATTTTGACCAGCTCTCGGTAAATCCTTTCTCTCAACTCCACAGGCAAGCCCAAAATGTTCTCTTGTAAAGTATCCATAAGTATATACACTGTTTTTGGAACCCTTGGGTGGTGGTCAATAGCCTCGTTTACCTTTGTGCCTGATGTAATATCCACTCATAATCAGTCTTCTTATACTTTGGAACACACCATAATTTAAAAACGGATGAATAACTTTGCGTTTGCGTTTCACTTGTATTTTGATCAGTTCTCGGTAAATGCGTTCTCTCAACTCCACAGGCAAAGCATGAATGTTCTCTTGTAAAGTATCCATGAATAGGTCATACTAAATCCTCTTTTGTCTGACACAAGAAATGTACCGTTTGCACAGACATGGTTTTACTTCAGTGTCGAATTTAAATCGTTTAGTTACTAATTTACACATTACAATTCGTTCAGAAGTTTCCTCTTTCACTAAGTTGACATCGTGTACAAGATGTTGGTAATTCGTTAACTCTTCCTCTGGAATTCGATGCAGTAAGATTACAATGTAGTAGATAGAATCATCAATAGCAAACCAATCCTTTTTAAAACTAGGGGATCGTTGATCAATGTCTGTCCAATGGAACACTTTCAACTGAATCAGTCCTTGTATAGCCTTCAGGTACCAGTGGTTCAAACAGCGGTGACGTAACGGATGCAATTGTTCTTTACGTTTCACTTGTATTTTGACCAGCTCTCGGTAAATCCTTTCTCTCAACTCCACAGGCAAAGTGCGAATGTTCTCTTGTAAAGTATCCATAAACAGATTATGGTAAGTTACTTCAATGTCTCGGTCCCACTAAGGGTAAGGAATTACAATTCGGTGACCATCGAGCATGTTCTACGTAGGCCGAATCTTGTGGTTCCCAGTGGTGAAGTGACACACCGCAACTGAAGCACTTGACTTTATCTCCTTCGCCCAAGTAGAACAATCCGGCTCTGGCTAATTCTTCGGGGGTCGGTCCTCCCAGATACTTAGGCCATTTTCCTTTGAACGATTGAAGACGATTTTCAAAGTCGCAGTATTCCGACAAACGCACAGGGAACGAATATTCGTCTTTCACAGGTTCGTTTCGATGAGGGTTGGGTGACATGGACAGGAGTTTGCTCAGGGCTGGATGACATCCGTAGGGGGGTAGACGTGAAGGTGAACATCCACCTTTAAAACGAAACCCAGTAAAATGTCCAAGAGGACGAGCGGCATCGCTTTCGCATCCCTCAGGTTTGACACGCACAGCATCACTTTCCATGATAGGGGTAGTGAGAACAAAGTTCCCATGATGCTTTACGGCATCGCTAAGGTCACAGCGTACAGCATCGTTCCCATCGCAAGGCTCACAATCGCATTCCACTTCAGAAGTCCCACACTTGAACTGTGCCTGTCTAAACTTGTTTTGTGTTTCTCTGAAAGTATTCATCTTGTTCGCTTGGTCTTGGTAGTCACAATGAACTATCAATCTTGCCTAGGGTTCCTTTTTATATACAGACCAATACCGACGTGTCCATACGGCAAGGTGAAATGATTGGGAAGTCGCACTCGCTTCTGGTACACGATTTGATAGACTTTTTCCAGGGGTCGACTGACGATGTGGTGAGTGGGTAAACGTACAATCTTGTTGGGTTGATAGGTGGTCACTTTAAAGTGTTCATCCTCTCCAGATTGCAAGGCTTCTTTCAATACCCCAAAGTTGACCACTCGACTGGTACGATAATTCAGAGTCAGTCCTTTCACTTTGCACGCCGTGTGCACTTCTCCTTGTTTGTCCCGGTATTGGTAACCGTTAGAATCTTGTCGTCGGGATGCTCGTCTGTCCAGGCTCCTAAACGGTCTCCTTCGATGTCAGGGTGCTGTTGACTCGGGTGATCGATGTAAATGCAACTGTCCGTGTCAAAGTACAGGACGCTTTCCCCTAACAGTTCTAAAGCTTCGTACAATTTTAAGCGAGCATGAGCTGTCACGTAAGCCGCAATGATGACATTTCCAAAAGGGTCGTTTTGTACAAAGTCCAGATCTTCTTCGTAATTGACCAAGATCAAATCCTCACGAACGACGTCCACGTGTTTCATGTATTTGCTTTTGTCGTGAATCATCTGAAAGTAGCGGGAAGGTTCTGTCAAATATTCCGTCTTGGGTAAACACGGTCGTTGTGCCATTTTACCCCACAAGCAATTTAACATCACTTTGGCAAACGATCGCCTGCCTTCGTTTTTCTCGATGTGATCTAAAGTAATGCCTTCTTGTGCCGGGTATTTCTCTTTGAATGTCTTTTGGTCGTCCGGAGTGTGACACCAGGAAGGATAGCCGCTGGCTTCTTGCTTCAGTTTCAAAAAGGCATCCACGTAGTCGGCGAAAATGCCTTTCTGCGTGGGGTCACCCTTGTGGTATTGTTGTGTCTTGGGAAAGTGGCAAATTTCGAACACTTCTAACAGTTGGTATCCCATGTCCAGAGCTTTGAACAATTCCACTCTAACCCAGGTTCCCGTCAAGGTCCGTTCTTCCTGGGTGTGCTGACAAGGTTGGTCTTGGTTGCACGTTTCGGCACAAGTACGGCACAAAGGAAACATCAGTTTGCCTTGGCAATGGTGAGGTAACACGGGATGGTACAAGTCCGTGGGATGTCAAGACTTTGCACTTGATCAGACCTTCGTATTGTCGAATGTTTTTCAGGTCGATGTGTTCGGTGAACAATTGTGGGTGCCCTGCAGGAAAGCGACAATATTTGCACACGTAGGGATACAGCGAACACACGTCCAAGTATTTGATTTCTTCTCCTTTCTCTTCGTCAGCTTGGTACAGCAAACAGGTGGCATTGGTCCTTCCTCCGTAGAAACTATCCTTCGGGTTCAGCGGGTCCATGAACTGGTAACTTTCCACGACACGTTTAAACTCGGGATCGGTTTTCAAACGGTGATCGTGCTCGTGTTCCCACATTTCCACCACTTTGTATCCTTGCTGTTCTAACTTTAGGCGTCGCTGACAAGTGGCCTGGTACAAGTCTTCCATGGTTCGTTGTAAAAACTGATTTTTAGTGCCACGATCAGGGTAACGGACGGGACATCCGTGAAATAAGCAACCGTTAAACTCGTACACGATCTTTGGGTTTTCTAAGTCCCAGCCATCGACCGAATGCATTCTGATGGTCTTTTCGCCTCCTCCGTTGCGGGCATGCTGAATCCATTTGTCTTCCTTGTCGCACAAGTAATGTAACCAGCGTAGGGCTTTGACCGAGTATTGACGTTTGACATAGTTAGTCGTTTGAGGACTGATGACAGCTACGGTGTTTTCAGGCATGAATTGTTGCCGGTACACTAAGGAACACGCTTTGGCAATGGTGCAAGCTTCTTTCAAAGGATCGACCCCTCCGTGTTCCATGAACAGTTCTCGAAATTTTCCATAGCATCGCCGTAAAATGTCCACGTCGGAACGACAATGCTTTAGCATTTCTTCCTGAAAGTCGAAAGGGTCTGAGGCGTGAGCCTGGTACCAAGCGTAGAAAGCTTCTCCTTGTTCGGTACGCATGTTGTCGGGGTCGTAATAGTAAGCCTCGGGCAAATGGGGTAGAACGGTATGTTGATTGGCTTCCGTATTGAAAAAGTGAGGAAAATAACCTTTAGCCATTTCTGTCATTCCAAACGTTTTAGGCATTCGACTCAAAGGCATGGCCAAGTAACTCATCGAATCTTTAAACTGTACTTGTCCCACTTGCATGAAAATGATTTTGGCTCCGTTCAAAGTGACTTTAGGACGTTCGGTGCCATGTTCCGTATAGTACCTCAAAAGAAACTGTCCATCGTATCCGGAGAAATTGTGAGCCATCACCGTGGTATGGCGATGACAATCTCCGTAACGTTCGATGTCCTCTTGGCTCCACGTCTTGACGATGGGGTCTAAGACCCATTGAGCGAAATCGGCTAGCGTGTTGGGTCTCCGAAAGATTTTTTCACGCCCTCCAGGAATCTTACTGCAGTAAGGGCAATGACTCACGATAGGTTCTTGAATGCACTTTTCGCACGCTCGATGAGCCACGCAGAAATTAGGAATGTGAATACCGGTCTCTTGCATGCATTCGAAATCGAAAAAGATGAAATTGCCTTTCTTCTTGTCTCCATCCTCTTTCTCTGGTTGGTATTTTTGCACGTAGCACTGGTGTTCCAAGTCCACGATGTGGTGACAAATGTGACATTTTTTCTTTCCTGAACATACGTGTCCCTTGGCACTATTGGTACATAGGCCTTGTCCACACGTGGGGCACAATCTCAGCAGTTGACAAGCGCATTTCTTCTGTGAACCTTGCGTCTTCAAATGCTGTTGGTAACAGACAGGGCTGACAAACGTGCGCAGAGAAGTGAAACAATGCACTGGTTTTTGTCCTTCGCTCTGACAGGGTGGAGAGGCCAAACATCCTGAGCATTTCGATCCACAATGCTTGTGTTGCTCTCGATTGTTATAGCCATAGTCACATTTCTCACAGTAATAACTGTATCCCAGGAATTCAGTGATAGTGGTAATGGTATCGAAATGGTCATCGTGATGATAGACGTGAAAGTATTTTCCATCCTTAAAGTCTTTCCTTCAAAACAACAGAGACGCACGCATTTCTTGATGATGCACTTTCAAGGTGTAGCGTGGAGCTAGGGCATCGTGCAATTTTTGCATTTCAGGAATGCCACAGGGTTTGTCTTTGGGCAAGCCAGCTTGTCGTAACAGGAGTTCTGCTTCGTTTCGTTGTTTGGCTCGGTCCGATTGACGAATAGTTTTCCAGGCTCTTTTCCATTCTACTGTGTCGTTCTTTTTGACATAGGTTCGTCCCACCACGATGGCCCTGGCTAAACACATCTGGTCTTGAGGGTTGTGAATTCGGACGAGACTTGTTTTGGTGCTGCGAAGCTCGTCCACCAATAACATCTTTTTGCGTCCAGTCCCTTGAGGAGGAGAGACGTGGGTCATGTCTAGTGTGGCTTTTCCATCGGCGATGTCAAACTGGTCATTGGATTGTTGTGCGTGTTGAATCTTGTCCATGACTTTGGAAGCGGTCAATTCTGCAGGGCTGCTAAACTCGATCCAAACAGGGGATTTCAGACCGTCGTGTTGTATGGAAAGTCTCAAGCGATCGTCTTCTTTATGTTGACATTGTCGCTTGAGTGTGGTGACCAAAGAATCCCACACCCCGGTGATGAACCCTTCTGCTTTCTCTAACGGTACTTCAGCCTTGAAATCTTTAAACTTCACCGTGTATTTGTAAGCCGTGGTTCTAAATTTTCTAGAGGAGCGCTTTTCCGTCTCTCGAATGGAATAGTACTTTTCAGGGTTGACTAAGGGTGGTGAACTTTTTTTAGAGGGTTTGGATTCTGGTTCACTCATGTCCTCTTCAAAATCACTGGTATGAATTTGTGCCAAGACTTCAGCCCTGGTACGAGGCGATAGATCACGTTTCTGCCTCTTACTTTCTTCTTCTTTCTTCTCGAATGAATTGGATCGTTTCATCTTGAGTGCAAAACGTCAAATGACTAAAGTTTAAACACCATAGACTAATTTATAGTCATGGCAGACCAGCGTATATAAAAGGGTGTGTGTCTTGTCCTTTCACTATTCATTTCACTCTCAAACCGAGCACAACAATGGAAGAGACTAGACAGATCGAACATTTCATCAGAGCTTTGCGAGGGGTCATTAGAAAATTCTCTTCAGACCAGCCGACGGACTACTCTCCTTCCTTTCGAGATAAAAGTCAAGATACTTGCTATATTTGTCAGAAGAAAGGGCATTGGTCTTCAGAGTGTCCAGACCGTCAAAAAAGGAAAAAAGGGGCTAGAAAAGACAAAAGTCAAGATACCTGTTATTATTGTCAAGAAAAAGGACATTGGTCTCCAGATTGCCCAAAAAAGAAACAAGAGGAGTCAGAAGAAAAGAGGGATTCTTCAGAGGAAGAAAACAGCCAGGTAAAGAAAAAGAAACAGGAGAAGAAAAGAAGAAGGGAAAAAAGTGAGGAGGAAGAGGAGGAAAAGACTGTGACTGTGAAGAAATTCAAAAAACAGAGAGACTAAACAATGAGACAGAAGAAGTGTATGAACTTTTTAAAGTGATTTGTTGTGAATTGTGAATTGGATTGTAAATATTTATAAAAGAATAAATTAGGTATAAAAAGGTAAGTGTCTTTGGGTTTTGATTTTAAAATAAGAACGTACACTCACGCACTCATACACAGACACGTACTATAGGGGTAAAATGTTTTTTTTTTTGAGTTATTGGCAATTGAAAGTCGATCTCTTTTCGAGAAATTGGAGTGGCCCTGAAAAGGGCCTTTTTTGGTGTAGGGGTGAGTTTAAGCAATCAACTTTAACTGTCTTAAGCCTTTGCCACGGCCAAGGCCTACTTCTGGACTGCGTAATGTTGATGATGATTTGTTTGAAATCACTAAGGGTGGCACGATAGGCTTAGTCACAGGATTGGAGTGTTTAGCTCGGGAAGGTCGTATTCTCTTCGGTCGTGATAAAGAAGTCTGATACATTTGTTTCAGACTTCTTAACTCCGCTAAAATGTCTAACAGTACCGTGACCGTTTGATTTTCACCCTCTTGTTTCTTTGCTGCTGCTTCTTCTTGTTGTTGTTTTTTTTCTTACCTCTTCTTCTTGCTGCTGTTGCTCTAGGAGAAAAACTTGTTCCGCTTCCTTTTGTCGTTGTATAAATTTCTCCAATTCTTCTTTGTCTCTGTCTAAAATTCTCCACGTGCGGTAATGAAGAAGGTGACGAAGGTTACGGAACAAATTCTTGCGAGGTAAGAAAATCCACAAAATCCCAATTTACCTCTTCTGAAAGTAAGTCCAGGTTCCCTTGGGTGGTCTCCACTGCTGGTGCACCCCAATGGATCGTTTTCTTAGTTTCCGTCATGTTGAATCACCGTCGCATAGATTGACTGCACACAGGCGCTAGCGAATCTATATAGACCACGTGACGTCACAGACTGCTCTCTTCGGATTGGATGCGGGCTGACTGAATTATGTAACGCATGTTTGGATTGGTCAATGAACTCAATTCGTTTCAATCCTTCCTCTACCTATAAATAAGCGCAGTTCACTGCATTGATTCACCTGTTCTCGGCGCCTCAAGATGTGGACCACAGTCGAATCATCCACCCTTGTTTCTTCGATGATGTTCAGGACGGACATGCTAATGTATGTCCGATCCAAGTGGACAGTTGTCCACAAGTCAGACACGAGTCTGTGGATACGAAGAGTGTATGTGGAAAGACAAGGATGCCTCAAGAGGACTCTGATTTATGGCCCTGCAGTAAGACGCAGCTTGAGGACAAGAAGATGCCGCAGATGCATAAGGGCATATTAAGGGCATATTAATAAAAATCCAAAGGCCCTTTTCAGGGCCACTCCAATCTCTCGAAAAGAGATCGACTTTCAATTGCCTAGCCCTATTTATTTTATTTTTTTTATTTTTTTTTTAAAACAAAAAATAGAGACCCTCCCTGTTTCAATTTTCGCCTGTTCCCTTTCCATAGACCCATCAGGTCGGAACCATATTAAAATAGGGTCCCGACCCTGTTCCATTTTCAATTCCCCTTGAGGCTAGAGTTGCCCATGATTTTTTCCCATGTTCAATTTCCCTTGAGGCTAGGTTTGCCCATGATTTTTTCCCATGTTAAATTTCCATTGAGGCTAGGTTTGCCCAAGGGGGGTCTGTAATGCTAATTCCCATTGAGGCTAGGGTGCCCCTATTTACTACTCCAACCGTTACTGGACGCACCTACCGGAACAATTACAACTACAAGGCTTCTGCTTCTACAATTAGAACTACACAGACTCCAATGATTGTTACTGGGGTGCAGTCACCTATGCCTCATGAGAATATCATTAACCAGTAAAGGGTACGGAAAGGGGTTGGATCTGTGCTAGCAACGCTTAGGAAGGAGCAAACAGAGGAATTAAGTAAACAGGAGCAGAAGAAAACACCAATAGCAATCTCAATATCAACAACAGCAGCAGCACCACCGGAAACATCAATTATACCTGAAGCAGTATCCATAACTGCATAGACTTCAAGAAATATACACCAGGATAGATAAGAAGTAACATCTAAAACCGTTGTAACAACACCAATAAAACGACCAAGGCAACAATTTCAACAGCTACGGTTAAAACAAGAGAACAAGTAAAGCATGTAACAGTAACAGAAGCATCAGCAACAGTTACAGCAACAGTTGCCACCGTGGAACCAACTACATCTACCCTCAAAACAAGGCAACAAGAAACGAAGAAATATACAATTTTGGCAATACAGCCAGACCCCAGACGCATTACAATTGTTGAAGAAGGGTCTTAATAAATGAATCAAATTCCAAATCCAGCCCTCAGTAGAACAAAGAGCCGATCTTGTCAACTACATATTCGACCACACAAGGGAGAGAGGTGTGCTTTTTCCTCCACGATGCAAAGCATGTTCGAAAATATACAGAAGATTTACGCATGGTACTTGAATGTGGAAGGGAGACTAGTGCGAAGGGACACTCAACTAAGCCAACCCGAAAAACCTGCCGAAGGCGAAAGAAAACCTAGGCATAGAGAAAAGTACAGCATTATTCCGGTACCATTAGTCATCAGCATAGCTAACGAACTAATTAACGTTCATAAGTTGGAAACAAGTAAACTCCAAATGAGACCTGAATTTGAGGATTTGGTATAGCTAACCTCATCACTCCAAACAAAACCGTTGGAAGTACCAGGAAGCACCTACAGGTGCTCTTTTTTCCTGACGATGTTTAACGTCAGCCCTTTTAAGGGCTAATCAAAATTGCATTTGTTACAAAGGGCTATCATTTTGAATTGATAGACCTACTCGATAAATCCAAATAATCTGATACGCTCCTTTGTTCGCCATTCTAAACTAACCACTTAAATTATCTAACAGGCCTGGACAAAATTCAAATGGTCACTGAAACTTCGACTTTTTTATTGATTTAGGACATTTTTAAATGCACTTTAACTCATTCGGCCCCAGAGGTTTTTGTCGTTTTTGCCTGAAATGTGCGTAGGAACGAGATTTGAGGTGCTATTTCTGAATACATCGTAATACAGAGGTTTTCAACGGATTATCTATGAGCATAATGCCTGGTTGTATTAGAAACATCAATTTCCATTGGTTATTTTGCTTGCGCATGAGCAGAAGGGTAAAAGTTGGAGTTTTTTTTTTTTTTTTTTTTTGCTTAATAGACCCATCATTTTCGTATGGAGACCGCAATTTATTCCAAATGCCCACCTTATCCTAGTTTTTGCAAAGGTTCACCTGTCTGTGTGCAGTTAAGACCGGTATGCCTTAGATCTGAGGCCAAAAGGTCTAAAATCCGGACACAAAATCGCATTCCGATCTCGAGCGAATTTTGGGTGGAAAAAAAAACGGGTCCAAAAAATGAGCTTTTTCTAACTGTATTTTGTAGTGCAACTAGAACTTCCAGATTATTTGATATCATTTTAGAGCTATATATGTCTGCTTTTTTTAATACCATCCACATTGGTCTATCTTAAATGGCCTTGATGCTGCAGGGCTTTGAAGTAGGGTACAGCCTCATCACGCCAACAGACGGGATCGGGGCCGAATCGGTTAAAAACTAAATGCAAATTACATTGTGCAAGAAAATTCGTGCTATTCTGCATGACTGTACTTGAGATTTCTACTAAAATATAATTGGTAATAGGGAACACCCGGATTTAGATAACTGGGCAAAAGTTATCTGCTATTACTTCTTGGCGATTCAGGAACGTTCTGGCTGACATTTCGAGCCTCGTTACAAGTCCTTTCCCTCATCTAACGTACAAAGACGAGTGTGTGGGCTGATTTCCATTCGTCTAGTAACCAAAATCCCCGAAGTGCGTGTCCGCAGAGAACCGGGGTGGCGCCATGAGTCTGCACCACAACGTGTGCGTGTGTAGTTTCGATTCCCACTCGTCCCGTATTTTGACAATGTCAGTTGGATCTTCATTGCCCCTAAACTCGACACAATTAAAACTCATACTTTGTATGCATAAATGCTTATGGGATCGTGGCTCTAATTTCCTCCGGTAAGATAAATTAAGTATCCGCTTTGTGAGATTTAGCCAGACGTACATGCCCGAATATGCGCAAACGTTTATAATTCACCATCAGTCAGACAAGTCTATAAATATTCAGCATCCCAACCACAGTCAGCAGGCAAAGCAGACCAGACGTCATACCTGGAACATTGGAGTACATGTGAGGATATGAGAGGGGTGAGGGTTAAAAGATGGATTCTCGTGCTGCCACGTGTACCTAACGACTAACCAACGACTTGAATCGTAGATATAATAACGTACCCCCAATTAGCCAGCCAATCCCCCCTCCATGGAGGTTGAGTAGTTTCAGCGAGAAGCAATCGGACCACATGTTTCACATGAGAGGTGTAGCCATCGATATGAGCAACACCAATGCAACTTGTGACTGTCTACAAGAGTAGCAGCCTAGAAAGAATAGACCGGCGAAGAAACCTAGCATAGTTAGATGGGACGCTGCTATTCGGTGTAGAAGGTAGTCAATCAAGACAATCTATCTGGACCAGTGAATTAAGACCAAGGGTGTGCAGTGAACCTGGGAATGAATACCGTCAATCCTAAATGACCTCAACACACTGACTTCCGTTAAAGTCCAGTGGACCGATGTCTCTGTATAAAAGAAGTTATCCAAGTTGCCTGACTTTCGATAAAACTATATGAAAATCCCAATTTGATCCATTGTATGCCAGGGTCTAAACTATAACTGTTTTTGTTTTATATTGCTTAACACGAAAATATAATGAGTTACATGACACACAGTATGGAAAAGTGGGAAACAGCCTAGAAATGGGTGAACATAAAATAGAGTATATATGGGTTTGGCTGACCAGGATTGGTTAATAATGTAAGTTATGTTGTAGGAAAAAGAACCTTCTGAAAGATTATCCTAGTTGTAAGTGGGGAAAAATTGAGACATTGTTTAATTGATGGAATTTCAGTCCTTTAACAGTCTTGAGTTTGGAACATTCATTAATATATTTAGCACCTGACTCTTTGGTGCGGAATTGAAAGCACATGTTTCAAACACATGCAGGTCCAGAAAATGCCGCTGCTCATATCCTTTCCTGTACACAGAAGCTGACATCCAGGTTTCATCTATACTGATAAATACAGGTTTGATCATGAGGACTCAAACATTTTAAATTATTGAATTTTTAATATAATGGTGTTTGCATAGGTTTACTATGGAAACTATATTAGTACCGTGAGTCCTACAGATACTCTCTGATTGATTGATTTTTGTTAGATTGATGTACACTTTGTACTAGAAATTCTAACTTGATTGTGTGATGCAAACACAATTGTATAACTATATGGTATAACGGTACCAATTGCGCAAGTCCAGGTGGGCGGAGCTTAAGGTGTATGGAACATTGTATTCAGAATTAAAGAACAACACTAGCTGTGATTGGTGCATTATGTAAGAGTTGTACTTTCTGTTTGGCTTAAAAAAATGTTGAGCCTCTTGGCAACATGTGAGCTTGTGTTAATTTCTATCTAGATCATATTTTGTATTTTTTATGATTTTTTTTAAATATGGTACACATGGCTGAAAATGTGCTTGTTGTGACTAGATAACTCTTACCCCTGTCTAGTTCCAGTAGAGTTATCTCTCTTAAATGCAATGGTGTACCTGGTTATGTCATTGTCAAATTGACAATCTAGCATTGTTCTATATGACAGTGTGTGACATGCATGCCCAAGTAGGACAGAAAGTATATTTATTTCACAAAACATTAGCATTGAGGTATATGGAAAAACAATTGGTACCGTGATACCATATAGATTGCCCTAATTAAATATGTGACTTACATATTATTGGTTGATAGTGACATCCCATTATTAAAACTGATCACGATATGACCCATTAGTGCATCAGTGCCGTTTCAACGTGGCGTTCGTCGTTTGCAGTTTCCTTCCGAGTTCATTGCCTTCCTCTGATATATCGGGTATGCAATAGACGAGTATGTGGGCCGATTCCTACTCGTCTACATCACCAAATACCCCGAAGAGCGTGTACGCCCAAAACCTGGTGTGGTATATTCTCACCGGGTGACTCAACAGTTGCAATACTGACATCCGATTGTCAAATGAGTGCGTGTTCCGATTCCATTTCGTTCCTAATATCCACGATTGCGGTCTATTAAAGCCTGACACCGTGGTGTCGTCAGATGCGTGGATTCGTTCCCACCTGACGACTAACTAAGGATTGTGCTTCGCCTTTCAGACATTAAAAAGTCGTACATGCCCTGACGACCTGGGCGTATCCCTACGCCATATCAAACTCATTCTTTTCGCTCCCTCAGAACAAAACACGTGTACAGTTTTGTGTATAATTCTTTTGTCAATGCATGATGATGTCAATCTGTTTGCAGCTTTAGGAAATGAAACTGGACGCCATTTTGGATTTTTCCGGTACTGCTTTAGCATATTCTGCTCGGGCATACAAGTTTTAGATCCTTGTCTCAAAACCGTTCAAAAGGATCCTTTTTCATACGCTATATTAATTCTTTTCTACAAATTCCCCAATCTTATTTTTTTAAATCAGACAATTTTTGCTGTGAATTTAAATTTTGTAGGTTTCATACTTTGTCAACAGTCTAATACCTCCTTTTGAATAACTTTGTTTTCTGATTATACAGTTTTGTATTGGCTAAGCCTAAGAATTGCATAATAGTTCAGATGAAAATCTAAATATCTAAATCTATATTATCTATCGCATATTTCTTCATTATATAGATGTTTATAGTACTCTTTAACGTCCCTTAGAACATCACATTGACTGTTATCAAATGCATTTTCATCTTTAATTACTTTGTTTCCGGACCGCTCCGGTTTCCTAGTAGTTAGAGCGGCCGCCCCGGATGCGGGAGGTTGTGGGCTCGAACCCCGGCCGAGTCATACCAAAGAATTCTAAAATTTGTACTAACAGTTGCCTTGCTCAGAATTAAGAGGTTAGTGTTAGGACTGGTCGGCCTGGTGTCAGGATAATGTGACTGGCTTAGACTTTCATTCTTAATGTCTGCGGCATGATGCCCCATTGCTAGACATTGCTATAAACTGACACACTGCAGACATCGTAGCGATATGACTGGAAAATTGTTGAAGCTACGTTTAAAATCTAAATCACACTTATGTTTCCTTCCATTGTATATGACTCATGTACTTTATGCGTTAATCCCGTCTTCTACGCATTTTTACTTTCGATCCATTAATACTTTCTCGAAGTTTAGCTTTTCTCATTTTGTCGAATTCTTTACTTAGACTCGAACAGTTCTAAATTATAAGTTCTCATGAAACTATTCTCTGAGGATTGCATTATTTTAAAAGTTGCTTTACATGAAATATGTAATAATTTATATTTATTTTTATTTGAAGCATATAAATTGGCTTTTCAACGACTTTCAGTTGACAAAGTATAAAGGAATAATGGATGTGATATTGTTAACCTTATATCGGAAGTTGATACATTTTCAATAATTCTGTCGCATTCTATTGAAGTGTATTGCAATTTTATTTTTTCAAATAATTTGTATTTCATCAATGAATTTTTGTCATTCAGCAGACTGTTATCCAGACACACGTATAAGCCATTAGGATACAAAGTTAATATCATCATTCAGTGGGCAGGCTGTAATCCAAACACACGTATCAGCCATTAGGATACAAAGTTAATATCATCATTCAGCGGGCAGACTGTAATCCAGACACACGTATCAGCCATTAGGATACAAAGTTAATATCATTATTCAGTGGGCCGACTGTAATCCAGACACACGTATCAGCCATTAGGATACAAAGTTAATGTAATCATTCAGTGGGCAAACTGTAATCCAGACACACGTATAAGCCATTAGGATACAAAGGTAATGTCATCATTCAGTGGGCAGGTTATATTCCAGACACACGTATCAGCCATTAGGATACAAAGTTCATATCATCATTCAGTGGGCAGACTGTAATCCAGACACACGTATCAGCCATTAGGATGCAAAGTTAATATCATCATTCAGTGGGCAGACTGTAATCCAGACACACGTATCAGCCATTAGGATGCAAAGTTCATATCATCATTCAGAGGGCAGACTGTAATCCAGACACACGTATCAGCCATTAGGATGCAAAGTTAATATCATCATTCAGTGGGCAGACTGTAATCCAGACACATGTATCAGCCATTAGGATACAAAGTTAATATCATCATTCAGTGGGCAGACTGTAATCCAGACACACGTATCAGCCATTAGGATACAAAGTTAATACCATCATTCAGTGGGCAGACTGTAACTTGGATCAATCATCATTTTTCTTACTTTTGGCATAAGATATTTTATGCCTCTAGCTTGTTGTAGAGGAATTTTCTTCTACATTTATATTTATTTAATTCTGTACCGAATGATCAAATTGATCAGCGAAATCAAGATTTTCTTTCATAATTAATAATATATTTCTAGCATTAGGGTTGTTCATGTTTCCATAATTATATGGATCTAATGTCTGATCTTGAACCAGGTGCAAGTCCCCACATATGATATCAAACTGTATAAATGTACAATGAGGTTAACGAAAGAATGATACATGTCGTGGTATTTGAATTACAGTGAACATACGAGGCATAAAAATGTCTCTTCTAGGACACTTATTCTGTATATTCTCCTACGCTCTCCTTTTTGTGATCGTGAAAATCATTATCATCCAACCCCATACTGAAAATTATTATCACCCCAGCCTCCCAGTTATACTTTACTATTTAGCGGTGATCGCCAAAATTGAACGAGTCCGTAAATTAAACCACATTAAGTTATGTTTAGAATAATGGAAATAACAACAACTGAAAATGACATTATCCTAAATTACATAATTGTGCGAGGGCGTTTATATTTCTTATTGTGTACAATATAGCAAAGTACGAATAGTTACCTACAAGATTTATATGTAAATACGAAATAAAGTAGATTGAGTTTTATCTTCCGTTAGATAAAGCACATTCAAACAAATACATCGGTCTATCAATACTGAAGAGCTACTTCACTCCATTCAAAATCCAGTATGTATCGTCAACACTTGAGCCCCATATACACGTAGACCGGTAGTATGCATTCATGATTTATAGCACTAAACGCGAAAAACTCACACACACACACAAAAAAAAACGTTTATCAGTAGAATCAAAGTGCAAACAACAACGGTTCAATGTTCTTTGTTCTATTGATTACTCCTAAGAAACTGCACAGACCCAGATCTGCCGGAGCATTATGCGACGGCAGATTTGGGTCTGTGCAGTTTGCTGTTGGCCTCGTTTTTTAAGCGAGTATAGATGGTAGGTAACGATGATACTTAATCTGTGTAGATAAAACTGGATAATATTCATTTGTGTGTATAGCAGTCTAATTGCAGCTTGACAATAAGTCTTTATCCATTCCACATTCTGTTAGAATCTAAATAATAAGGACCCAGTCCACTAGAGTCAATGTATAGTGATGACTATGAGACAATTATTACAGATCAAGGAATCAAGCACATCAAAACTTGTTTGCAGGTAGACAAGGCCATTATGAATATTAAAATGTAACGTAATGTAGACCAGTCAGTCTTGTCCATTCATATATTTGATTATTGTTAAGTATATATGTATCTGAAAATATACGTGTAATCATTTATGCAAAGATCCAGATGTTTACTCATAAATGTGTGTTTGATGCAACTTAATGTAGTCAATATAGCTTTGATTTGGAAACTGTCTTTGATTTAACCTACTGTGGCTATTACAGGAAGCCTAGAGGAAAGTTGGGATACCATATTAACCATTCTGTAAAGCACATATTGCAATCGGGCTATCTCCGTTTTTATGATACTCCAGCTAACGATGTGTGGTGTTAACTTCAACTCATAAATGGAACCATTAAGTCAGACTCTTATATGCCGGAACATAATGCTACGGCAAATCTGGGTCTACGCTCTTTACCGATGTGCTTGTATTTAATATAGCATATATAGTATACATCCTGCCTACTCTGTATGAATGACAGCTTGAGCTGTTAATCGGCTGTACACAGCGGATTATTCCCACGTTTCATTCTGCTTTTAAATGTTCTTATCCACCCATCCACGCCAAGGATAAATAATTTTTGAGGTCATCGTCAACGGTCCACAAACCACCTCAAATCAAATTCAAAACACGAAGTCTCTGTTTTTCACTCTATATAAGGAATTGCTCATTATTGCGAACGCGTGAACAAGCTCACGAACGGAACACAACTCGTACTGTTTTCTTAGGTCTCTTTCCTTTCTATAGATGTGTACGTGTTTCACGTAGCTTGATTTAATCACTAACTTCCTAGAATTTAAAGTTGAATTTCCTTCTCTTCTGACTTTGTCCAACAAACCGTATGAGGAATACATTGTTTTAAATAGAAAAGCCAAATAAATCCGTATACGACACAATCTGAGGCAGCGGAAGTCCCATCCGCAAAGACATGCCGGGCTCACTTGATTGCGAACTTACAAAAGATTAATTAAATTAGAAATAAACTTAATAAGTCAATATTAATATGATATTTTATACGAACATAACATTTGGCTATTTGCCAACCTGATAAAAGATCACTTCTCGTTATTGTGAAAGTTCCATTATAAAAGATTTCCTTGTTTTTCGTATGTTGTCTCACCTTTTTCAAAATTCCGTTGTCAAACCCGATGAAGACTACCTCTCCTAGTCGTGCCTGAACACGGACAGCAAGTGCTGTTACTCGTCCTGCAGTTAGATACACCGGAGAAGCACTCAGCTGACCGTCCACTCTCATTATGATGTCCACTCTGCACGCATCACCATTATCCTGATGAGACAAATGGATGAAAAATTATAATCATTGTCATTATTGTTGTAAGCATTCATAAGCTTTAAACAAATTTATCGTTATAAAACGTTCATTCCTAGGCAATATTTAGGAAAATATTTGATTCACTATTCGTCATAAATACAAAAAGACAAATGAGCAGAATAATAGATAATACATATTTCTGAAATATTACCAATACACATTTATGAATAATTACTGGACAGCCGACCTTACATGTGCGTGCTGTTATTTATAAGTACTCTGTAGCAGGCCCTCTGTATATATTTTGTTATATATACTTACGTGGGAAAAATATCCATGAGTATGTCTTATATAACAGCATACCTTCAATTTGTATTCTTCTATATATAAAATCACTATTAAACAGATCTTATATGTTTATTTTGAAACACTTGTCACGTTGATATTAGCGTCTGATTATCCGCTGTTGGAAAGATGGTGGGTGAAAAGGTATGATTCAGTTCTATAACGTTAAGTTTTTGCAAGGGGATTTGGGTGACATGGGGCAATTTTATTTGTCTTGTGTTATCTTCTCTTGGTTGATTTGAAGAGGATCGCTTTTCATTAATAATATCTGGAGAATTATTACCGGCTTGTCTTCAACCAATCAGAATTTCTAATCGTTCAACATCGGCAAGGACGTTGCTGGGACATGGAGTAGTAAGACTACTTCTCCTGGTACCCGTACCAAGACCATTTCTTATTGTTTTTTCTTCCTCAATACGAGTTGGTCTGAATGGGATTTTCCTGCCGATAATATATCTCCAGGTAATGGCGATCTTTTAACCTTTTCGACTTGTTACTCAAAATTGGCAAATTCATCTTTATATTATCAATGATTCTAGATATAACACGGGATTTTCGAAATACAAAAGGAACCCATTTTTTTTTCTAGAACACTGGCGGTGTTTGGATTTAATAATTTATGACGATCTGGATACCCTTTTGCGGCAAACGCTATAGTTGTCTCTCGACGTAGTATATGGCCTTCAGTAAATAGGGCTAATGGTTTTGGTTTTTGGTCTTGGTTTTGAAGCAACATCCTTTACATCACCGACCTCTTCATGCATTTTGTTAATACCATTAATTACTTGTATTTCTTCTTGCAACTGTGGTTGAGCTCCAGCCATTTCAGCTAGAAGTTCTTGTAGAATCATTTTTGTTTTTTTAGTTCTTTCTGCAATTTTTTCAGTTGCTTTAACTGTTTGCTCAAAAGTGGGAAGGAGATCTTTGGTAGTCCTTGTAACAGTTAGATATAATTGTTTTGCAACTTCTGTAAATTCCACCTGAGACTCCTGACGCGCTTGTAGTTGTCGCTTGACAGAATCATGGACTGGAATATAATTTAATTGCCTCTAGTCGCTCTCGAGCTAATCTAGCTGTGTGAGATTCCATTATTGATATAATAATGGTCTCATTACGCACACACTACATCAGCAGGGAGGGTGAGACCAAAAATGAGTGTGCGACGGGTAAACAAACACAAATATAAATGTGAAAATACAAGCGATAAAGATAAAGTAACAAAATGAGCTAACCCAATTAGATAAAATCTCGGTCGGTTAGAGGCTTCGGTTTGACGTTAATGACCGATTATATTCATTTATTTCGTATGAAGCTTTATTATCAAAGAAGACTTACTACAAAATTGGTCCGTTCACCCTCTCTGCTGCTTTTATATTGTGTCTCCTTTTAAAGATAATGTCCATCGAGAGTCAAACACTTGCATTAGCATGTGTGAGGTATATTTTCATATATCACACTTTCAACATATGACTTTAAAACACTTTATTTTCACTCGAAGTTTATCCACATTCTAGATTTGCAATATCAATTTTTGTAACTAAAGAATTACCTTAACAATATTCAAATAAATATACATATAAATACAATTACCTATCACATTAACGGAAACTTGTCTTACTACTTAAATCTTGTTTGATGTAATTTATTTTCTGAAGGAAAGATTTGTTTTTACTACTTTTGGAAAATTGTATTTTCACGTTGCAATTTAGTCTCCAGAAATAAATAAAGAAATAAGTCTCAAGCTATAGGAATTAACATCTAGATTGATTTCACAGGAGAAAATGTATTATATTTATCTAGTTTAATGTAAGCAGTCCTACATGGAGGCTTTAACGTGTCAGTAGGTCCTACATGGAGGCTTTAACAAATCAGTAGGTTTTATGTGCGGGTTTTAACATATTGGTAGGTCTTACACGTGGGCATTAACATATCAGATGGTCCGAAATGGGGGCTTTGACATATCAGTAGGTTCTATATGTGGACTTTAAAATATCAGTAGTTCCTATTTGGGAGCTTTAGCATGTCACTAGGTTTTACATGTGGGCTTTAACGTATCAATAGGTATATATATGAGATTTCACATGTCAATAGGTCCTACACGTGGACCTTTACATTTCCGTCGATCCTACATATGAACTTTAGCAAAGTCAGTAGGTATCACATATGGGCTTACTATATCAGTAGGTCATACATGTTGGTCTGTACATATCAGTAGGTCATACATGTTGGCCTATACATATCAGTAGGTCATACATGTTGGCCTATACATATCAGTAGGTCATACATGTTGGCCTGTACATATCAGTAGGTCATACATGCTGGCCTATACATATCAGTAGGTCCTAAATGGATGCTTTAAAATATCAGTAGATCCTATAGGTGGGTTGTAACATGTTCATAGGTCCTATATGTTAGCTTAAATATGTCAGTAGGTCCTAGATATGGAATTTAACATATCCATCAGCAAATTAATTTCTTTCGCAAGTAAACAAGATTCATAGTAATTGAATTGTGATTGCTTTAATGTCTGTTAAAAGTTAATGCTACTAAGTTTAACCACATGCCAGCTTAATGTCCACACATTTTTGTTGCAGTTGTCAAGTTAGTCTCGTGTCACTTGGCTAACTTTACTCAATCATTCACTACACTTATCACATTGATTGTGGACGACTTGACTCAGTCTTTTATTACAATTTAACCTTGCACGACTCAGCTCGGACCTGTACCAAATTTATTAAGAGGGTTTAACACTTGACTGAGTTTTTGTTCATAATTATTATCTTGCTTGTAAACCACTTGACTCAATCCTTAACTTCATATATGAAGCTCATTTTTTTACCCCACAACACAATCGCTTACTGAGGACATAAAGTTGGTTCTGTACCACAGGGCTCAGTTTAGTTTTGGAATGTTATCAAGTTTGTCCTGTACCATTTGACTATATGTGAATAATAAATTCTGTGAAGATTTATTTCATTTTATCTTCCTACAGCCTAACTGGTAAGCATATACATATCAGTAATACAGTTATCAAAATGGTCCTGAAATCATATTACTCGTAGCTGTACTATTTTATTCGTTTACTACAATTATCAAGTTAGATCACAGTGGTCCTCTAACAATGAGTCATGTTTAAAACGTTATTTACCACAGTTCACGATGGTCTTGTACAATTTGACTCGTATGTTTGCTATAGTTTGTTTACTACAGCTATTGGATGGACTTATACCACTTGACACTAGTCACGTATCATTCAGCTTGTAAATACGCGTGTGTTTCCTACTTTTATTGTTCTATGTATTCCCACTTATATATTGATTGAAATCAATGATATCATCATGTTCATTATTAATCACAAATTAATGGTAACGATGTCAGGTATTAGTGCTACGACTTGGAGCAAATATGTAATTTACGAAACTGACTCTATAGTACTAGACTCTGACATACTTGTTAGTACAATTACTACCATAGTATTAGACTCTGACATACTTGCTAGTACAATTACTACCATAGTACTAGACTCTGATATACTTGTTAGTACAATTACTACCAAAGTACTAGACTCTGACATACTTGTTAGTACAATTACTACCATATTACTAAACTCTGACATACTTGTTAGTACAATTACTACCATAGTATTAGACTCTGACATACTTGTTAGTACAAATGCTACCATAGTACTAGACTCTGACATACTTGCTAGTAAAATTACTACCATAGTACTAAACTCTGACATACTTGTTAGTACAAATACTACCATAGTACTAGACTCTGACATACTTGTTAGTACAATTACTACCATAGTACTAGACTCTGACATACTTGTTAGTACAATTACTACCATAGTACTAGACTCTCACATATTTGCTAGTACAATTTCTACCATAGTACTAGACTCTGACACACTTGCTACTACAATTTCTACCATCGGCCTGCTGGCTGAAAATAATATCTGATGCAGATAATCTTCTTTAATTGCCTCTTGTAATTTACTGAAAATTTCTCGTCACCAACATTTTATCCTTCTCATTCCTTAACAAGGACACCAGGCAATACCTGACCAATTCCTACCATTAATTATATTATATCTAATTCACTGCAGTTTATTTCTACGTCCCTCGTTGAAATTTCAGCATAATGATGAATGTCCCCAATTGTAGTACCAACTGTAGAGTGACTGACCAGCGCAACAGAGAGCAAACAACAAATAATACTACATTCAATATTGTTTAGTTTTTTTTTCTTCTTCTTTTACATTTTCTTTTCTTTTCTTTTCTTGATTATTTTAGGTTTTTCTCTTTTCTTTCAGAGATCTCACATCGCATAATTCATTTTAGTCTACACTGAGCATGTTGGGAAACGATATTTTGTTGACCCATACCAATATTGCCAATTGTGTTGCAACCTTTTCCTCTTCCACTACGTAAGAAACAGTTTTTCGGCTTACATTTGAAATAGGAATTTACTTCAACATAAAAGTTCGTTTACCCACTGTTGCATAGGAACATTTTACAATGTATCATGTACTCTTTGGTGACTTGCGTATATAATACTTGATAAATGGCACTTTTGTATAGAATAACCTTAATCTTTTACGCTATAACAACGGTTGATTACGGGAACACACTTGATGAGTTCGCGTGTGTTCAGTATATTGTTGCTCGTTCCTCGAGTTCGAAGATGTCCATGACATCACTAACTGGTTTGATTTATGTGAGTATGCGTGGCTGAGTACGTGTGGCTGATCAGGCCAATTTGTGACCCGCACTACCTGTGGCACATTCGACAGGAGATACCTTTTGGGTTTTCCTATCAATAGAAGACGTACTGCAGTTTTCATATTTACTCTGCTTGAGCTCTGTACTGCTTGTGTACTTTTCCTCGTTCAAAATCTGTAGTTCAAGTTAGAATGATGAGACTCCGCCAAGTAGAGCGGTCCTGAGTGAGATCTTCCCAAGACTCAGGGTCATGTTGGAGTGTGTCACTTCTCCCATACGGAATTATTACTAACACCGGAGAAGGACGGATAATTAAAAGATTAAATAGCTCCGAGCCCCCAGTCAACAGGACCGACAGTCTAGGTGTATACAATATATAAATAACAAGGTGAAAGGTATAACAATTTAATAAACTCTTTGATGGTATTCAACAATTACAGGACAATGCAATTGCTTCCAATCAAAACAAGACCTATTCATATTGACAGTTATTTCATCACGCTAAATTAAAGGTGAGAGTGTTTATTTCCCGTGTCCCTTCTATGTTACCCATCCGCAACTTCCGCCTTGTATTCCTTTGTCAATACTTCTGGTGCCATTGTTTCCGTTCTCTAAGCCCTGATTGTCGCGATTTCCGGTACCATTGATTCCATCTCCGGCCATGCGCCTTCACACTACTGGCTATTCTCCCAGCCCTTCACGTCTTCTCCTCTCTCTTTAATCTTCTGGTGGCGTCCTATCCCACCCGGAAATCTCCCTTAGAAGCCTTTGTTCCAAATCTCGTCCGAAGTTCCTGAAACTCCATTCCCGCTAATTTTACGAGTGCCCAGTTTGTTCTTGGAGTGCGGTTTAGTGTCCCCCGACTTCTGTATGACCTACTCATTCCTAACGTGCGCTGATTCTTTCACAATGAATGTAACAGAATAATGTCTGGCTGCGTGAGAAACCCGCCCCAAAATTTGACTATCCTAGTTCTGATTGGATACCGGTGGTCTTTTTGAAATCTGGCTGGGGTAGTAGCACTCATACATTACAATGTTGGCTTTCTGGTCTCTAAGCCTACGCCGACCTGTGACATCACTGATGATTGCAAAGCAGAGGTTCTCACCCCCGCGGCGAGGTTCCCTTTGAAGTAACCTCGAATTTGACCGTAACGCAATGGCCAAGTCACGGACAGGTAGTTGCATTGTTTTAGAATCGGTCTAATGTCGTAATATTATATAACACGTATACGTATTGATATTACCCAAAGTACTTTGAATTACGAATTCTATCAGAAGACAGGTATAACATGAGGCAGGAGTTGTTAGCAAATTTTCTCAGACAACGTTGAATAACTTGAGGGAAGCTTTGAAGCGTTGCTTATGATCACCCTGATAACGCATTCCCTTCTTCATCTCTCAAAATGGCCTGGGTATACCAACTGTGATTTCATAAGCAGAGTGTGAATGCTTGGAATGCCTGACCGTGTGAGAACCTCAGTATATGGGATCCTGTCCCACCATATTATCCCCTTTCGGTTTCCTCAGGCAGTCAATGTGACACTTGTTCAGCTTCTTGGCAAGATGTCCATGCACAGTCCAGGTTTTACGGGCATATAGCAGGGTCGGTAACATACAGGCTTTGTAGACCTAAAGGTTTATTTGTAGACTGATTCCTCTGCGCTCCCAAATATTTGCAGGTAGTCTACCAAAAGTCACACATTCGTTAGCGGTTCTGGCGTTTGTATCATCATCGATGTGGATTGCACGTGACAGTGTTCTGCTGAGACCCGATAACATGTGAACCGCCACGAGGGTTTGATCATTTACTGTGATGATAAGTTGTACTTAAGGCTTTCCTGGTGCAAGTGTATTTTCACCTCTGTCTTCTTGATACTGACTGTGAGACATAAATTGTCACAATCTTATGAGAAATGGTCCATTCTCTGTTGCCTGTCGGATACAGATTTTCATTCAGAGAAGTGTCGTCAGCAAATAGGAGATTACGAACGTTCACTTCTGGTAACTTCATTTTCGCCTATAATCTCCTCGTATAGAAGAGCTTGCCGTAAATCCGGTAGCTGATGTCGAGCCCAGTGTCATATTCACTGAAGTCATCAGTAATCATGGCAGAGAACTCATCACGATGCAGCGAGTCAGGGCCTACACACAGACTTGCTTCACTCCATTGGTGACTAAGAATTGTTCAAAAGATTTGACTTTGTCCACGACAAAAGCGAGTCTACGATCATACAATTATCGAAATATCAAAAAGAATTTTTCTGGGAAACCAAATTTTGCCATTATTTTCCAAAGGCCTCCAAGACAGACCGTGTCGGCTTAGTCGATGAATGTTTGAAGTTCTGTTCCTGTGTTCTTTCCTGAAGCTACCCTTTCTATCTATCATGGGCCCTTGATCGATCTGATGCACAAGACGAATCAACACAATTTTGCAAAGATGTTTCGGCTATTGACAGCAACGAGATACCTGGATGGTTATCACGTTATTATACGTTGCCTTTCCGCTTGTACAACTGGACAACGGAAGCATCCTTGTACTCCTTGGGTAAAGTTCCCTGAATCCACAACGAGTGCAAGAGTTAATTCAGCTTACGTGTCATGTATGAGTCTCCGGCTTTGTATACATCTTCTGGAATATCATCTGCTCCAGTTGACTTTCCATTTGACAACAGGTCAATTTGCTTTCACATATTCAGTTAGCGTAGGAGTATCAGCACGTAATATGTTGATTTCAACTTGGGATAGTCGAACAATTGCCTCATCGCTGGTAGATGACTGTTGATTGAGGATATGGTTGAAGTGTTCTGTCCATCTTTGAAGTATCTTTTCTTTTCAGTGATCCGCGTGGCGTTGTCAGTATTCAGTATTGGATATGTCTCATATTAATGTGGCCCATAGATTGTCTTCAACGCATCTAAAAAGTTCTTCATGTATTTCCTGTCTCCGTAGGACTGAATTTTATCTGCTTTATTGCTCAGCCAAGTATCTTGCAACTCTCTGCATTTGCAATAGACAGTTTTCTTAGTGTTGTTCAAGACTGCCTGATTAGATGATGAAATGCTGTCTCCTGAACAGGCTTTCTGCAACCGATATTTATTATTTAGAAGTCTCTGTATAGCAGTATATTTTTCATCAACTCAATCTTACTGTTTACGTTTGGTGGAATCGAGGGTTTTTGAATTGGCTAAATATATTTGATCTGTTCCATCAGTATGCGTACGTTCACGGTACCGATGTGCAGTTGCGTCACATTTTTCTTCTCAGGCATCGACTAACATGAACAAAGCTGAAATAATAATCCTTAAAGGACTAACAGTTGCAGCTTGTGTGTAGACAGCGATGTAAATCTTACAATACACATTTTATATCAAAATGCCTACTTAAAGTACCATTTAAGAGGCAACCCCATACACTCAGTTACACCATAACGTTTGAAATTAATTTAGTTTGCGTTTAATAAAAGTCAAATGTGACTGCTGTCATTTCAACAGTATCCATATGGCTAGAAATACAACGGACTCGGCTCTCTTCATTGTGCCATGTTTGTCATGTCTAGTACTATTCTGCACTCCTCATTCAATGTTCACATGGAATGCAGCACATGAAGCGACAATCACAATTTCGACCTATTAGCTTAACAATTAATTATCAATTTAACAATTAATTTTCGGTGCAAATTCGGCCTACCTATATAAAATATAACTGTGTGGGCTGGGGAATTGTTCCCTGCGAAGTATTTAAACATATGTCATATTTTGAATTTGTACATCGATAAGTCATCGCCTGATCACAAGCCCATCCCTGGCTTTTACCCACCCACCCCAACAAAAAGAAAACTTAACAAATTAAAGTGTCCTCTAAGAAAACCTTGGTTTATTAATACAACTGAACAACAAATTAGTACATCTTTCCAATAAGCGATTTGACAATTACAAGAGTTGTGGCCCATATGATAGTGTTTATAATGCACAATTTTCATTTAGGTCAACATCTCTCTTCCATTTCTCTACTTACCAGCAAAAATGTTTAGACCTCCAAGGTTTAAATTTCTTGTGACATTGACTAGTACAACACATTTTGCAAATGCGAAACTGCTTTCTTACACAATAAGATGCTTTTGTTTCTTTATTAATATCTAGGTCATGTGATTTTCAGATAGTCCATTGTAGATTTTCATGTTTCTGAATTGCAAACCACCTTCCTGTGCAGCGATTGCTCAACCCACACTTGTAAAAGTAAACGTCATGCCCATAATGAAAAAAAATATTTAATACTTTAATTGTTTTAAATGTGATTTAATGGATTCATCACATGGCCGACTTTTCATTTATATAATAATCAATGCAGATAGTATTATTTGACGCTTTAACTCAAAAACAAATTAGTTACAAATTGTGGTCTTCATCTACATAATGGTGCCAATATTAGTTTCATGTCATTCTCAATCGCTATATCTTATCTACTAAGAATGTAAGGTCCACACATTATGCATAGGTCTAAACTGCCTATATTCATCCATTTTTTATAATTACCTCTACCTTTCCATCTCGTGTACATTGGACACAGAGATTCATAAAAGACTTTGTTGAAATGGCCAAAGTTGATATTACTGGAGAGCTTTTTAGTGTTGATAACCAGATCTGCCATGTAAGAGATAAGGATACCATTCAGTTATGTTCCTTTGATCTTGACTGTACTTGCAAGGATGTCTTTTAAGGAATGGTATTAAATTGGTAGCATATTGGTATTAAAAACTACTTGACTAAGTACCTACCTGTTGGTTGCAACTTGTATGGGAATCTGCCATCCACGGAATCTTTAAATGCTGATGACAGTTCAAGACTGCATGTCTGAAGTATTCATGAATGTCCTCTTGAGCGTAGGAGCAAAGCTTGGATGTGTCAGTAGCATGGTCGTAAAACACCACATAGAGTGTGTCCGAGTTTGGGCTTTGGACTGATCCGAGAAAGAAGGCATCTGTAATGTAATAGGACCCTCCGCAAGTAAGTTTTGTTTCTATATATTGTTTGGCGACGCTGGTTCCTTTGCAGGACTGGCTGATGATGCTCTCTTGGCTATTGTTCTGATTGCTAATAAAGTATGAATGATTCGGATCCTCGAAACCATACAAAAAGTCAAAGTAACTAGTGCTCAGTGTCTCAGGCTTCATAGTATAACTTTCTCTCAGATCATAATAAAGGAACTGATATTTGCCATTCATCATTCTCATCTTACGTTCTGATATAATATAGGGATAAAAGTCCAGAGGCCTTCCATCGTAACCCATGGCAACATACAATAGGGAGTTGCTAGAATTGTCACGTCCAAAGAAAGCAATAACGGATGTTTTACTGCCAACGTATTTTGCTGTAGAATGATTGACAGTGCTATTCATGAATTGTGCATATGTACCATTTCTGAATAAAGCCGCACATGCACCATAAGCTACCGTTCCACATACCATCAGGTAATCACTTTTAGTGTTTTCCTTGACGACCTTGACATCGGAATCGCAAAAGTCTCGGCTAGAGTTCACCAGCTCACAAGCATCGTATTCCCGACTGACTTGTAAATCCTGCGTCAAGTTATACAGAATATTATGTCCTCCAACAAAAATGTTTGATCTTTCTTCGTTTATGACGAAGGAAAATAGTTCGCCATTTTTGGATGAAAACTCTAGAAAGCCCAACAAATGTGTGAAACACAAACTTAGGATGAAACAAATATTGCAGAAAGCTGCGGAATCCATGATGACAGCCAAAAAGCACGATGGAGTCAGTTTTCTATTATACTTAGTCGTAATAAATCCTTTTCTTATCCTGGGGAAGAAATATAGTACATCTTATGTATTGCATGAACTACATAAACTGAAGAAATTGGGGCCTACGTATTAGCATCATACATATAGGTTATAATAAGAAATAGATGCCGGCTTGCATAATACCTCCTTGAAGGGGAGAAAAAGGCTTGAAATAGAAAAATGTACAGTCTGGCAAAATTTAATAAACGAATGTTGCTTGATCAGTCTATCGAAACAGCTATCAATCTGTGATGAAAACCATCAGTCTGTTCAAACTTATATTAATGTATCATGAAATCATTCGTCTGTTTAAATATATTTTACTCTGTCATGAAATCATTCGTCTGTTTAAATATATATTACCCTGTCATGAAATCATTCGTCTGTTTAAATATATATTAGCCTGTCATGAAATCACTCGTCTGTTTAAATATATATTACCCTGTCATGAAATCATTTGTCTGTTTAAATATATATTAGCCTGTCATGAAATCATTCGTCTGTTTAAATGTATATTACTCTGTCACGAAAAGTATCATATCAATGCATCAAAAGGATTCTCCTCAAACATATTATGAAAACAAGGACAGCGGAAATTTCCTTACTCGCACTGTCTTCTGTATTCGTTATTATATTTAGAGGGAATGGGGGTGTGCGCTAAACTATTGCAACTATGATCAAAGTAAAACCCACATCCATGACCATGTGAGTATTTAAGTCACATTAAAAAGGGTCAAAAATGAATTGTTTATTATTAAACGTTGAGTTTTTTTCCGACAAATACCAGAGAGATTATCAAGAATATATCATAAGTGAGTTGCATACCTAGAGACTTCAGCTGTTCAAGACCCTTGTATTCTGTACATCAATCCTTCAACCATATGCAGATGTATATGTATTGGCAGAGACGGGAAAATTGTGATGTATAACCACTTATCCATCAGACCTTTCACATCGCTTTTCCGGTAAGTTAAAATCCGGTATTCGCTGCGAAATATCTTCAAGAAAGGCACTTCCTCAATATACAAATTACCCTCAAACTGCCCTTTTGTATGCAACGTAGCTCTGGAGCTTGTGAAAGAGTTTGTCAAAATGCACAAATGTCAACCACGTTTGAACAGACAGGCGCACGTACGAGTCTCCTCGATGATTATTTTAAATTTATTTCCGTGGCTTTCCTTTTAATGTTCATTATATTTTTCATGAAATTACTTGAGTTTTTTCAAAATTCACAAATGTCAACCACGCTTGAACATACAGACGCACGTACGAGTCTCCTTGATGATTATTTTAATTTTTTTTCCTTGAACGGTTGGAAATTTTAGAGTATACAATTTGGAGAAATGTCGATGTTAGACACACTATGCATGTATAGGACTTTTGTGGCTCTCACCTATATGCCTGTCTGTCTGTATGTATGTCTGTCTTCTTTCATCTGGTGCATGGGTATGTATATCCTCGGATGAATGTGTATTAGCATACGTATATTACATAAATATATTTCTGGTTAAAAACGAGTATAAAATGATGCTAAGTTAGAATAAGTGACTGAAAAATAAAGACAAAAAATATGAATATTTGTGAGTATCCATTTATTATTGACTTGTACAGCGTGTTCTTACAAGCAGTCTCTTTTTTTAAATCATACTGTTTGCAATTTTACATCCGGTCACTGGATCAATCTTTTTTTAAAAGGCGAACAAAGTAATATGACAGAACCTGTGAAATAATTGGATCTCTAAAATTTACATATTTGATGCAAGGAAAGTTAAACAGAATTAAACTAATTTTAAGAAGGCTGTTCCAGATGAATTTGCTGGTGGCAATCAGAAATGTTGTCTAAAGACCCCAGCAAATTTTTGAGAGTTAGTACGTGTCAGCATAAGCAAAGAAAAATCATGCTGAAAGGTATTGCATGTACCGTCCGATATTTGATGTTCAAAAGTCAAATGAAACAAAAATAAATCTGAATATTGTACGATATTTACACCCAAATATGAATAAATATTCCGTCTGCATTAAGTACACTCATTTATCATTATGATAGCTAATGTAATTATTGCTTTGTTAAGTTCATATGAATACATTAAAATAATGTGTTCCATTTAAAAAATTAAAAAATAAAATTTAAAAAATCTGGTTTAAAATATTCAGCATTACAAATCAGCTGACGTATCGAATTTTCTTATCGAACTTGTGTTATAACTTTCTTAACTCGTGTTATAAATGAACTATTAGCCTTGCGTAAATAACTGAGAAAGAAGGATATATCAACATATGAAAAGTTCATATTATTGAGATTGTTTTCGTTAAAGTTATATAATCAAAAATGTGCAATAAATGTTTAAAATCGGAGAGCACAGTGAAATGTTCCTACGAATGTATCTGAAATTATGGATAATGAATTTATATTATCAGGTATGGACAGTGTATTTAATTTAATTATTTTATATCATTTCAGTATGGAAAGTAAATATTATTTAATTATCTGATATAATGTAAGTATGGACACTGAATCTAATTATCTGATTTAATGTCTATAATTATTTTCCTAGTATGAACAAAAGATGTTTGACATATAAAATTGATCATTGGTTTAACCATAATGATCTGTAGTACAGCTAAGATACCTTACTTTGTTGACTTTATGTTTCGCTAACCAAGTGTAGAACGGTGAACTATCCGGAACTGGACATTTTTTGTGGGCATGTGGATTGGAGCTAAGAGAGGTAATTTTATGCGCTACGATCACTAACTCAGTTGCAACTGTAAAAACCCCTATACTGAATTGGTATAGCCATAATTCTTGACAAACAAATATATTGGGAGGAGGGACATTCTTTCTGTTCAAACCGTTCTCGATTTTCCCCTACGATCAGTGAATCATAATTTTATCTTAAACTTAAATTCTGTTCATTATAGATCCACAACAAATCTAACCAAAGTTCAAAAGGTCATTATCGTTGTCATTAATAATGCATACCGGATAGGGAGCACTAGCAAACGTGCAATGTGAAACGAAATAAGATCAACATGAAAGACACTCCACTTATTTGACCCTTAATCGAGCGTGACGGATTTTGGATTGGGTGGGAACAGAGAGGACGTCTATGTATCATTCTGCGGGGCCTTGGTTTCCTTATTTATCTGCATATAGCTTTATTTTTTTTCCAAACACGTTGACCATCCAGTCCTACTTGCCGTGGGATAAATCCTGTGATGATATTTCAACTGCTAACTGAGGTCTTGTTCTTCTTTTAAAGAGTATGGTTAAACAGAACTGGTGTGGCTTATATAGAAATGGTGTATTTGACATATAAAGGGGTGAAATTTATACAGGAAACTGTTGACTTTGTACTTTACAAAGTATACCCTTTGTTGCCTTTATCTTTCTTTCCTACGCCATATGTTTGTTTTTTTTTTTCTTTCTCACCGTTAATATTTTGTCGTTCTTAAATATTTTGTTTTGGTTGGAGGTGTTCGTCTTCCTGGGAATATTTGACAATGATTTTGCTTTTACAATACTTGCAGCTTAGTTTCTACTCAGTACCATGTAGCCAGAATTGTGTTGACGCGCCTTTAAATCTTTACATACACACCTAATAACTCATAGTCTCTAAACCCACCCGATAGTAGGATTTGAACCCGCAACTTCGTTGGTGTCCGGCACGCTAGTAGTGAATAGGGGCACTAGAGCGACAATGGGGATTAGCATTAAAAACACCCCTGGGCAAATATAGCGACAATGGAAATTTAACATGGAAAAAAATCGTGGGCAAATATAGCGACAAGGGAAATTAACATGGAGAAAAAAAATCGTGGGCCACTCTAGTGACAAGGGGAATTAAACATGGGAATAGGGTTTGGGTCTATCTAGGGACAAGGGGAATTGAATATGGGATTTTTTTTTTTTAAATTTTTTTTTACATTTAAAAAAGGGGCAGGCAATGGAAAGTCATTCTCTTTTCGAGAAATATGGGTGGCCCTGAAAAGGGCCTTTGGGTTTTTTTCTTCTTCTTCTTCTAACTCCTTAACTTCTTCCACCATCCTCTTATTTTTTCCATCATTCCTTTCTTCTTCTTTTCTGTTTCCGGCATCCAGTCCGGGTGAACCATGGCTCGGAACTTCTGTTGGATTTTTATCCCGTTATTGTTCAGTCTCTCATATTCTTTTTTCTTTCTATTCTCTTGTTCTTTTCTATCTTTTGCCCACCTGTCCTTAATTTTCTGCACTTCTTCCTCTATTATCTTTTTCATCTTTTCTTCCGCTTTCTTTAGTTGTTCACTGCCCCTTTTCACGAACTTCCACTCTGACCATTTCTCTAGCTCTTCTAAATAACATCTCACTCCTTTTACCTTCTCCATAGACTCTTTTATAGTCCCCACTCTTACATACTCTGGTTGAATCAATCCTCTCAATCTCTTAACTTCTTCCTCTATCATTTCCTCTATCATCTTCCTCGCTAATTGTAGTTCATTGACATAGTCAAGACTTTTTCTCAACCTCCATTCTCTTTCTATCCTTTCAATAGTATATTCTCCATCCATCATCCAAAAGTAAACATTTCTTAAGTCATTAAACAACGCCGACACTTCCATCTTGTATCTGTTATTCCGTAGAATGGTTCAAACGACGAACGTGGTGGGTTCTTATAGTGAAAGCGCGGACGTGATGGAAAACATCCCCCTAAGACATAAAATTGATATTACCTAGGTCATGACCAAACAACGCGCGGACGTGAAGGAGAACATCCCCTACTTTCTCATTTCATATAATAAAACCCAAACTATACTCTCCACATACGCTAAGAAACAATAAAGAAACCCATAATCTACTATTCACACAAACTTACGTGAGCGGTTACAAACACACAAACTCATACACTCACACTATTAAAAAAAGAGTTAGTGTTTATATTCACACTACTCTACCTACACACATTGGCAAATGGATAGTTATTTCTTTTCTAGAGTATTGGGTAGCCCTGAAAAGGGTTGTTTATTTGTTTGGAACTTCATGGACACCTGGTTAATGGTGGCACCTTCCAGGCCTTGCGCCACATGCACATCTTGTTCCCCAGTTGTTTTTTACTTTTTTGGAGAGAGAGCAGAGGCAGGATATGTGGCTTCAGAATCCCAATTTTCGGTCTCTGGGATTCTGAAATTTCTTCTTCTTCTCTCCTTTCCTCCTCTTCTTTGTTTCTTCTCTCCTCCTCCGCCTCTTCTTTGTATCTTCTCTCCTCCTCTTCTTTGTTTCTTCTTTCCTCCTCCTCTCTCATCCTTCCCTCTTCCACAATGGCCTCCGCGGCCAGTTCGTTCAACAGGCGCCTGGCATATTCCAGATGCACATGAAGTTCCAACAGTTTCGCCAGTCTCGTGTTCATTCTGGTGTTGATCAATCAACAAGGGTAGCTGGACTGCCGAACGAGTTTCAATTTATACTAAAAGTGCGGACGTGAAGGAAAACATCCCCCCTAAAAAACATAAAATTGATCTTACCTAGATCATGACAAAAAAACAACGCGCGGACCTAAAAGAAACATTCACTCACTTTTTTATGCTACCCATTCCTATTCTAAAATTTTTTTTCATTAATCACTTCAATAGACTATCCACATACGCAAAGCAATCCAATCCAACCCCCAAATCTACTCTCCCCACACCTCAAACAGCCAAAAAAACAAACATCATATTAATCTACTATCCACACCAACGTACGTGAGCGGTTACAAACACAAACACACAAACACACAAACTCATACACTCACACTATTAAAAAAAGAGTTAGTGTTTATATTCACACTACTCTACCTACACACATTGGCAAATTGATGGTTATTTCTTTTCTAGAGTATTGGGGGTTAGCCCTGAAAAGGGCTGGGGTTTTTTTTGTTTGCTATGGCAATCTTTTAGTTTCTAAGAATGCGATGTCCTCTGAGGGTGGACTTTCTGGCAATAGGTCTGCTTCTTTGGAAAGAGAAGAAGAACTCTTTGGTGTCAATACGACAATCGACAAAGCCTCTGTCAGGTTCAGGTTGCTGCTGTTGTTGCTGTTGTTGTTGTTGCTGCTGCTGTTGCTGCTGCTGCTGTCTCTGAAGTCTGTACTTCTCTGTCCATTCTTCTTTCTCCCTGTTTACTTCTTCTCTGAAGAGCTCTTCTATCTGGTCTTCAGTGACTTTTAACATTCTCACATTCTCTATCTCTTCTGGCTTCGGTATCAGACTGTGTCTGACCCTATGCAAATTCACGTAGGCTTCGTTTAGCTTAGCTAGTTTGGAGCACATCTTCGTAGGAGGATGAGTCGACAATGGATGGTTAGACTGGAAACTGCCCCGGTTCTTAAAGTCAAAGCGCGGACGTGAAGGAAAACATCCCTCCACGGTTTTCGAGTCGCAACGTTCAATGAGTGTCATGAGAGGGATAGTAAGAAGTCAAAGAGCATGAATCAAACATTCTTATAGCCAAACAAAAGACAAAGGCATTTTTTCACAACACAACATTTTTATTCAAAAAATCACTTAACACTAACCACCAACAACTCTAACATTTTTAACAATAATCCAACATTATAACATCAAACATTTTTTCTAATGACAAACATTTTTTCTCAATTCACAATCTACTTTAAACAGGGCTGACAACGTTGTGAATGAAATTGTGATTTCCACTGTTGGGAGTCATTAGGCCATTGATGGACACTACGTTTCCTAGCTTGAAACAAAATATAAGCATAATGGTCACAAAACCATCGATCTACTTTCACATCGTTTCTTGAAGAAGAACGAGGATCAAAATGAGTCACTAAATGTTCTAAGGAATAGCTCAGGCTCCGATGATGCAGAAAATACACACAATATTGTCCACACACCGAGGAATCTGTGCTTTGTAATTTCACATTATTGAATCGGGTGGTCTGAGCATTTCTTCTCATAAAGTCGATGATATCGTCTTCCAAAGGGGGCAATCCGTACGAATCGAAATATTCCACACATCCTTCTTGAGGAAAGTAAACGGCTACCCAGTGGGTTCCTGGGAGATGACTGTCGTCCGTGTTGATCACGTAAGCGTGATGGTCTTGAGGTTTGCGATGAGGGAGTTCATCTTTAGCACATACGACAGGATTCCAAGAAGACGTGTACGAACTGTGGTTCAAAAGGTAATAAAGTTCCCAGGTATCCATTTGTGTTGTTTTCTTCTTCACACGTAATAATAAGTCGTCAATTCGATCCTGACTTTTTGCTTGAAAATGTCTGACAAATAACCGTTTCTTCGTTTCGTCTCCTCACTTTGATTCAGGAGAGCTTCGATACGATGGATCTCTTGAGTGGTTAATGGTGGACAAGAATGTTCACGCAAGTCTTTATACCACTGGTGCAACACGTCTTCGTCCGAGATGAGACTCCAAGCTTCGTCCAGATACTCTTCCAATTTTTCTTCTTGACTCAACATCAGGCATTTATCGTGTTGAATTTGACTGGGATGATCGTTTTGACATCCATAGCAATTTTTCTTGATCAATTCCGTCATTTTTTCGACCAAGTGTTTGGCAAAACAGGAGACTAAATGGGCTTCTTGTTCTGGCCATCTTGACTTCATCATGAAAACTTCGTCTTTGTCTTGGGATTCTTCTTCCACGATCTCCTCACATTCCGTCTCCAAAGTTTCTCCACTAGGTAAAGAGGGATAACAGTCTTCCATGGCTTCTAGTAATCTAGAATAACTTCTCTTAAACTGTTGATTTCTATGGTATTATCGAATTCTGCATACAGGATGACGTTCACCGTCTCTGGTAGAGCACTAGTAAATTGAAGTTCCACACGAATTTGGTCGGATTTTATAGGGTGGAAATGTCCCTCGTCGCTGCCTTGGTCTGGAGTGAAATCGAAAGCCCACAAAGCATAACCTCCGTCATAATCGTCGTACGTAATGCCGTGACTGGTGTTGGTCCCTAATTGTCCAATGGCTTCGTACAGGGACAAGTACGATCTCAAGTAATTCTTCTTCTGAAAGTCAGGTTCGAAAGGTCGGGTACACAAGGTTTTGCCATCGCGACTGACTTCGATCTTGGATACGTCAAAGTGTTTAAAGTGGACAGGATTTTTATCGGCAACTCCGTTGAAGGCTGCATTCTCGACCATACCAAGGATCAAACGTTTGGGTAACTGTCCTTGGAACAGATGATCTTCGATCATGGATGGCTGTCCCTTGGGAATGGTGAAGGTTTTCACTTCCACGCGTCGTATCGGATACTTGGCGGTCGTTCTGCTCAACGTCTGACTGATGTCGTTTCCCACTTTAGGTAACACTTCTACGCGTCGTACGTAGAGCCTGGCTTCCTCGATGACAGTTTTGCAAGCATTAGTACCTATCAAATGGAAAGTGGCACTGCTACGATTCAGTCTCAGGCGAACATTCACCCCGTTTAGCAAATATTTCTCTTGCAACCACATGTCCGAATGCAAACGATCCATCAGTTCTAAACTTTTGTTGGGTCCCATGATTCTGTTTCTTCGTTCTACAAATCCATCATTGTTGTCTTTGGTAGCTAATGTTTCGAAATTTTCAAACTTCTCAGCTTCGTCAGCTTCCCATAGCACACAGGCATTGAGATGAGTGTTCTTGGCATCTATTCCGTACGTCAAGAGATTTTCCAGGTAGGCGCTATAAGGGTAAGTATCCATGCTGCTACTGACTGGTTTGTTATTCAAGTACAAGTCCACTCCACTGAACAAGGAATGCATGAAATTGTTGACGGGAGCTATTACCTCATCGCCATCTAGGGGCGAATTGTCCTCATTGACAACTTTGACTTTCAAGTACAAGTAACTGCTATTCAGATCGATGAAATCTTCGGGCTGTCCTTTGATTTCAAACTCGATGGGAGCTGAGGCTGTCAATGAGGAGACGGGGTGAAATTCCACCCACTGGGATTCTTGCATCGTCATCATCGTGGGGGGCATGGCAAACAGATCCAGTTCCGACTTGGAACAAGCGCAAGACTCTCGGTGCATCATTTTTTCTCTGTGTCTCAATAATCGAAAACGTCTAAGTCTCGAACGGTTCTTCTTTTCTTGGCCTTTTTAGCTTTAGACGTGTGAAGTCTGGTGAAAGGGTGTTTTCTGCGTCGTCTCTTTCTGCCTTGTCCTTGCTGAATGCCTGACTCGGTAGCGTGCAGGGCATTTATAGGTGTTTCTCGGCGACCCAAAATGTCTTTGCCCGTTTGCAGCAAGACATTTTTGCCTGCCCTCATGAAGGCTTCTTTAGGGTTTTGTTTGTCGATGATGACATTTTGGAGAAATTCTTTGCCTTGCGTCAGTGCCGCATCTTTCAAGGCGTGCAATCCGCGTGTCACCATCGGTTTCAACACCGGGGCCACCGAACGAAAGGCCGATTTTAACATATCTCCTAAACCGTGTCCTCGCTGTCGAGCAACCCCTCGGTACACTGGATACATGACTTACGAGTCGTGAGAGAATAGTTTTCGAAAATGGAGTTTCACCGTGACTTTTCCTTTGGTGAATGGAATATTTTGTCCCAAATCTCCTTTTGTAGTAATGTTGACCGTGTCCAAATACGACTTGCTGACAGGCAAATAGTGAGGATGTACAAATTCGCGGTGGACGTGGTAAGTGTTTCCACCTTCCTCGTCAGCTTTCGTGGCAGAATCCACTTTGAAAGGAATGACACGCAGTAACGTTACGGAGGTGTGTCTCACCACGTTGTACTCCACCACATCGGAATACACGAACATCAAATTCAGTCCTTGATTCAGTTCTACTGGGGTACGAAATAACTTGCTAAAAGACTCGTTGTCGTAAACGATGGGTAATTCGTTTTTCTTCATCATGGTCATTCTCATGTTTATGTCTCCACCCAACATGTCAAACAATTCTGGACAAAATAAGAAAGACATGATTTTACCCCCGTCAGGAAATTTCATCAGGAAGCGACGAGCTGTTTTGTGGTATTCCACGGTGACACTTTTTCTGAAATACTCCAAAGCTTTCAGAAACACGCCATTAAACCTGGTGGCTATGGTGCTGACCAAATGTTGACCGCTAAAATAATAGCCTGGGGGAATGAACAAGTGATAGATAGTCGACTTTTGATTTTGTGAACGGGTTTTCTTGTCATATTTGACATTGCTATCCAACCACTGTTGCATTTGCTCGTCATGAACTTCCACATCAAATTTATTTTGATTGGGAAGGACATTGAGGACTTGGGTCGGGTGAATGATTTCTACTAAAGCCACTTCCCAATGGGCTTCGTGATCTAAGGGGATGGCCTGAGGTAATTTGGCTGTGTAACAGCACAACGTGTTGTGGGGAAACACCTCCATGGAACTGTCACTGGGTAAGGTTAAGTAAAATTGGTTTTGGTGACTCATAATTCCAGAGTTCTGTGGCTGTCCGAGGGGTTACTGGACGTCAGAGGTGTGTCTCCGCCCAAAATGGGGTTCTGGTTGTGATTGTGGTTGGAGTGGTGACTGGCACTGGCACTGGACACAAGGTTCCCGTGGTTCCCGTTCGAAGAGAATTTCAGGGAGGGATTGGGAAGCAGGTAACCGATGCAACTGCTCAATAAAATGGTCCACAATTGTTTGTCTCCTTGTTGCAAACTCAAATTGGCGATGGCTGCCCCGATGACACAATACACCACGAAGATCTGGCAGAAAAAGACGATTTGCGTTTTAGGCACACGTTCTCCACACCACACCCACAAGGGTTGTTTTTGTAAATCTTGCACAGAAGAACTAGGTGAAGGAGGAGTGTTCGACGTAGCTGCGTCTGTGTGAAAGGGCATGATGGTCACTTCTTTTTATAGTCGATGACGTGCGAAGCGTCGATCCAAGAATCAAAACTAGGTGGATATCCTTTCCAACGTACTTTGACTTCTTTGACACGTCGTTTGCCCACTTTACGGGTTCTTTGTTGGAGAATGCTTTCGATGTCGTACACGTCGTCTTCTTTTTTGGTGACACGTTGTAACTCGGGCAAATAAAACGTTCCTTTGAGCACTTCTCCGTTCATGTCTTCCAATTTATAGACGGTAGGATGACGGCCATGCATTCGTCCAGTGACGCGAAACAATTCGGTCGTCCAGTTAGGTAAGTAACCTTTGTCGAAAGTGCGTTTGGTTTTGCCAATGCGCACCCAATCTCCTACGGCCAACATTCCACTTTTCTTGGGGACAGCCCTCGTCGGGGACGTACCAAACAGACACTCAAACACCAACACTTCGTTCTCGGGAGTCACGTCTTGCGGGGCACGTCCGATGCTTCGATGGTAAGATTGGTTGTACGCTTGCACCAGGTGCGGTAAGATGTCGATGTACTTCAGAGTGTGGTGATGCGTAAAATATTTCCACATGCGTTCTTTCAAAGTGCGTTGAAAACGTTCCACGATGCTGGCTTTGGTTTCGGGATTCTCGGTGGTAAAAAAATGAATGTCACGTTTCTTTAATTCTTTTTGGAAAGCTTGGTTCAGAAATTCGGTGCCTTTGTCCGTTTGCCATCGAAGAGGGTGACGACCGCTTTGTTTCAACACCCGTTACAGGGCTAGCACTAACTCGCTGCCAGATTTGGAAGTCAAGGGCACGACCCAGGCAAATTTGGAAAAGACGTCGATGACACAAAACAAATATTTGTAGCCACGATTGTAGCTGGCCAAATGAGAGACATCGGCTAAATCGGCTTGCCATTGATGATCGATGCCTTCCACTCGGGTGCGACTTCTGGCAAACTTGCGTCGAATGGGTTTGTGTAAAGTGTAGGTAGCTTGTTCTTGTAACCATCGTTGCACTTGAGGTAAACGGAGACTTTTCAGTCGAGTTTTGGCAGCACGATACAATTTTTGAACTCCTGCGTAACCTGCAGGATGCGAGGGATAGTAGTAAATGCTGGCTAAGACTTTTTCCATTTTTTATTTTTTTGTGTTGGTTGGTGTGTTAATAAGGCACCCACTCTTGGAGGATGCTACTCTTTTTCTCTTGGGGTATTTTCTTGGATTGCAATGCTTTGCGTGTGCGACCGGCAATAGGTGTTGAAGAGGAGGATGTCTGAGCGGGGGATATCGGTTCTTGTTTCACTTCTGTCTTCTTTTCTGTCTTCACTTTCTTTTTCTCTTGTAATGAAGAAGGGGTGGCCATCATCTTTTTAATCCATCCAATTCTGGAGGTAGATGGTGTTGTTAACTTGCGTACTTTTTCTGGTGGAGTTTGAAACCCTTCTTCTTCTTCTTCTCCTTTTTCTGTCTTGGTCACTGGTAGTGGTGGTACTGGTACTGGTACTGGTACTGGTGATGGTGCTGAACTTTTCATCAAGGTCTTAAAATCTTTCGGAGTGGGTAGAGCTGTTTCGTCTAAAGCTTTCTGGTGAAAGAGTTGCAGTCGTTGCAAGAGTTGACCGTACTTTTGCGATTTTTCTGTTTCGGACAAATATTGGCGATCCATCAAGGACTGCAATTCGTGTTGTAACTGGGACATCTCGCTCAAACTGGGATTGGGAGGTAAATGCGGGGTGCGTTGTTCTTGACACCGATGGTATTCCATCCATCGTTTGTAAGGCACTAAAGCCAGTTTTCGTCCTTCCATGGGGTTGTCAGGGGTCGATTCTGAGATCTTGGGACTTCCGAGGCCTTTTTATCTTGCTCCCACCAGTCCTCCCAACATGGTTCCCAAGACTCATTTCAGTATTGGACCTAACAAGAGGGGTAAAATACCTCCACGTTGGACCAACATCTTCTTTTTTTTGACGAATGGGAATTTTCTTTTGAACCATTTGGCGTAGAACGTGACGATGTTTGCCTAAGCATTGTTTCTGGTGTTTGGACAAAGGGATCGTGCCTTTCAAGACGTTCAAACAACATTCGCACACGGTATCGATGACCTCTTTGGAGGCCGATTGAATGAGTTTGTTTCGTAGAGGTGGAGAAGCTTTGAACAGGACAGATAACATGTCCCCATGTTTGACTAAACGTGGTGGTAGTGCTTTCCTTTTCTTTCCTTGGGGTTTTCTGGAGGGTGACATCTTTGAGTCTTCAGGAGCACCAAAAACACTGATACCCCGACTTGGTCACAGGCCTTTTTTATACTGGAACGCGTCGCCACTGATTGTCTTTACGGCGTATCAACTTCAGGACAGGCATGACACGTCGTGCAGGGGTACGTAACGGACTAAATCGAGCCAGTTCTTGCTTGGACAAATCCAGTAAACTTTGTAACATGCCCCATCTTTCTTGGACTTTGATTTTGGGAGAAGGTACTTTGTGAGCAGCAGCCACTGCCGCTAAATTGGAGGGTCCTGCCACTGGGGAAGTTCTTTTTGGGGTCATCAACGGAGAAGTTCTTGGTGTAATCAACGTCTCCAAGTACTCTTCAGTTCTTGGTGTCATCAACGGAGAAGTGGATGAACGTGAGGATGCCGGAGACGCAGTCACTGGTTTGCGAGTGTAAGGTTGCGTCCTGGCCGAAGTGCCTCTCTTGCGACTAGTTTTCTTCTGTGGTCTTTTCTTTTTCTGGGGACTTTTTCTCTGTTTCTTTTTCTGGGGGCTTCTTTTCTTTTTCCGGGGTGGTGTCTGGTAAGAGGAGGGTCCTGCCACTGGAGAAGTTCTTCTTGGGGACCTGGTCTTTTTCTTTTTCTTCTTGGGGCTTCGTTGGACTTTTTTCTTGGGGAGAACTTTGGGGGGGCATTAGGATCCCATCTTAAGAGAGAGCGAATGATGACCCCTCCTAGAGTACCGCTCCCTCCAGGTTTCAAAATGATTTGTTTTTTGGTTTGAGTGTCGATGCGGGGATCGGCCAGTTGGACCAAAGCGACTTTGTTTCGATCGAAAAAGCGTTTGGTTTGATGAGGAATCTGAATGATTCCTTGGAGTATTTGACGTGCCGTCACCGTGAACCATCGTAAGACTTCTTTGAGACTAGCTTCTAAGACACGAGCTCGTATTTGTGGATTTTTTTCTCGACTGATGCCATACAAGGCACGAATCAATTTGACGGGAAGATGCGACTGAAGGGACGTCATGTTGACGTTGTGTGAGACAGACGAGAAAGGGTCTGAGGTTTTTATAGATTTTTATGTGGAGTGAAATTAAGTCGAGGACGGAGACGTGTACAGGACAGGCCCTCCGTCTTGGCACCAGTGGTGAAACAAGTGGGTACGAAATCGCAAATCCTCGGGGGTTGTAGGTTTCAAATCGACGAGTAAATAGGCGCGTGGAGTCTGAGTGGCATCGTCGTACGCCTGAGTCAGCCAAGGCGTTCCTAACTGTTTGGCTAAGACTTGCACTTGCGATTTATCTCGAGGGCTTTTAAACAAGACCACGTAATGCGCATTGAGACTGATGGTGCGATGGGCTTTACTTTGTTGAAACAAATTTTGGGTGATGTAAACGACACTGGCATTACGGTGATGCCCTTTGCGCGTGAATCACAGTTTAATTTCTTCTTCGTCTTCTCCTAACATGTCATCGAAAATGACCAAATGGGTTTGACGGGAGTCAGAGACGATGCCGTCGTCTTCTTTAGGAATGCCTTCCATAAACACGATGGAATCGCCTTGACTTTCTCGCAAGAGGCTGTACGCCGATTGCCACTCTTTGTAACACCACAGGATGCGTTGAGGTGGACGATCGATCAAATGATGTTCATGTTCGATCAAACGTTTGACGAATTCGGTTTTGCCTGAACCGCTAGGTCCTGCAATGAGCATGTTAAAGGGATGGCGAAGATACAAAGCCTCCCAACTGGCACGATCTAAGTGTTCGTCGATGACTTTGACAGTAGAGGAAGAGGGATCAGAGACAGCATAGGTAGCCATTGTGTGAGAAATGTCACTTGTGACACGAAAACAAACAAGACAAGAGTTTATATACTTTTTTCAGAACACGTTTATTGACTGTTTTCAAACATGAATACGAAAGACAAAAATACATAAAAGCCAAAGGCTTAAGTACAAGGATAAAAGGCACATGATAACCATTAACGTGGAATAAAAACAAGTGTCTGTACAACAACATGTTTTGGGTAATGTTCTAACCGGTTCTATAGTAGGGGGTAAGGTCACACAAGTGTCCTCCCGAAAGGGTCTTTCAGGCCTGTCCACGACAGTCCCGTCCTGGGTAATGGGTTCTTCTGGCACCGTCACTAACACAGGTTGAAAAGTAACTTTTTTCCTTGAACAACTCTCGTGCATACTGGGCCACTTCTTGGGTCCAAGCCTCAAAATCCCATTCTTTCCAGGCACGGACATCTGTCCAATGGGGGTGTAAGTCACAAGCTACACATACATCGTCATACACGTCTTGGGTAGCTAAAAGTTGACGAATCTTTTTTTCCCGTAGAGGTCGAGAAGTATCCAGATGAAAACGTAAGGCTTTGAGCAAAAGGAGTTTTTCGTGACCATTTAAGGCCATTGAGGTGGTAAGTACTGATCGTAAAGAGTCCACAAGGAATCGGCTGGTAAACGAAATCCCAGAAAACAAGTCACTAAGACACACACCACTTGTCGTCCCAAATTGAATAGATACAGTTCTTGTAATAATCGATGGTAATGATCCACGGTTTGAATATGGTCATTGAGTTCCTTCCACGGAATCTGTTCAATAATATGTGACATAATCCGTGGCACGGCAACTTGATTTTATAGTGTCTTTGTTTCGGAAGCAATAAAGGTAATTTCTAACTAGACATGTTCGTTCTCCAGTAGGGAATTTAAATGTTACATACTGTAACTGAAACGTCAGAGTTTGTCTAGATGTTTCGTCTTTCTCTAAGCAGATTCCATGTAACAAATGTTGGTAATCCTTTAACTCGTCTTCCTCAATACGTTGCAGTAAGTGAATCTCGAAGTAGCCAAAATTACGAACGTCTAGTTCATCATCATTCACAAACTGAAAATGTTCAACAAGGTCTGACCACTGAAAAAATTTCTGACGAATCAGTCCTCTTATACCATTCAGGTACCAGTGGTTAAAGATCTGGTGACGTAACGGATGCAATTGTTCTTTACGTTTCACTTGTATTTTGACCAGCTCTCGGTAAATCCTTTCTCTCAACTCCTCAGGCAAGCCCAAAATGTTCTCTTGTAAAGTATCCATAAGTATATACACTGTTTTTGGAATCCTTGGGTGGTGGCCAATAGCCTCGTTTACCTTTGTGCCTGATGTAATATCCACTCATAATCAGTCTTCTTATACTTTGGAACACACCATAATTTAAAAACGGTTCAATAACTTTGCGTTTGCGTTTCACTTGTATTTTGATCAGTTCTCGGTAAATGCGTTCTCTCAACTCCACAGGCAAGGCACGAATGTTCTCTAGCAAAGTATCCATGAATAGGTCATACTAAATCCTCTTTGGTCTGACACAAGAAATGTACTCTTTGCACAAACATGGTTTTACTTCAGTGTCGAATTTAAATCGTTTAGTCACTAATCTACACATTACAATTCGTTCAGAAGTTTCCTCTTTCACTAAGTTGACATTGTGTTCAAGATGTTGGTAATTCGTTAACTCTTCCTCTGGAATTCGATGCAGTAAGTTTACAAGGATGTAGTAGATAGAACCGTCCATAACAAACCAATCCTTTTTAAAACTAGGGGATCGTTGATCAATGTCTGTCCAATGGAACACTTTCAATTGAATCAGTCCTTGTATAGCCCTCAGGTACCAGTGGTTCAAACACCGGTGACGTAACGGATGCAATTGTTCTTTACGTTTCACTTGTATTTTGACCAGTTCTCGGTAAATGCGTTCTCTCAACTCCACAGGCAAAGCACGAATGTTCTCTTGTAAAGTATCCATGAACAGATTATGGTAAGTTACTTCAATGTCTCGGTCCCACTAAGGGTAAGTAATGACAATTCGGTGACCATCGAGCATGTTCTACGTAGGCCGAATCTTGCGGTTCCCAGTGGTGAAGTGACACACCGCAACTGAAGCACTTGACTTTATCCCCTTCGCCCAAGTAGAAAAATCCGGCTCTGGCTAATTCTTCGGGGGTCGGTCCTCCCAGATACTTAGGCCATTTTCCTTTGAACGATTGAAGACGATTTTCAAAGTCGCAGTATTCCGCCAAACGCACAGGGAACGAATATTCGTCTTTCACAGGTTCGTTTCGATGAGGGTTGAGTGACATGAACAGGAGTTTGCTCAGGGCTGGATGACATCCGTAGGGGGGGTAGACGTGAAGGTGAACATTCCCCTTTAAAACGAAACCCAGTAAAATGTCCAAGAGGACGAGCGGCATCACTTTCGCATCCCTCAGGTTTTACACGCACAGCATCACTTTCCATGATAGGGGTAGTGACACTAAAGTTCCCATGATACTTTACGGCATCGCTAAGGTCACAACGTACAGCATCGTACCCATCGCAAGGCTCACAATCGCATTCCACTTCAGAAGCCTCACACTTGAATTGTGCCTTTCTAAACAACTTGTTTTGTGTTTCTTTGAAAGTATTCATCTTGTTCGCTCGGTCTTGGTAGTCACAATGAACTATCGATCTTGACCATAGCCCCTTTTTATACTAGTCGCAATGCAGTCTCCAGCTTGTACATCTTTCCCTTTTTAGGTTTTTTATGTCTTGTTTTGGAAGGTACCGTCTCTAAGGTACCGTCATAATTGTACCGTAGTGTGATGGGTGGAAAGGCCATAGAAAGGTAAGGGCAGTGCGGAGACCATCGAGTATGTTCCAGAATAGCTGAATCTTTATAGATACATAGATCCATTCGTAACTTCAGTCCGCAAGCGAAACACTGTACCTCGTATCCCAATCCTGACTCAGGTCCCAAGTAGACAAATCCTGTTCTAGCTAAAACATGTGAAGAAGGTAATCCTTCCCTATCCGTAGGCCATTTCTGAAACGTGTCCAATCGACGGGCACAATCACAATAGTCAGGTAAGAAGACTGGAAAATGGTCGGGTTTGAACTTGGAGTTCTCATCGGGTTTCTCACTCGATTCTTGCTGTGGCGAAGTCATCCTTCTAGCATGTGACTATCCTCTTACAACCAATGCTTTATACCAACGTGTCCATACGGTAAGGTGAAATGATTGGGAAGTCGAACTCGCTTCTGGTACACGATTTGATAGACTTTTTCCAAGGGCCGACTGACGATGTGGTGAGTGGGTAAACGTACAATCTTGTTCGGTTGGTGAGTGGTCACTTTAAAGTTTCCATCCTCTCCCGATTGCAAGGCTTCTTTCAATACCCCAAAGTTGACCACTCGACTGGTACGATAATTCAGAGTCAGTCCTTTCACTTTGCACGCCGTGTGCACTTCTCCTTGTTTGTCCCGGTATTCGTAGCCGTAATTTTTAGGACCGCCACTGACGAAACTTAGAATCTTGTCGTCGGGATGCTCGTCTGTCCAGGCTCCTAAACGGTCTCCTTCGATGTTAGGGTGCTGTTGACCCGGGCGATCGATGTAGATGCAACTGTCCGTGTCAAGGTACAGGATGCGATCACCTAAGAGTTCTAAAGCTTCGTACAATTTTAAGCGAGCATGGGCTGTCACGTAAGCCGCAATGATGACATTTCCAAAAGGGTCGTCTTGTACAAAGTCCAGATCTTCTTCGTAATTGACCAAGATCAAATTCTCTCGAACGACGTCCACGTGTTTCATGTATTTGGTTTTGTCGTGAATCATCTGGAAGTAGCGGGAAGGTCCTGTCAAATATTCCGTCTTGGGTAAACACGGTCGTTGTGCCATTTTACCCCACAAGTAATTTAACATCACTTTGGCAAACGATCGCCTGCCTTCGTTTTTCTCGATGTGGTCGAAAGTGATGCCTTCTTGTTCATAGTATTTCTCTTTGAATGTCTTTTGGTCTTCGGAAGTGTGACACTAGGACGGATAGCCGCTGTCTTCTTGTTTCAGTTTCAAAAAGGCATCCACGTAGTCGGCGAAAATGCCTTTCTGACTGGGATCACCCTTGTGGTATTGTTGTGTCTTGGGAAAGTGGCAAATTTCGTACACTTCTAACAGCTGGTATCCCATGTCCAGAGCTTTGAACAATTCTACGCTGACCCAGGTTCCCGTCAAGGCACGTTCTTCCTGGGTGTGCTGACAAGGTTGGTCTTGGTTGCACGTTTCGGCACAAGTACGGCACAATGGAAACATCAGTTTGCCTTGACAATGGTGAGGTAAGACGGGATGGTATAGGTTCGTGGGCGGCAAAACTTTACACTTGATCAAGCCTTCGTATTGTCGAATGTTTTTCAGGTCGATGTGTTCCGTGAACAATTGCGGGTGCCCTACAGGAAAGCGACAATATTTGCACACGTAGGGATACAGCGAACACACGTCCAAGTATTTGATTTATTCTCCTTTCTCTTCGTCGGCTTGGTACAGCAAACAGGTGGCATTGGTCCTTCCTCCGTACAAACTATCCCTCGGGTTCAGTGGGTCCATGAACTGGTAACTTTCCACGAGGCGTTTAAACTCGGGATCGGTTTTCATACGGTGATCGTACTCGTGTTCCCACATTTCCACCACTTGGTATCCTTCCTGTTCTAACTTTAGGCGTCGCTGACAAGTGTCCTGGTACAAGTCTTCCATGGTTCGTTGCAAAAACTGATTTTTAGTGCTACGATCAGGGTAACAGACGGGACATCTGTGAAATAAGCAACCGTTAAACTCGTACACGATCTTTGGGTTTTCTAAGTCCCAGCCATCGACCGAATACGTTCCGATGGTCTTTTCACCCCCTCCCTTGCGGGCATGCTGAATCCACTTGTCTTCCTTGTCGCACAAGTAATGTAACCAACGTAGGGCTTTGACCGAGTATTGACGTTTGACATAGTGGGTCGTTTGGGGACTGATGACAGCTACGGTGTTTTCAGGCATGAATCGTTGTCGATACACTAAGGAACACGCTTTGGCAATGGTGCAAGCTTCTTTCAAAGGATCGACCCCTCCGTGTTCCATGAACAGTTCTCGAAATTTTCCACAGCAACGCCGTAAAATGTCCACGTCGGAACGACAATACTTTAGCATTTCTTCCTGAAAGTCGAAAGGGTCCGAGGCGTGAGCCTGGTACCAAGCGTAGAAAGCTTCTCGTTGTTCGGTACGCATGTTGTCGGGGTCGTAATAGTGAGCCTCAGGTAAATGGGGTAGAACGGCCTGTTGATTGGCTTCCGTATTGAAATAGTGTGGAAAGTACCCTTTAGCCATTTCTGTCATTCCAAACGTTTTAGGCATTCGACTCAAAGGCATGGCCAAATAGCTCATCGAATCTTTAAACTGTACTTGTCCCACTTGCATGAAAATGATTTTGGCTCCGTTCAAAGTCACTTTAGGACGTTCGGTGCCTTGTTCCATATAGTATCTCAAAAGAAACTGTCCATCGTATCCGGAGAAATTGTGAGCCATCACCGTGGCATGGCGATGACAACCTCCGTAACGTTCGATGTCCTCGTGGCTCCACGTCTTGTCGACGGGGTCTAAAACCCATTGGGCAAAATCGGCTAACGTGTTCGGTCCCCGAAAGATTTTTTCACGCCCTCCAGGAATCTTGCTGCAGTGAGGGCAATGACTGAAGATAGGTTCTTGAATGCACTTTTCGCACGCTCGATGAGCCACGCAGAAATTAGGAATGTGAATGCCGGTCTCTTGCATGCATTCGAAACCAAAAAAGATGAAATTGCCTTTCTTCTTGTGACCGTCCTCTTTCTCTGGTGGGGGTTGGTATTTTTGCACGTAGCATTGGTGTTCCAAGTCCACGATGTGGTGACAAATGTGACATTTTTTCTTTCCTCGACATACGTGTGCCTTGGCAGCATTGGTACATATGCCTTGTCCACAGGTAGGGCACAATCTCAGGAGTTGACAAGCACATTTCTTCTGTGAACCTTGCGTCTTCAGATGTTGTTGGTAACAGGTAGGACTGACAAACGTGCGCAGACAAGTTGAACAAGGCACTGGTCCTTCGCTCAGACAGGGTGAAGAGGCCAAACATCCTGAGCATTTCAATCCACAATGCTTGTGTTGCTCTCGATTATTATAACCATGGTCACATTTCTCACAGTAATAACTGTATCCCAGGAATCCGGTGATACTGGTAATGGTATCGAAATGTTCATCGTGATAATAGACATGAATGTATTTTCCGTCTTTAAAGTCTTGGCCTCGAAACAACAGACGTCCGCGCACTTCTTGAGGGTGCACTTTCAAGGTGTAGCGTGGAGCTAGGACATCTTGCAACTTTTGCATCTCAGGAATGCCACAGGGTGTGTCTTTGGACAGTCCGGCTTGTTGTAACAGGAGTTCTGCTTCGTTTCGCTGTTTGGCGCGATCGGATCGTTGAATAGTTTTCCCGGCTCTTTTCCATTCTGCCGTGTCGTTCTTGTTGGCATAGGTTCGTCCCACCACGATGGCTCGAGCTAAACACATCTGGTCTTGAGGATTGTGAATTTGGACAAGGCTACGCTTAATGCTGCGAAGCTCGTTCACCAATAACATCTTTTTGCGTCCAGTCCCTTGAGGAGGAGAGACGTGGGTCATGTCCAGTGTGGCTTTTCCATCGGTGATGTCAAACTGGTCATTAGATTGTTGTACGTGTTGAATCTTGTCCATGACTTTGGAAGCGGTCAATTCTGCAGGGGTGCTAAACTCGATCCAAACAGGGGATTTCAAACCGTCGTGTTGCATGGAAAGTCTCAAGCGATCGTCTTCTTTGGGTTGACATTGTCGCTTGAGTGCGGTGAGCAAAGAATCCCACACCCCAGTGATGAACCCTTCTGCTTTCTCTAACGGCACTTCAGCCTTGAAATCTTTAAACTTCACTGTGTATTTGTAAGCCGTGGTTCTAAATTTTCTAGAGGAGCGCTTTTCCGTCTCTCGAATGTAATAGTATTTTTCAAGGTTGACTAAGGGTGGTGAACTAGGTTTAGAGGGTTCAGATTCTGGTTCACTCATGTCCTCTTCAAAATCACTGGCATGAATTTGTGCCAAGATTTCAGCCCTGGTACGAGGCGATAGATCACGTTTCTGCCTCTTACTTTCTTCTTCTTCTTTCTTCTCGAATGAATAGGATCGTTTCATCTTGAGTGAAAAACGTCAAATGACTAAAGTTTAAACACCATAGACTAATTTATAGTCATGGCAGACCAGCGTATATAAAAGGGTGTGTGTCTTGTCCTTTCACTATTCATTTCACTCTCAAGCCGAGCACAGCGATGGAAGAGACTAGCCAAATCGAACGTTTCGTCAGAGCTTTGCGAGGGGTCATTAGAAAATTCTCTTCAGACCAGCCCACGGACTACTCTCCTTCCTTTCGAGATAAAAGTCAAGATACTTGCTATATCTGTCAGAAGAAAGGGCATTGGTCTTCAGAGTATCCAGACCGTCAAAAAAGAAAAAAAGGGCTAAAAAAGACAGAAGTCAAGATACCTGTTATTATTGTCATGAAAAAGGACATTGGTCTCCAGATTGCCCAAAAAAGAAACAAGAGGAGTCAGAAGAAAAGAGGAATTCTTCAGAAGAAGAGAGGGATTCTTCAGAGGAAGAGAGGGATTCTTCAGAGGAAGAAGAGGAAGAAAGAAGACAATTCTATTTAAAAGAGGCAAAGAAACAGGAGAAGGAAAGAAGAAGGGAAGAAAATGAGGAGAAAGAAGAGGAAAAGACGGTGAAGAAATTCAAAAAACAGAGGGACTAAACAAGGAGAAAGAAGAAGTCAATAACTTTTAATTAAAGTGTTCTGTTGTGAATTGTGAATTGGATTTTAACAATGGATAAAATAATAAATTAATGATATAAGGTAAGTGTCTTTGAGTTTTGATTTTAAAATAAGAACGTACACTCACGCATTCATACAAAAGACACGTACTATAGGGGTAAAATGGGTTTTTTTTTTTTGAGTTATTGGCAAATTGAAAGGCTATCTCTTTTCGAGAAATGTGGGTGACCCTGAAAAGGGCCTTTTTTGTTGTAGGGGTGAGCTTAAGCAATCAACTTTAACTGCCTTGAGCCTTTGCCACGGCCAAGGCCTACTTCTGGACTGCGTAATGTTGATGATGATGATTGGGTTGAAATCATTAAGGGTGGTACGACAGGCTTAGTCACAGGGTTAACGTGTTTAGCTCGGGAAGGTCGTATTCTCTTCGGTCGTAATAAAGAAGTCTGATACATTTGTTTCAGACTTCTTCACTCCGCTAAAATGTCCAACAGTACCGTGACCGTTTGATTTTCACCCTCTTGTTTATTTGCTGCTACTTCTTCTTGCTGTTGTTGCTGTTGTTTTTTTTCTTACCTCTTCTTCTTGCTGCTGCTGTAGGAGAAAAGCTTGTTCCGCTTCCTTTTGTCGTTGTATAAATTTCTCCAATTCTTCTTTCTGTCTCTGTCTAAAATTCTCCACTTGCGGTAATGAAGAAGGTAACAAAGGTTCCGGAACAAATTCTTGCGAGGTAAGAAAATCCACAAAATCCCAATTTACCTCTTCTGAAAGTAAGTCCGGGTTCCCTTGGGTGGTCTCCACTGCTGGTGCACCCCAATGAATCGTTTTCTGAGTTTCCGTCATGTTGAATCACTGTCGCATAGATTGACTGCACACAAGCGCTAGCGAATCTATATAGACTACGTGACGTCACAGACTGCTCTCTTCGGATTGGATGCGGGCTGACTGAATCTTGTAACGCGTGTTTGGATTGGTCAACAAACTCAATCCGTTTCAATCCTTCCTCTACCTATAAATAAGCGCAGTTCACTGTATTGATTCACCTGTTCTCGTCGCTTCAAGATGTGGACCACAGTCGAATCATCCACCCTTGTGTCTTCAATGATGTTTAGGACGGACATGCTCATGCTCATGTATGTCCGGTCCAAGTGGACCGTTGTTGACAAGTCAGACACCAGTCTGTGGATACGAAGAGTGTATGTAGAAAGACAAGGTTGCCTCAAGAGGACACTGATTTATGGCCCTCGAGTAAGACGCAGCTTGAGGACAAGAAGATGCCGCAGATGCCCTTTATGTTAATGGATACATTAACATAAACCCAAAGGCCCTTTTCAGGGCCACCCATATTTCTCGAAAAGAGAATGACTTTCCATTGCCTACCCCTTTTTTAAATTTAAAAAAATTTTTAAAAAAAAAATCCCATATTCAATTCCCCCTTGTCCCTAGATAGACCCAAACTCTATTCCCATGTTCAATTCCCCTTGTCGCTAGAGTGGCCCACGATTTTTTTTCTCCATGTTAATTTCCCTTGTCGCTATATTTGCCCAGGGATGTTTTTAATGCTAATTCCCATTGTCGCTCTAGTGCCCCTATTCACTACTCACGCTCACCATTGAACTGAACTATGACTCCAGCGTCCATTAGTCACCTCTTACGACATGCAGAGGGATGTACGTTAATTATTCGTGCTCGCAGGTGGTAATGAGAGATGCATTGGATGAAACAAGCTATAGTTTCGTGTTTGTTTGAATAATCATATTGTGTTAACATACGGAGGTGATTTTAAGATGTATTTTTTGTATACAATACAATAACCGAAAGTGACGATAACGTACAATTAAATATAAATGGGATAAGTCTATACGTATATACGTATCCGCCACAAGGATTCATCAGTACTGAGTAGATCGACATATAACATACTCTAAACCTCTAAAAAATGCCATTCAATATTTTTGTCAGAAACTTCGTGGTCAAGATTACAAACTACTTGTAATGATATACATGGCCATTATAGTCTGCACTTCGCATTGTCTATATGACACTAAGTATGACACTTCTCCTACTTATCTCATTTGTGTATACTTGCTAAATATAATTGTCAAATCGATGCTTTGGTCTATTTTCGAATTAATTTGCTAAGATTTACACCAATTCCTGAAGCTTGCACAGTACCTTGGAAAACTCGTGGTTATATTTAATGGCAATTCTCATATTTTCCTTCCGATTAATCAATTTTATCTAATTTGGAGGGGGGGGGGTACTACCATGACCTAGCGCATAACTTAAAATTGTCAAAAACAGTACCTAACCTTCTAATTGATATTGACTATTTCTCCAGGGACCTCCATCTTCAAAGCGTTATCATCAAAACACATAACCTAACCTTCTAATTGATATTGACTATTTCTCCTAGGACATCTATCTTCAAAGGGTTATCATAAAAAAAAAGCACCTAACGTTCTAATTGAAATTGACTATTTCTCCTAGGACTTCTATCTCCAAAGCGTTATCATAAAAAAACAGCACCTAACCTTCTACTTGATATTGACTATTTCTCCCAGGACTTACATCTTCAAAGCGTTATCGTAAAAAAGCACCTAACCTTCTAATTGATACTGAATATTTCTCCTAGGACTTCTATCTTCAAAGCGTTATCATACAAAACAACACCTAACCTTCTAATTCATATTGACTATTTCTCCTAGGACTTCTATCTTCAAAGCGTTATCATAAAAAACAGCACCTATCCTTCTAATTGATATTGATTATTTTTCCTAGGACTTCTGCCTTCAAAGCGTTATCATAAAAAACAGCACCTAACCTTCTAATTGATATTGGCTATTTCTCATAGGACTTCTATCTTCAAAGCATCATCATCAAAAAACAGAACCTAACCTTCTAATTGATATTGACTATTTCTCCTAAGACTTCTGTCTTCAAAGCGTTATCATCAAAAAACAGCACCTAACCTTCTAAATGATATTGACTATTTCTCCTAGGACTTCTATCTTCAAAGCATCATCATCAAAAAACAGAACCTAACCTTCTAATTGATATTGACTATTTCTCCTAAGACTTCTATCTTCAAAACGTTATCATAAAAAATCAGCACCTAACCTTCTAATTGATATTGACTATTTCTCCTAGGACTTCTATCTTCAAAGCGTTATCATAAAAAACAGCACCTAACCTTCTAATTCATATTGACTATTTCTCCTAGGAATTGTATCTTCAAAGCGTTATCATCAAAGAACATCACCTAACCTTCTAATTGATATTGACTATTTCTCCTAGGACTTCTATCTTCAAAGCGTTATCATAAAAAACATCACCCAACCTTCTAATTGATATTGGCTATTTCTCCTAGGACTTCTATCTTCAAAGCATTATCATCAAAAAGCAGCACATAACCTTCTAAATGATACTGACTATTTCTCCTAGGACTTGTATCTTCAAAGCGTTATCATAAAAAACAGCACCTAACCTTTTAATTGATATTGACTATTTCTCCCAGGACTTCTATCTTCAAAGCATTATCATCAAAAAACAGCACATAACCTTCTAATTGATACTGACTATTTCTCCTAGGACTTCTATCTTCAAAGAGTTATCATCAAAAACAGCACCTAACCTTCTAATTGATATTGACTATTTCACCTAGGACATCTATCTTCAAAGCGTTATCATAAAAAACAGCACCTAACCTTCTAATTCATATTGACTATTTCTCCTAGGACTTCTATCTTCAAAGCGTTATCATCAACAAACAGAACCTAACCTTCTAATTGATATTGACTATTTCTCCTAGGACTTCTATCTTCAAAGCGTTATCATAAAAAACATCACCCAACCTTCTAATTGATATTGGCTATTTCTCCTAGGACTTCTATCTTCAAAGCATTATCATCAAAAAACAGCGCATAGCCTTCTAATTGATATTGACCATTTCTCCTAGGACTTCTATCTTTAAAGCATTATCATCAAAAAGCAGCACATAACCTTCTAATTGATATTGACTATTTCTCCTAGGACTTCTATCTTCAAAGCGTTATCATCAAAAAAGCACCTAACCTTCTAATTCATATTGACTATTTCTCCTAGGACTTCTATCTTCAAAGCGTTATCATAAAAAACAGTACCTAACCTTCTAATTGATATTGACTATTTCTCCTAGGACTTCTCTCTTCAAAGCGTTATCATAAAAAAACATTACCTAACCTTTTAATTCATATTGACTATTTCTTCCAGGACTTCTATCTTCAATGCGTTGTCATCAAAAAACAGCACCTAACCTTCTAATTCATATTGACTATTTCTCCTAGGAATTGTATCTTCAAAGCGTTATCATCAAAGAACATCACCTAACCTTCTAATTGATATTGACTATTTCTCCTAGGACTTCTATCTTCAAAGCGTTATCATAAAAAAAATCACCCAACCTTCTAATTGATATTGGCTATTTCTCCTAGGACTTCTATCTTCAAAGCATTATCACCAAAAAGCAGCACATAACCTTCTAAATGATACTGACTATTTCTCCTAGGACTTGTATCTTCAAAGCGTTATCATAAAAAACAGCACCTAACCTTTTAATTGATATTGACTATTTCTCCCAGGACTTCTATCTTCAAAGCATTATCATCAAAAAACAGCACATAACCTTCTAATTGATATTGACTATTTCTCCTAGGACTTCTATCTTCAAAGCGCTATCGTAAAAAAGCACCTAACCGTCTAATTGATATTGACTATTTCTCCTAGGACTTCTATCTTCAAAGAGTTATCATCAAAAACAGCACCTAACCTTCTAATTGATATTGACTATTTCACCTAGGACTTCTATCTTCAAAGCGTTATCATAAAAAACAGCACCTAACCTTTTAATTGATATTGACTATTTCTCCTAAGACTTCTATCTTCAAAGCATTCTCGTAAAAAAGCACCGAACTTTCAAACTGATATTGACTATTTCTCCTAGGACTTCTATCTTCAAAGCGTTATCATCAAAAAACAGCGCATAGCCTTCTAATTGATATTGACCATTTCTCCTAGAACTTCTATCTTCAAAGCATTATCATCAAAAAGCAGCACATAACCTTCTAATTGATATTGACTATTTCTCCTAGGACTTCTATCTTCAAAGCGTTATCATCAAAAAAGCACCTAACCTTCTAATTGATATTGACTATTTCTCCTAGGACTTCTCTCTTCAAAGCGTTATCATAAAAAACATTACCTAACCTTTTAATTCATATTGACTATTTCTTCCAGGACTTCTATCTTCAATGCGTTGTCATCAAAAAACAGCACCTAACCTTCTAATTGATATTGACTATTTCTCCTAGGACTTCTATCTTCAAAGCGTTATCGTTAAAAAACAGCACCTAACCTTCTAAATGATGTTGACTCTTTCTCCCAGGACTTCCATCTTCAAAGCATTATCATCAAAAAACAGCCCCATACCTTCTAATTGATATTGGCTATTTCTTCTAGGACTACTATCTTCAAAGCGTTATCATCAAAAAACAGAACCTAAATTTCTAACTGATATTGACTATTTCTCCTAAGACTTCTATCTTCAAAGCGTTATCATCAAAAAACAGCAACTAACCTTCTAATTGATATTGACTATTTCTCCTAGGACTTCTATCTTCAAAGCGTCATGGTAAAAAAGCACCGAACCTTCTAATTGATATTGACTATTTCTCCTAGGACTTCTATCTTCAAAGCGTTATCATCAAAAAACAGAACCTAACCTTCTAATTGATATTGACTATTTCTAATAGGACTTCTGTCTTCAAAGAGTTATCATCAAAAAACAGCCCCATACCTTCTGAATGATATTTACTATTTCTCCTAGGACTTCTATCTTCAAAGCGTTATCATCAAGAAACAGCACCTAACCTTCTAACTGATATTGACTATTTCTCCTAGGACTTCTATCTTCAAAGCGTTATCATAAAAATAACAGCACCCAACCTTCTAATTGATATTCTCTATTTCTCCTAGGACTTTTATCTTCAAAGCGTTATCATCAAAAAGCAGCACATAACCTTCTAATTGATATTGACTATTTCTCCTAGGACTTCTGTCTTCAAAGCGTTATCATAAAAAACAGCACCTAACCTTCTAATTGATATTGACTATTTCTCCTAGGACTTCTATCTTCAAAGCGTTATCAACAAGAAACAGAACCTAACCTTCTAAATGATATTGACTATTTCTCCTAGGACTTCTATCTTCAAGGCCTTATCATCAAGAAACAGCACCTAAGCTTCTAATTGATATTGACTATTTCTCCTAGGGCTTCTATCTTCAAGGCCTTATCATCAAGAAACAGCACCCAACCTTCTAATTGATATTGGCTATTTCTCCTAGGACTTCTATCTTCAAAGCATTATCATGAACAAGCAGCACATAACCTTCTAATTGATATTGACTATTTCTCCTAGGACTTCTGTCTTCAAAGCGTTATCATAAAAAACAGCACCTAACCTTCTAATTGATATTGACTATTTCTCCTAGGACTTCTATCTTCAAAGCGTTATCAACAAGAAACAGAACTTAACCTTCTAAATGATATTGACTATTTCTCCTAGGACTTCTATCTTCAAGGCCTTATCATCAAGAAACAGCACCTAAGCTTCTAATTGATATTGACTATTTCTCCTAGGGCTTCTATCTTCAAGGCCTTATCATCAAGAAACAGCACCCAACCTTCTAATTGATATTGGCTATTTCTCCTAGGACTTCTATCTTCAAAGCATTATCATGAACAAGCAGCACATAACCTTCTAATTGATATTGACTATTTCTCCTAGGACTTCTATCTTCAAAGCGTTATCATCAAAAAGCAGAACGTAACCTTCTAAATGATATTTACTATTTCTCCTAGGACTTCTATCTTCAAAGCGTTATCATCAAAAAAGCACCTAACCTTCTAATTGATTTTGACTATTTCTCCTAGGACTCCTATCTTCAAAGCGTTATCATAAAAAAACAGCACCCAACCTTCTAATTGATATTGGCTATTTCTCCTAGGACTTCTATCTTCAAAGCATTATCATCAAAAAGCAGTACATAACCTTCTAATTTATATTGACTATTTCTCCTAGAACTTCTATCTTCAACACGTTATCATCAAAAAAAGCACCTAACCTTCTAATTCATATTGACTATTTCTCCTAGGACTTCTATCTTCAAAGCATTATCATAAAAAACAGAACCTAACCTTCTAATTGATATTGTCTATTTCTCCTAGGACTTCTATCTTCAAAGCGTTATTATAAAAAGCAGTACCTAACCTGTTAATTGATATTGACTATTTCTTCTAGGACTTCTATCTTCAAAGCGTTATCATAAAAAAACTGCACCTAACCTTCTAATTGATACTCACTATTTCTCCTAGGACTTCTATCTTCAAAGCGTTATCATAAAAAAACACCACCTAACCTTCTAATTGATATTGACTATTTCTCCTAGGACTTCTATCTTCAAACCGTTATCATAGAAAAAACAGCACCCAACCTTCTAATTGATATTGGCTATTTCTCCTAGGACTTCTATCTTCAAAGTGTTATCATCAAAAAGCAGCACATAACCTTCTAATTGATATTGACTATTTCTCGTAGGACTTCTATCTTCAAAGCGTTATCATGAAAAAACAGCACCAAACCTTCTAATTGATATTGACTATTTCTCCTAGGACTTCTATCTTCAAAGCGTTATCATCAAAAAAACAGCCCCATACCTTCTGATTGATATTGACCATTTCTCCTAGGACTTCTATCTTCAAAGTGTTATCATCAAAAAGCAGCACATAACCTTCTAATTGATATTGACTATTTCTCCTAGGACTTCTATCTTCAAAGCGTTATCATCAAAAAAACAGCCCCATACCTTCTGATTGATATTGACTATTTCTCCTAGGACTTCTATCTTCAAAGCGTTATCATCAAAAAACAGAACCCAACCTTCTAATTGATATTGACTATTTCTCCTAAGACTTCTATCTTCAAAGCGTTATAATAAAAAATCAGCACGTAACCTTCTAACTGATACTGACTTTTTCTTCTAGGACCTCTATCTGCAAAGAGTTATCATAAAAAAACAGCACCTAATCTTCGAATTTATATTGGCTATTTCTCCTAGGATTTCTATCTTCAAAGCGTTATCATCAAAAAGCAGCACCTAACCTTCTAATTGATATTGACTATTTCTCCTAGGACTTCTATCTTCAAAGCGTTATCATAAAAAAACAGCACCCAATCTTCTAATTGATATTGGCTATTTCTCCTAGGACTTCTGTCTTCAAAGCATTATGGTCAAAAAGCAGCACATAACTTTCTAATTGATATTGACTATTTCTCCTACGACTTCTATCTTCAAAGCGTTATCATAAAAAAACAGCACCTAACCTTCTAATTGATATTGACTATTTCTCCTAGGACTTCTATCTTCAAAGCGTTATCATCAAAAAACAGAACCTAACCTTCTAATTGATATTGACTATTTCTCCTAGGACTTCTATCTTCAAAGAGTTATCATAAAAACTGCACCTAACCTTCTAATTGATATTGACTATTTCTCGTAGGACTTCTATCTTCAAAGCAATATCATCAAAAAACAGCCCCATACCTTCTAATTGATATTGACTATTTCTCCTAGGACTTCTATCTTGAAAGCGTTATCATCAAAAGACAGAACCTAACCTTCTAACTGATATTGACTATTTCTCCTAAGACTTATATCTTCAAAGCGTTATCATCAAAAACAGCACATAACCTTCTAAGTGATATTGACTATTTCTCCTAGGACTTCTATCTTCAAAGCGTTATCATCAAACAACAGCACCTAACCTTCTAATTGGTATTGGCTATTTCTCCCAGGACTTGTATCTTCAAAGCGTTATCATCAAAAACAGCCCCATACCTTCTAATTGATATTGACTATTTCTCCTAGTACTTCTATCTTCAAAGCGTTATCATCAAAAAACAGAACCTAACCTTCTAATTGATATTGACTATTTCTCCTAAGACTTCTATCTTCAAAGCGTTATCATCAAAAAGCATCACCTAACCTTCTAATTGATATTGACTATTTCTCCTAGGACTTCTATCTTCAAAGCGTTATCATCAAACAACAGCACCTAACCTTCTAATTGGTATTGGCTATTTCTCCTAGGACTTGTATCTTCAAAGCATTATCATCAAAAAACAGCTCCATACCTTCTAATTGATATTGACTATTTCTCCTAGGACTTCTATCTTCAAAGCGTTATCATCAAAAAACAGCACCTAACCTTCTAATTGATATTGACTATTTCTCCTAGGGCTTCTATCTTCAAGGCGTTATCATCAAAAAACAGAACCTAACCTTCTAATTTTATTGGCTATTTCTCCTAGGACTTCTATCTTCAAGGCATTATCATCAAAAAACAGAACCTAACCTTCTAATTGATATTGACTTTTTCTTCTAGGACTTCTATCTTCAAAGCGTTATCATCGAAAAACGGCTCCTAACCTTCTAACTGATATTGACTATTTCTCCTAGGACTTCTATCTTCAAAGCGTTATCATCAAAACAATTTGAAAAAATCACAAAATCGAGCATCATAACTGTCTCTGACTGCTCTGGTGGCCTAAGTTTTTAGAACGTCCACATCGGATGCGGGAAGTCGCGGGTTCGAACCCCAACCAAGTCATAACAAAGACTATTAGCTGCCTCGCTACGCGCTCAGTATTGAGAAACTAGTGTTAAGACTGGTCGGCCTGGTGTCAGGATAATATGACTAAGTGGGAGATAATTCTACAAATCTGCAGTATGACGCCCCATTGCTAGACATCACTATAAAACTTCTACACTGCAGACATCGTAGTGATATGGCCGAAATTTGTTAAAGCTACGTTAAAAATCAAAATCACATACACACACATATTGCTGGTTTCCGCTCGATTATTTCTTCAAAATTCGAACGTATTCTACCCTTCGGCAGAGGCACCTCCCCACTGATTCTCGAGCTTAGAGGATAAATTCAAAGTTACAGGAGCTAAAATTGTCATTTTTGTTTCAAAATTGTATGCTTACTTTCATCAAATTTATCCTACCCCCATTTTTATCAACTTTATTTCTCATTGCGCTTGAGGAAGAACGGCTACATACTGAGTCTGCGAACGACTGTTCACAAGTCGAAATAAGTACTGCGTGAAATTGTAAAATTATGTTATTTTTATGTTCATAATAAATACGGTAGGTCGCGGGTTCAGCGAGTCTTTTGATTGCTATGTGTCATACGTGTTTAAATAGAGCATAACCAAACGGTTCATAATTTTACTGTATCCAGTCCATGCAACCCGAGAAAAGTTTAATGTCAATAAAAAACAAACAGAGATTGAGATAAGAGCTTCTCTTTTCCATGGAATTACCGAAAACTATGATCCGTCATTCCGCTGACCAATACATGTCACCCACCCACATCTCCGAAAATAATTATACGGACACTCATGCATTGACCTTTACATTTGAACCGATTTCCGACAGTAAGTTCACTTGACTTAAAGAACTATGTATCTGAAAACGTGTTTTTGCTGATACACCGTTTAATTGTCGTGATTTTAACGACCGGTTCACGAGTAAAAATTTAATCTAAAGGAAATTTAAAAATTTGGTTCGAAAATTACAAGCTCGAAATTTTTTTGGAAAAATTGTGAACATTCAACATCGCAGAAACTTATACGTGTTACATACGGCATTTTAGTGTATGAATATATATATATATATATATATATATATATATATATATATATATATATATATATATATATATATATATATATATATATATAAAATGGGTAATTAGCTTTTAACAACATGCAATAAAATAAAATAATAATTAACAGTTTACAAACAAAATGTACAATAAACAAAAGGGGATAGATGAGTATCGTTTGGATGAAGGCGTGAATGAGATGGTATTGAGATGGTATAAACAAGCGTTCAAGGGGTCGTAACCCTTTATGGGAGCCCTGATGTCGAAGCCCTCATCATATTTTGCATTCAAAGCGTTTCCAGGGCATACTTTTAATCATCAAACTGCGATTAAAACTTCCAGTTGCTTCACGCACATTTATATTTGTGGGTGGTAGGTGAATGGCTTCGCATCCCCTTCTTCGATCTACCCTTTTAAACTTACTATGAAGCAAAAGCTGACAAACACATAAAACGAAATGCATTATTCGCAAATACATGTTACAACGGAAATGAAGGCCGTGGCCAAATCAGAGGTATTCACAAGGTTTAAAAGTTGCAACTGTGTGCGAGGGTCCTAAAGTCAATAAAACGTTATAAAGTTGTAACTGTGTGTGAGGGTCCTAAAGTCAATAAAAGTTTGAAAAGTTGTAACTGTGTGCGAGGGTCCTAAATTCAATAAAAGTTTGAAAAGTTGTAACTGTGTGCGAGGATCCTAAAGTCAATAAAAGTTTGAAAAGTTGTAACTGTGTGTGAGGGTCCTAAAGTCAATAAAAGTTTGAAAAGTTGTAACTGTGTGCGAGGGTCCTAAAGTCAATAAAAGTTTGAAAAGTTGTAACTGTGTGCGAGGATCCTAAAGTCAATAAAAGTTTGAAAAGTTGTAACTGTGTGTGAGGGTCCTAAAGTCAATAAAAGTTTGAAAAGTTGTAACTGTGTGCGAGGATCCTAAAGTCAATAAAAGTTTGAAAAGTTGTAACTGTGTGTGAGGGTCCTAAAGTCAATAAAAGTTTGAAAAGTTGTAACTGTGTGCGAGGGTCCTAAAGTCAATAAAAGTTTGAAAAGTTGTAACTGTGTGCGAGGGTCCTAAAGTCAATAAAAGTTTGAAAAGTTGTAACTGTGTGCGAGGGTCCTAAAGTCAATAAAAGTTTGAAAAGTTGTAACTGTGTGCGAGGGTCCTAAAGTCAATAAAAGTTTGAAAAGTTGTAACTGTGTGCGAGGGTCCTAAAGTCAATAAAAGTTTGAAAAGTTGTAACTGTGTGCGAGGGTCCTAAAGTCAATAAAAGTTTGAAAAGTTGTAACTGTGTGCGAGGGTCCTAAAGCCAATAAAACTTTATAAAGTTGTAACTGTGTGCGAGGGTCTTAAAGCCAATAACTGGATTGATTTTAATATCTAAATGAGTCACACTAAAACTTTAAATCAGCAAAGTTAGTCACTTTTGTCAATAGATTTTACTTCCCGATAATATTTTCCCAGTATAATTAAGCTGGTTTAGATCTAGATAGCAGTGCTATCTGCAACACAATGTTTTCGAGATTACAATGAATTCCCCATTACAGTGCTCATCCACTGTTACCGTTGTCACTGACTCATGACTAATAAACTGGTCTTGCCTCCTGTGCATTCGTCCTTCATTCGAACGTTGATATTCTGTTTAGTCGATTGTATAGTATCAAAGCTTGTTTATGGAAAGTTTTTTCCCCTCTCAATATACGCGCACACACACACACACACACACACACACACACACACATCGTGTCATCTCCATGGAAACTACAATTCTGTTTCAACAACGTTCTCTTACCTGTTTTCCATCAACTATTCCTATCCCCAGTCATCCTTGAATCAGATGGAGATCATGATACAAAATGCAACCTTTATTGCAATCAGGCCACATTGTGACAAACGAGGAATACAAAAGAATATATAATTAAAGAGGAACATACTTGTAGCAAGGAGGGCCGAGTGGCCGAGTGCCATCTCACCTATCTACGTGGGTTCGAGCCTCGAATTCAGCCAATGTGGGTATGTGAGAAAGTTTGCCAGTAGCTTCTCGTGCGTCGGTGGTTCTTTCCTGGTTTTCCCGGGTTCTTCCTCCACCATTAATACTGGCCGCCATGCATAGCCTATCTTGTGCTGGAAAATGGCGTTAAACCCTACAGCAACAACTTGTAGAAAGATGAATATTTCTATTAGTGATAGCCATCTTGTACACAGGATAAGTCATGTATATAATCATCTCTTACACTGGACAAGTCATTTATATAGTCATCTTTTACACTGGACAAGTTGTGTATATAGTCATCATTTACATTGGACAAGTCATTTATATAATCATCTCTTACACTGGACAAGTCATGTATATAATCATCTCTTACACTGGACAAGTCATTTATAAAGTAATCTTTTACACTGGACAAAGTTGTGTATATAGTCATCAATTATTTTTGGGCAAGTCATGCATATAAAATCATCTTTTATACTGGACAAGTTATGTATGTAGTCATATTTTACTATGGACAAATCATGTACAAACAAATGTGGTCAATGCCCAAATATACCTGTAATAATATGCAGTAAGACATAAATAATTTATTGTTGTTAAACCTGTAATTCATTTTAATTCATATGAAATATTTTTCACTTCATACACAACGAAGAGCTAAATCTATGCTTTTAACGTAAGAACTCAAATAAATTTTCCATGAGCTCTTTGTTTCATGCAATTAATATTCAATATATTGTGTAGCATTATTTTCTTAAACAGAGTCCTCTTTGTTCGTTAATGTAACTAAAGTTAAATATATGGTGAAATGAATCTCCCATCAATCTTCGTATCTATATTAGTAAATAATGATTTTTAAATCTAAATGTAAATGATTTATACACTTTATGTAAACAAACTTTATCGAAAGAATTCAAGCCTGTTATGAAATTGTCTGCATGTAAAACCCTTCATGAAATATTGATTTTACACTTTGAATCATATATAAAGGGCTGCTCTTACATTGTAATATATATATATATATATATATATATATATATATATATAATACGTATTAAAGGCCTGGCAATCAGCTAGTGACGGTATTTAGCCTTCATTCAATGCTAGTACTTGACCCTGTTAGATTTCGGTTCACGTGTCCAGCGTGCTAACTATTGAGCCAATGTCGTTCCTTTTTCCATTAGTCGCCGCTTACGACATGGAGAAGAGTTCATTGGGTCTATTCTTACTCCTAAACCGGTTTGATCATTCTTATGTCCATTTACAACAATATATCTAGAACTCTGATAAATCTTTTAAACAATCAACGGTTCAAACCGATTTAAACACCATCTTCCCCCACACACACACACACACACATACGACAACATCTCGAAAAATACTTGCAAATTTAAATCGGACCCAAAATTTCCAAACGTTTCAGGGCCAGCATTGTTAACTTGTCTAATATAGTACTAGTACCCTAAAAATCTATTTTTTATATATAACAAAATAAAACAAAGTTGAATTCTGGACCACATCCAGATACATTTATTATGCATTTAGTAGAGCGGAAAATGACTAATGTGTAAAGCCTGACATAAAATAAATCAACAGCCTTAAAATGTTGGCTGTGTTTCATGGTTGTGCAAACTTTCAGCAGAATGTATTAGACCTTACATGTGCTTATATTGGGGACACGATGCTGATGAAGCCGGTTGACTGTTTCAGTATTTTCAGTACTTATCTACTAACAAGAAGAACAACTTTATCAGACTTTGAAATTGTTTGCTTCATTGACTTCAAAATCTCCAGTTTTACTTAAAAGTACTCGAATATAAATGTATGCATGTACCTCTTCGACATCGAAACCATTATAAATGAAAATGAATGTCTTTACAAGATATGAGTAATTTAGTTTTATCAACTTCATCTTTGAGTTTCTATATACAACGGATATTACTAAAAGCAATGATCATAACGCCGCTTACGACATGGAGAAGAGGTAATTGGACCTATTCTTTCTCCTAAACCGGTTTGATCATTAGTATGTCCCTTTACAATAATATATCTAGAACTCTGATATCGGCAAGAAGAACAATATCTTCTGCACACAAAAGTAACATTAATTTTAGTTATCGAATAGTCGTTTTCCTTTGATAATTGCAATCTGATTTCTAAACAGCTCCTGGATACAAACTAATCATAAAAATTATTCATATGAGTGAAGACATTAGTTTCCTGACGAACTCCTTAGATAAATGGAAAATACGGGCAAATATATCGATGTACTGAATATATTTAATGAAGATAGCACTGAAATAAGTAATACCAGCTATAACGGTAGGATGGCTAAATACCGATGTACTAAATATATTTAATGATGGGATCACTGAAATAAGTAGTACCAGCTATAATAACGTGATGGCTAAATACCGATGTACTTAATATGTTTAATGATGGGATCACTGAAATAAGTAGTACCAGCTATAACGGCAGGATGGCTAAATACAGATGTGCTAAATATATTTAATGATGGGATCACTGAAATAAGTAGTACCAGATATAATGACGATATGGCTAAATACCAATGTACTGATGCTATCATTAAAATAAGTAGTACCAGCTATAACGGCAGGATGGCTAAGTACCAACGTACTAAATAAATTTAATGATGATAACAACAAAATAAGTAGTACCGGATATAACGACAGGATGGCTAAAACACTACAACACAAGAAAGGAATCAATTACATATTTGGTATTTGAACATGATGCTAAATTTGCAATACAATTCCGTCTGAAACGATTCGACAAAATCAGAAATAATAACACTGTGAAAAAGTTTAATTAAAAAACGCATGATGATTCACTATGTGAGGCACTTGTAGCAGACTCAAGCATAGAAATGCCAAATTTAAGAAAAAGTGCAATTATTAAAACCTTTACAGGATTGGAGACACAGAATGATAAAATATTATGTCCGTTTTAGATGGTCTGCCAGGTGACTTATTAAAACGCATAAAGTCATTATATAAGGTGTAACGTATCCTCAGGATGTTCGTATTTCATTTTAAATGACGAACAATGAACTGCATTTGAGGTTCTGAAAATCTGGTCGCTTATACAAATATGAATAAATTGCAGAAACAAATTAAACGGGCACTAATAAAATACACCGAATTGAAAGGATGGTTAACTGAACAGGAGACAGTTACATTACACTGCACAAGACAGAAAACGATTTCTCTATAAAACAGTGTATGTGGATAACGTAGATGTCTAGTGGCATTCAGACAGAGATGACATGCAAACATGTCTAAAAGACAACTATGAATACAAAGAAAATACGCTTGGGTTCAGCATTTAAGATTGATAAATCGAAATGAAATATAAAATGCTTCTAGATAAATTGATCAAAAAGTATAGACCAATCTATTTGCTTCTTTAAAAACTGACATCATTTTGAGTTCCAAACTTTAAAATTGGTCAAAAGGTCCTAATTTCAAAATACAAAACCAGTTTTGGAACAGGCTAAGTTACTAGCTATACTGGAGTAATACTAGAAGTCAGGCAAATAATTTTAGGCGAGCTAGTCTTTAATAAACTCGAAGACTTGAAAGAAGAGAATATAGAGAGCAGGTTTTACATTCAAGAGCAATCTCTATGCTACAAAACAAGAGCAGTCTCCATACTACAAAACAAGAGCAGTAACTATACTACAGTGCAGGAGCAGTCTCCACACTACAAAACAAGAGCAGTCTCTCTACTACAATGCAAGATCAATCGATATGCTACAAAACAAGAGCAGTCTCTATATTACAAAACAAAAACAGTTTCTATGCTACAAAACAAGAGCACTCTCTATACTACATAGCAAGAGCAGTATCTATACTAAAAAACAAGAGCAATCTCTAGAATACAAAACAAGAGCAGTCTCTGTACTACAAAAGAAGAGCAGTCTCTATACTACAGAACAAGAGCAGTCTCTGTATTACAAAGCAAGAGCTGTCTCTATACTAAAAAAGAAGAACGGTCTCTATACTACAAAACAAGAGCAGTCTCTATACTACAAAACAACATCAGTCTCTACACTACAAAAGAAAAGCAGTCTCTGTGCTACAAAATAAGAGCAATCTCTCTACTACAAACCATGCGCAGTCTCTATACTACAAAACAAGAGCAGTCTCTATACTACAAAATACAATTACTGAGTCAATGTTAAAAATATTTTGAAAACCAAAAGAATCAACAGTAAAAAGCATGTACTCCCGAAGTCTCTATACTACAAAATACAATTACTTAGTCAATGTTAAAAATATTTTGAAAACCAAAAGAATCAACAGTAAAAAGCATGTACTCCCGAATTAAATATGATGAATTGTTTACGAATTAGAAACAGAAAATGTAGTGGCATTAAAATAAAATGAGGAAGCACGATACATAGACAAACGTATTAAGGACTATGAATATTTTATTTTTTAAAGATTTGCGTTTTAGGCACGCGTTCTCCACAACACACCCACAAGAGCTGGTTTTGTAGACCTTGCAAAGAGGAACTCGGTGAAGAAGTGGTCACTGCGGTGGTAGCGGTAGCTGAGGCTGTGTGGAAGGGCATGATGGTTACTTATTTTTATAGTCGATGACTTGCGAAGCGTCGATCCAAGAATCAAAACTGGGAGGATACCCTTTCCAACGTCCTTTGAATTCTTTGACACTTCGTTTTCCCACTTTACGGGTTCTTTGATGGAGAATGCTTTCGATGTTGTACACTTCGTCTTCTTTTTCGGTCACGCGTTGTAACTCGGGCAATTAAAAGGTAACGTTTCACACTTCCCCGTTCATGTATTTCAATTTATAGACGGCAGGATGACGACCACGCACGCTTCCAGTGACACGAAACAATTCGGTGGTCCAGTTGGGTAAGTAACCTTTGTCGAAAGTGCGTCTGGTTTTGCCAATGCGCACCCAATCTCCTACTGGCAACATTCCATTTTTCGTTGGGACAGACACCGTGGGGGATGTACCAAACAGGTGCTCGAAAACAGTCACTTCGTTGTCGGGAGTCACTTGGGGTGGGGGAGGTGGCACGTTCGATGCTTCGATGGTAAGATTGGTTATACGCTTGAACCAAGTGCGGTAAGACGTCGATGTACCTGAGAGTGTGGTGATGCGTGAAGAAATTCCACATGCGTTCTTTCAAGGCACGTTGAAATCGTTCCACGATGCTGGCTTTGGTTTCGGGATTCTCGATGGTGAAAGACTGAATGTCTCATTTATTTAATTCTTTTTGGAAAGCTTGGTTCAGAAATTATGTGCCTTTGTCGGTTTGCCATCGAAGAGGATGACGACCACTTTGTTTCAACACCAGTTGGAAGGCTCGCACTAATTCATTGCTCGATTTAGAGTCAATGGCACGAACCAGGCAGATTTGGAAAAGACGTCGATGACATAAAATAAATATTTGTAGCTACGATTATATGTGGCCAAATGAGAGACATCGGCCAAATCGGCTTGAAATTGATGGTCGATGCCCCCACTCGAGTGCGGCTTATGGAAATTTTTGTAAGGTGAACGTGGTTTGTTCTTGTAACCATCGTTGCACCTGAGGTAAACAGAGACCTTTCAATCGAGTTTTGGCAGGACGATACAATTTCTGATATCCTCTGTAACCTGCAGGATAGGATGGATTGTGGTAAAGGCTGGCTAACGCCTTCTCCATTTTTTTTTATAAGTCACCCACTCTTCGCTGATGCTACTTTGGATGGGGCGAAAGGGTGGTTTGGAAACGGATGTATGTGACAGATGTGCCACGGGAGTAAAATTAGTTGGTAGTGGTGGTGGTAGAGGTGGTAATGGGATGACTTTGGTCTTCTTTTCTTTTTTCACTTCTGGTTTTCCTTCTTTCTTTCTGACTTTTGTCGAAGGAGGAGGGGACATCATCTTTTTAACAAAGCTTTCAGTTCTTCTCTTTGGGGAGTGGGGGAAAGAATCAACAAGGACCTGAAAACTTACTAGGAATGGGAGCTGCTGACGGTGTTTGAAAGACTTCTCGTACCTCTTCTTCCTCAGGTATTTATGGGGCCCCGTCTGTCTTGACCGCTGAGAGTGTTGTGGTAGTGGTGGTGAACTTTTAATCAAGGTCTTAAAATCTTTCAGAGTGGGCAGAGCTGTTTCGTTCAAATCTTTCTGGTCAAAGAGTTGCAATCGTTGCAAGAGTTGACCGTACGTTTGCTATTTTCCTGTTTCGGACAAATCGTTGCGATCCATCAACGACTGCATTCGTGTTGAAACTGGGACATCTCAGTCAAATGACGATTGGGAGGCAAATGCGGGGTCCGTTGTTCTTGCCAACGATGGTATTCCATCCATCGTTTGTAAGGCACAAAAAGCTAGTTTTCGTCCTTCCATTTGATTTCAAGGGTCACGTCTGAGTTTTTTCTTTTGACGAATGGGTATTTTCTTTCGAACCATTTGGCGAAGAACGTGACGATGTTTGGCTAAGCATTTTTCTGGTGTTTTGACAGAGGTATCGTACCTTTCAAGTAATTCAAACAACATTCGCACACGGTATCGATGACGTCTTTGGAGGCTGTCTGAATGACTTTTTTTCTCGCATGGGTGGAGAAGCTTTGGACAGGATGAACAACATGTTCCCATGTTTGACTAAACAAGAAGGCGGTTTTTTCCTTTTCTTTCTAGAAGAGGGATGGTTTGTGAGGGTTGACATCTTTGGGTGTTCAGGAGTACAAAAACACTGATTCCCATTCTTTGCCTCGGGTCTTTTTACATTGGAACGCTCCCTCGAAACGATTTGCTTTTTGGTTTGAGTGTTGATACGGGGATTCGCCTATTGCGTCAAGGCTACTTTTTTCTCTCATTAAAGCGTTTGGTTTCATGAGGAATGTGAATTATACCTTGCAGTAATTGACGTGCTTTCACCGTAAACCATCGTAAGACTTCATTGAGACTGGCTTCTAAGACACGAGCACGTATCTGTGCATTTTATGCGACTGATGCCGTACAAGGTGTAATCAGTTTGACGGAAAGATGAGACTGAAGGGACATCATGTTGACGCTGTGTTAGACAGACCCAAAGTGTCTGAGATTTTACTAGATTTTTTTTTAAGTAGACGAAGGGGACGTGTACGGGACGTGCCCTCCGTCTTGACACCAGTGGTGAAACAAATGGGTAGGAAATCGCATATAATCGGGGGGGGGGGGGTAAATCCACGAGTAAATAGGCGTGTGGGGTATGAGTGGCATCGTCATACGCATGAGTCATCCAAGGCGTTCTTAACCGTTTAGCTATGACTTGCACTTGTAATTTATAATTTATCTCTAGGGCTTTTAAACAAGACCACGTAATGAGCATTGAGACAGATGGTGGGATGGGCTTTACTTTGTTGAAACAAATTTTGAGTAATGTAAATGACATTGGCATTACGATGATGCCCTTTGCGCGTAAACTACAGATTAATACCTTTTTCGTCTTCTCCTAACATGTCGTCGAGAATGACCAGATGGGTTTGACTGGGGTCAGACACGATTTCGTCGTCTTAGTTAGGAATGCCTTCCACAAACACGATGTAATCGCCTTGGCTTTCTCGCAAGAGACTGTACACCGGTTGTCACTCTTTGTAGCACCACACGATTTGTTGAGGTGGATGATTGATCAAATGATCTTTATGTTCGATCAAACGTTTGACAAATTCCGTTTTGCCTGAACCGCTAGATCAGGCAATTAACATGTTTAAGGGATGGTGAAGATATAAGGCCTCCCAACTGGCACGATCTAAGTGTTCGTCGATGACTTTGAAAATGGAGGAAGAGGGAGCAGAGACAGCAGAGGTATCCATAGTGCAAGGAATGTCACTTTTGATATGAAGGCAGAAAAGACAAGAGTTTTAATACTTTTTAAGGACAAGTTTATTTTATGTTATAATGGAACAACACGAAAGACAAAAATACATTAAAAACCATATGGTTAAGTACAACGATAAAATACACATCAAAACGATCAAAGTGGAATATAAACAAGTCACTGTACATGTTTTTGGTAACAAAGGTGTTCTAGGTACAGTGTGTAATGTTCTTACAGTCTCTACATTGGGTAGAGTCACACGGGTGTCATCCCATAATGGTCTTTCGGGAATGTCTCTGACGGTCCTGTCCTGAAAGGAGTGGTTGTCCTTGGTGACGGATTCTTCTTCTAGCACTGTCACTAACACAGGTTTAAAAGTTACTTTTTTCCCTCGACGTTTGGTCCAAGCCTCAAAACCCCAATTTTTCCAGTCACCTACATCTGTTCAATGAGGGTGTAAGTCACAAGCTACACACACATCGTCGATAAGTAAAAGTTAACGAATCTTTTTATCCAGTAGAGGCCGAGAAGTATCAGATGAAAGAGCAAGGATTTGAACAAAATGAGTCTTTAGTGGACATTTAAAGGGGTCACTTTCATGCTTTATTTGGTGGCAAGTATTGTTCGTAAAGAGTCCACAAGGAATCGGCTGGTAAACGAAATCCCAGAAAGTAAGTCACTAAGACACACACCACACGACGACCCCAATTCAATGGACTCAGTTCATGTGTTGGTAATCCTCCACTGTATGAACAGTGTCATTGATTTCCTTCCACGGAATTTGTTGTGTCACAAGTGATAAAGGCTGTGGAATTGTAGTCCGTTTTATACCCTCTTTTGTCGGATGTAATAAGTGTATTTTCTACACAGAGATGATCGTATGATCAGAGATGATCCAGTGACGAGTATAAATGATTTAATAACTAACCTGCAGGTCACACTCTCATGAACTAAATTTACGTTATGTGAAAGATTTTGGTAACCCTCTAACTCTTCTTCTGGAATTTGCTGCAGTAAGTCCACCTTGTAGCTAATAGAATCAGCAGTAATAAACCGATCCTTTGTGCCAATCGGTAGTGATCACTGTCTGACCACTGAAACACTTTCTCCTAAATCAGTCTTCTTATAATATTCAGGTACCAGTGGTTTAAACATCGGTAATGTAACGGATGCAATTGTTCTTTGTGTTCAACTTGTATTTTGACCAAGTCTTGGTAAATGCGTTCTCTCAACCCCACAGGCAAACCACTAATGTTCTCTTGAAAAGTATCCATTTTCATATCAGTCAGTATTATTTTAATTAAAACCTTCTATTAGAGCGAAAGTAATGAACATAGTGAGTAACGGCCAAGAATGTCAATAAAATATGCTGATGTAAACGGTCTAAAATGGAATAATCGGATGAACGCACACCTGATCCAGAGAAATCTGACGCGTTTGTTGACTTTTCTCAACAGTCACACATTGTCATTTTGCTCTGGCAAGTCCCTGTCAAACTTCCTTGTAGATCTTCTCTTGCAGTTAGTCTGGTAAACCTTGAATATTATTTTAAATGGGGTTTAAATACTTGTCTAGGTTTGTCCAACGTTTTACTCTTAGCTAATCTGGTTTCTTCAACAACATGGTATACTACTTCAATGACTAGGGTCCCATTAAAGGAAGGTAGTGACAATTCGGAGACCATCGAACATGTTCCAGGTAAGCCGAATCTTTCTGCTCCCAATGTTGTAGTGATATACCACAGCTGAAGGACTTGACTTTATCCCCTTGGCCCAAGTAGAAAAATCTGGATCTGGCTAATTCTTCGGGGGTAGGTCCTCTCAGATATTAAGTCCATTTTCCTTGGAAGGTTTGGAATCGATTTTCACAGTTGCAGTATTCAGGCAAACGCACAGGTAGAGAATATTCGTCTTTCACAGTTTCATTTCGATGAGGGTAGGGTGAAATCCGCAGGAGTTTACTCTGTTTTGGATCCATAGTTTGGTAGCTGCATGGTGTCACGTGAGAATGACATCCATCATGAAAACCAGTAAAGAGATAACGAGTGGCATCGCTTTCGCATCCTTTTCCATGGTAGGCATTGTAGTAGTAGTAGTAGTAGTAGTTATAGCAAAGTTTCAATGATGCTTTACTGCATCGCTGCGGTCACAGCGTACGGCATCGCCCTCATCGCGAGGCACAGCACCGCACTCCACTTGAGAATCCCCAAACTTGAATGATGTCTGTTTAAAAGGATTCGTCTTTCTCTTTTGGTCTTGGTAGTTACAATGAGCTATCGGTCTTGGACGTTGTCCCTTTTTATTTACTGACCAATATCGATGTGACAGTACGGTAAAGTGAAGTGGTTGGGAAGCCGCACTCGCTTCTGGTAGACGATCTGATACAGTTTTTCCAGGGGTCGACTTACGATTTGGTGAGTGGGTAAACATACAATCTTATGCGGTTCGTAGGTGGTCACTCTAAAATTTCCATCCTATCCAGACTGTAAGGCTTCTTTCAATGTCCCAAAGTTCACCACTCGACTGGTGCCATAATTGAGAGTCAATCCTTTCACTTTACACTCAATGTGTAGTTCTCCTTGTGGGTCCCGGTATTCGGAGCCGTAATTTTTAGGGCCGCCACTAGCAAAAGTTAGAATCTTGTCGTCGGGGTTTTTCGTCTGTCCGGGCTCCTAAACGGTCTCCTTCTATGTCAGGGTGACGTTGACCCGGGCGATCGATGTAGATGCAACTGTCCGTGTCAAGGTACAGGATGCGATCACCTAAGAGTTCTAAAGCTTCGTACAATTTTAAGCGAGCATGGGCTGTCACGTAAGCCGCAATGATGACATTTCCAAATTCGTCAGCTTGTACAAAGTCCAGTTTTTCTTCGTAATTGGCTAAGATCAAGTCCTCACGAACGACGTCCCCGTTCTTTCATGTATTTGGTTTTGTCGTGCATCATCTGGAAGTATTGGGAAGGTTCTGTCAAATACTCTGTCCTGGGCAAACACGGTCGTTGTGTCATTTTACCCCACACGAAATTTAACATCACTTTGGCAAACGATCGCCTGCCTTCGTTTTCCTCGATGTAGTCTAAAGTTATGCCTTCCTGCTCCTAGTATTTCTCTTTGAATTTGATTTGGTCTTCGGGAGTGTGGCACCAGGAAGGATAGCCGCTTCCTTATTGTTTCAGTTTCGAAAAGGCATCCATGTAGTCTGCGAAAATGCCTTTCTAAATCTTGTCGCCCTTGTGGGTTTTTCTGTCTTGGGAAAGTGGTAAATTTCGTACACTTCTAACAGTTGGTATCCCAGGTCCAGAGCTTTCAACAATTCCACTCTGACCCACTTTCCCGTCAAAGAGCGTTCTTCTTGGGTGGGCTGACACGGTTGGTCTTGGTTACACGTTTCGGCACAAGTACGACACAAGGGAAACATCAGTTTTCCTTGTCAATGGTGAGCTAAAACGGGATGGTACAAGTCCGTGGGAGGCAAGACTTTACATTTAATCAATCCTTTGTATTGTCGAATGTTATTCAGGTCGATGTGTTCCGTCAGCAATTGCTGATATCCTGCGGAAAAGCGACAATATTTGCACACGTAAGGATACAGCGAACACACGTGGTATTTGTCCGTCCTCCGTACAAACTATTTCGCGGGATCAGTGGGTCCACCAACTTGTAACTTTCCACGATGCGTTTTAACTCGGGATCGGTTTTTAAACGGTGTTGGTACTCGTGTTCCCACATTTCCACCACTTGGTATCCTTGCTGTTCTAACTTCAAGCGCCCCTGACAAGTGGTCTCGTACAAGTCTGTCATGGTCCGTTGTAAAAAGTGATTTTTAGTGTCACGTTCAGAGTAGCAGAGGGGTCATCCGTGAAATAAGCAACTTTTATACTCGTACACGATCTTGGAGTTTTCTAAGTCCCATCTATCCACTGAATACGTTCCGATGGTCTTTTGGCCTCCTCCGTTGCGGGCATGTTGGACCCATTTGTCTTCCTTATCGCACAAGTAATGTAGCCATCATAGGGCTTTGACCGAATATTGACGTTTGACAAAATTGGTCGTTTGAGGGTGGATGACATCCATGGTGTTTTCGGGCATAAATTGTTAAACTTCAACGTGTACTACACCGTCGTTCTAAATTCTAAACTAACTTCGTTCTAAACTTCACCGTGTACTACACCGTCGTTCTAAATTGTCTAGAGGAGCGTTTTTCCATCTCTCGAATGTGATAGTACTTTTCAGGGTTTACTAATAGTGGTGAACTTTAGTTGCATGTAAACTCTCTGGATCTGGATTCTGGTTCACTCATATCATCTTCAACATCACTGGCATAAATTTCTGCCAAGACTTAAATCTACTGTACGAGGCGATAAATCACGTTTCTGCTTCTTACTTTCTTCTCCTCTCTCCGTGACATGATGCGGTTCTTTCATCTTTGACTGCAAAAAGTCAAATGACTACATTTTAAACACCATGGGTCACTTTATATCCATGTCAAACAAGTGTATATATAATGCGTGTGTCTTCTCTTCTAATATTCATTTCACTCTCAAACCGAACGATGGAAGAACCCACACTGATCGAACTTCTTATCAAAGCTTTGCGAGGTGTCATAAGAAAATTTCTTCAGACAAGCCGACGGGCTACTCCCCCTCCTTTCGAGATAAAAGTCAACATACTTGATAAATCTGTAAGAAGAAAGGGCACTGATCTTCAGAGTGTCCAGACCATCAAAAAAGCAAAACGGGCGTCAGAAGAGACAAAAGTCAAGATACCTGCTATCATTGTCAAGAAAAAGGACATTGGTCTTCAGAATGCCCTAACAGGGAGCAGGAGCAAGAAGAAGAGGGAGGTTTAGAACAGGAAGAAGAAGATGTGCCATCCCCAAAAGAAGAATTCAGACACGTGAAGAAAGAGAAAACAGAGAAGAAACTTAGACGAGGAGAAAGTGAGGACGAAGAGGAGGAGAAAACTGTGAAAATGAAGAAATTCAAAAAAACAGAGAGTGAACAAAGACACAGAAGAAGTATATGAACTTTTTAAAGTGTTCCTTGTGTTGTGAATTGGATTGTAAAATTTGTACCAGAATAGACCAGGCAGAAAAAGTGGCTCTTGGTTGCCACGGCCAAGGCCTACTTCTGGACTGGTTTCTGTCAATGATTTGGTAGAAATCACTAGGGGTGGTATCGCAGACGTAGTAACAGAACTAGGTTGTTTGGTTCCGGAAGGTCTTTTTCTCTTGGGTCGTAATAAAGAATTCTGAGACATTCTTTTAAGACTCCTTAATTCTGCTAAAATGTATAAGAGTACTGTTACCGTTTGACCTTCAATATTCTCCTTCTCTCCTAGACCTTGTTTTTTCTCTGCTGCTTCTTCCTGTCGTGTACTTCTTGCCTCTTCTTCTTCTCGCTGTTGCTGTTGAAGGAGAAAAGCTTGTTCTGCTTCTTTCTGCTGTTGTAAAAATTTCTCCAATTCTTCTTTCTGCCTCTGTTTAAAATTATCGACGTGTGGTAAAGAAGGAGAAGGTGGCGAAGCTTCTGGTACCGGAACAAATTCTTGAGAAGAAGATAGAAAATCGACTTAATCCCAATTAAAATCGACCTCTACTGGAAATAGGCCTGTGTGACTTTGGTAGCCGCTGCTATACCAGCGTTTCTCGTCTCCAAGGCCGGTGCACCCCAATTCATTATCTTCTTAGTTTCCATCATGTTTGAAAAACGGTGTCGCATGGATTGACTGCGCACAGACGCTAGTGCATCTATATAGGGAATGTGACGTCACAGTCCACTCTCTTCGGATCGGAAGGCTGACTCCGTGTTAAGACTAAATATTGTAACGTGTGTTTAGATTGGTGAATAAACTCAATCCGTTTCGATCCGCACTTCCAATATAAATAACCGCAGTTCACTGCATTCCCTTCACCTGTTCTTGTCACAAAATGTGGACAAACGTAGAATCATCTACTCTCGTTTCGTCAATGCTGTTCCGTACGGACTTACCCATGTATGTCAGATCATCATGGACAATTATCAGGATCACCGATACGAGCGTTTGGAAAAGAAGAATTTATGTGGAGAGACAAGGCTGTTTGAAAAGCGTCCTTGTTTACGGACCAGCAGTCAGAATACGTTTGCGGAAGAGAAGAAGACCTATGTTAACGAAATGATGTGAACATAAACCCAAATACTCTTGTCCGGGCTACTCGTATGTCTCGAAAAGATTTGCTTTTTTGCCTAAATGTTTTTTTAGTCGGTTGTATAGCTGTTTGTGTTTGTATGTTTGTCTGTTGTATGTTATCTCTGTCTCTGTCCCGCCATTCCGGTTCCCGCCAAGCGTTGTTTTTTCCCCCGCTCTTTGGTCCCGATTGAGGTTAGCCCCTTGCTACAATGTTGCTAATCGTCAGTATCGTGACGTAACCTTCCCTGTAATGTATTCTCCCATTGTCCCAAGACAGACCGATTACTTTTTGTCCCTCTATGGACCCATCCATGTTAAAATTCCCATTGTCCCTAGACAGATTCACAATGGTAAATTCACATTGTCCCAGAGTGCCAGGACCCTGTTTTTTATGGCAAGTCCCATTGTCCCTAGACAGTCCCACTATACTACTTACGGATATTAATGAAACTCAATAGTTATTACCCATTCTTTAACATTTTGCCTAATAATGAAAATACCATTTTGTTTCTAACTCCGTTGTAATGATCAAACCGGTAATTCATAATACATGATAACAATTTCTTGTTTCTATGAGTCAGCATAATTTGTAACAGTTCCATGACATTGATGCATTGAGATTGCCGACTGAATATCAGATATTTTAGCAAAGATTTTAGTTATGGTGAGATAAACTATGAACGTCTTTTAAGTTCGCGGCACGGATGTTATGAACAATGGTGAGAATACTCGTATATTATCTTGTCATCGGCACCAAATAGTGTGTGTGTGTGTGATTTGGATTTTTAACGTAGCTTTAAAAAAAATTCAGTTATATTGCTACGGTGTCTGCAGTGTTACAGTTTATAGTGATGCCTAGCACTGGGGCATCGTGCCACAGACATGTAGCATGATGTCCCACCCAGTCACATTATCCTGACACCAGGCCGACCAGTCCTAACACTAACCTCTTAATGCTGAGCGCCAAGCGATGGAGTTGTTAGTTCCATTTTTTGTAAGTCTTTGGTATGACTCGGCCAGGGATCGAACCCACGACCTTCCGCTTCCGATGCGGACGCCACCGGAGCGGTCACCAAATATTGAAAATTGATGTAAATTTGTATGGGACTATTAAGTTCGACTTTATCATTTGTTGTGATACATGCAAGAGAGATAGGAATACAACTTTATTTTTTGTTTAAATTATGGTCCCTGGTTGAAACACTCTTTTTCTTGAATACTGATTTCATATCTAATCGACCGAAATCTTGAAAGCATACGAGGTCGGAGATATCCTTGTTGACAAGGAGTTTGAAAATGAGAATGGGGTTAACACGCGAAATAATGAATTGCTCCAAAATATAACTAGCCTGCTGTTTTTGTAGCTTGTTTTAGGCGAATCGCAGAACTTCTAAAAGCCTCGTGAGTAAGGAATTGAAGATACACCTCTTGCAAGTCCACATTGCCTGCATAGTCTCCAAAATGGACTGCATTTAGAACCCGTTGTTGTATTCCATCGTGAACCCATAAGGGTAAGAGTTGATTGAAAGTGCTTAGAATGACCACCAAGTGATAAGTGCTGCGCTTGTAGCTTTGAGAACCCAGGGCAAAGGCTTCAGCGGTGCACTGAACGTTATACAGATACCCAGGAAACCACTTGTCGGGTCCACGTGTCGTCCTGGAAAGTCTTCCCCCTGCTAGGATCTGTGATAAGAGGGTGGGGTTGAATGTATGTCATTTAAAATAGGGACTGTCTCGTGGAAACACTGGCGAAAACTATCACCCCCCTTTGATGACTCTTCCACTTAGGTCAGGAAAACTTTGGTCTTCGACCGTGGTAAATTCGATAGACTGCTTCTCAGTGGCCTGTGCCCTAGTGGCCCGTTGCGAATTCCGTCAACATGATCATTAGAGGAAATAGGATGATGAAGGTTGCTAGCGGAGCTTGGCCTATGGTAGTCTTTAAGGAAGGTGGAGGTAGAGAGCTAACTGTGGCACCAAGATGGACATCGTACGCCGAAAGTGTCTATATATATTATGCAGGTTAGACCGATCCATGAAAGTACCTATACATACTGGACGTCACCCGTCACACGCAGGAAGTGCATAGCAGTACAACTGGGTTCATCATGTGGGTTTTTGGGTATTGCAGTACTAAACCGGGCATTGTACGTTGGAAGTGCCTAGCAATACTATGCGAGTCGTGGAACTGGTGGTTAATATTGTATAATCGATGGCATGGCCCATTGTGAGTTATATGGCCGAGTCCGGTCATGATGGAACTTGGCCATCTTGGCTGGGATGACATTATCCAGTTCTTGAAGTTCAGACGGGGTACAAGATATTGATCCAAATAGTCGGTCCCTAATTCAGATATGCAAGTTTGTAAATGAGGCTGTTATTGCTCTCCATCTCGCTCCCCAGTAAATATTATGGTTTCAAACACTTGCATGCAAGCTGTTTTTTATCCCTCAAGCTATACTTCTGCACTTTTCCCTCAGTACCACAAAAATTGCCACCCATTTACTTCTGTCCATAATCTTCAAGTCCAACACTTATTCAATGAATGACAGCTGCAAAATAAACTACATATATAGACTGGTTGTCAGACTGGTCTCGACAATGGTCTCTTGAATACAAAGTAGAGCAGACAATATATGCTCATAGTACAGTGAGTGTCCTTCTTTATGAATTTATGAGTATCCGTACAATTTCCTGAAGATGTATTGGAATGAAGAAAACTTATTCTGCCTGCGTATAGGAAAGCTAGAAAGGGAAATCTTCATGCATGCCTAGTCATAAACAAATTATACATCAACCAAAAACTTGTTATGATGCACGAGGCACAGGTTTATGCTGGATCACCGCTACGTTGGAACCTCAATAGTTCGCAACTACATCGCAGTGTACCCTAAATCAGAGTGATGATGATAGGACCAAAAACGAGCAATTATGGATTTTTGACCAGATATGCATCTTTAACTGCCAAACACTACTCCAAGATTACTACTACCAATACTAATACAAACACTACTCCAAAATTGCTACTACAATTACTAATATGAACACTGCTCCAACATTACTACTATTGATACTAATACAAACACTACTCCAAAATTGCTACTACCAATACTAATACAAACACTACTCCAAAATTGCTACTACAAATACTAATATGAACACTGCTCCAACATTACTACTACCAATACTAATACAAACACTACTCCAAAATTGCTACTACAAATACTAATATGAACACTGCTCCAACATTACTACTATTGATACTAATACAAACACTACTCCAAAATACTACACACTGAGTACGAAATCAGAGAATCGAGTGACAGGCATAACTCTGAAACTGAACATTACCTACGAAACTGAAGTTGAGGAAACATATCCGACTCTTTCTCACAAGGAAACGGTGCCAAAATCTTCGCACGTAAATAACGATCAAAGATCAAGCATGACTACAATGACTGAAGTGGTAGCAGCACTAAATAAAGCAATATCTATTGTTTAGGGTTGTCACCATGGATACCAAACAAATTACTCAGTTTAAAGATCAATACCAAAATGAAAAGAAAAGTAATATCAACATCTTCTTTTTGAATGCGTGTGGTCTCAAAAGTTATTTAAATTATCCAGAATTAAGAAAACTTGATGTATGTTTTTTATAAATGAAACTGTCAAAATTTGATGTAAAAGATTCAAAATTAGACACAAAACCAAATGTACCTTGTGTGGCATAGCTCTGCTTTAGAGAAAATCAATTAGTAAATATTTAGAACTCCCATCAAATAATTCTGAAAACATTTATTGGTTCAAAGTTTCAAAAACATTATCCCAAAAAAAGAGATGGTTTTATATTTGGGATTGTTTATATACCTCCCGAGGGTTCCGAATACTCTTCGATAAATGCTTTTGATGAGACTTCATGAAACTCAGCAGACAGATGTACACGGATGCAAATTTAGTTACTAATGTTTTCCTCATATGTTGCATATTTTAACCAGAGTGCAATATAGAATTTGTCATTGTCGTTGTGCAGAGTACGCCACTTTGATAAATACATGTAAAAGTGTACGTGTGGCCTGTACAGGTAAAGAATTAGGGCTTCCCTATTAATATTTACCATGTAGATGCTAATTAATCAATTCTAGTAACAAGCAACCTAAAGGAAGGTCAATTTTGTCTACCTATACAGGCAGAATTGCTGAAGCGCTGTTTATAGTAACTCATGTACGAAGTGGAAGCCAAATTGTCAATTCTAGTAAAAAAATATCCATAGGAATGCCAATTTTTGAATGCCTATACAGTCAAAATCACTGAAGCTTCGCTTATAGTAACTACATGTATTAACTGAACATTATGAATTAACCATGTGTAGAAAACTGACCAGTACATATCCAATAATGGCGGAATCTTGTCAGTAATATAAACTAGTTTTCTATATTACAAACAAAACCTGTACACAAAAGGGGCACTGACGCATCATTATTGATACTTATGAAGTAAACGATACAACTATGAAGTAGACGTTAAGACCAGATAAGACAGAAAACTTACTATATCTATCTGGACACGGGGAAAATTATACAGAAATATTAAATGAGTTTTCTATATCACACATCAGACCTGCACTTATTATGGTTATAGCAGTGCGAAGGGATGCCAGTGCAACCCATGGATGTACCAAAGGCATCTAAGTGTGTGAAGATGAGAAAGTAATAACACTGAAAGCTAGGAAACTGTATTGTCGACTACAGACAGGACAGAGAAGTTGGAAATTTATAGACTGAGTATATTTTCCTTCAAAGATTAAATTCCTCCAACTTGTTTTGAGGTAGAAACCTTCCAAACTGCTTGTATGGATTTTTGTAAGGCCTTTCTGTCTGTAGAGAGCGTGCTACCAGGCACAAGCAGAAGTAGTAACTGACGATTTCAAGACATTTGGTGCCAATGCCGGTTTCAAGGGGGCATTACTATCTGACTGGAACTTTTCGCTAAAAAGTTTTAGCCCTGGGTGGGCTGGATTTGTGAGGCAGTAGTAATTTTCCTAAGGTATGATTGGGTAACTGTCAGTGGATCAATTACTATCCATTTCGTGTAACGATTAAAAAAGATTTACTTAATATTGAATGCAATACATTTATTTTGCAATATACTTTTTATTAAATGAATGACAATTTAAAAAATAGTATTATATGGAACATGATATTTTTCTTTTATATTATAGACGTTATTACAAAATGCATTTACACAAACTAAATCAAGACTATACAGTTATAATACAAATGGGATATAACTCTCTTCAAAGACAAACCCATGTTCATAATAAAGGCATGTACCATAGCTGTGGCTGACTATATTGCAACTGCACGTGCATATTTTGTGTATACAGAATAGCAAAGATTAAAACCCCTGTAAAATACTTTACTGTAAAATACATAAGATACTGAATCCAGTTTAGCAGATACATGTCTTTAAACTTGTTTTAAAAAAAACTACATAAATAGCAAAACAAATACATGTACTTTGTGAAATGTAAATACATGTACTTTGTGAAATGTGTGTGTATATGTGTGTGTGCGATTTTTTATTTTTAATGTAGCTTTAACAATTTTTCAGTCATATCACTACGATGTCTGCAGTGTGACAGTTTATATTGATGTCTAGCACTGGGGCATCAAGCCGCAGACATGTAGCATGATGTCCCACCCAGTCACATTATCCTGACACCAGGCTGACCAGTCCTAACACTAACCTCTTAATGCTGAGCGCCAAACAAGACAGCTGTTAGTACCATTTTTGTAAGTCTTTGGTATGACCAGATTGGGACTTTGTGAAATGTGTCTAATACTGTATAACAGATCTGAATATATGTACCACAAAAACATACATACATAAGAATCTGCATTTTCCTTTGTAAAAGGCAATTACAAAATATTTACCATATTTTGTATCCTAGCATTTTTGTGTCACAAAATCACCTTCAACGTTAGCTACAACGTACTGATTATGAAAGAAATGATCATCAAACTGCATGGTCTTCAAACTGACTCTAAAAATTAGAAAACTTGATACATGAAAATTATAAACTGTTTGAATTTATGTTTTTTTCCATTTTTGTGAAAATAAGGCACTGTTTTACTTTCTTGTGTCAGTAATTACTGACTCAATGTGTAATTCATTCCTAAAACAGTTTTTTTTATATAAAAATTTTATGAACACTTATATCTTTCTCCTTCAAAAAATTATCATTTATTTACAAATTTCAATGAAACATTTAGTGTCGGGTATATAAAAGAAATTATCTTTTAGTAGAAATGCATGTTAATGTTAAGTTTTTACAACTGAAACTTACGCTCTGGGTTAGTAGTACAAAAACAAAAACATATATTTTCAATAAAATATAAGCAAACGATACAAGTGGAAAAATACAATCAACTAAAATTACCTGCTAAATTTGTCATTTATTCCTGTGACTCAGCTGATCATAATTTACAACAACGAATTTTTCAACATACTGAGAACTTTAAGATAAAAAATTTGAAACTGACTTTAATTCATTTTGCAAATTGTTGTAGGAACAACTGATGTGCCTTAGATGTTTCTGGGTTTTCTTTTCTATTACAAGTCATGTGGATTTTAAAAAACTTTCTGCTTCTGCAACCTAAACTATACAAGCAGAATCTTCACAGAACCCTCACCTAAACCTCCATAAAAGCTTTCTTTTCACAAGCAGAACTATGGCCTCTTTTCACAAGCAGAACTATGGTCTTGTAGAGAGTGCAGTGTGTATGCATGTAAACTAATTACATAACTATCTATAATACTTAAAATAGACTATAGAAGTTGAAACTGTTGATAATATTAGAGGCCAGGAAGTGGAGCAATTAACAACAGTAGCTTATATGTAGTTTATAGTAAATATAGTTTTTATACTTAAACATTAAAACTCTTTCAAAGACCTTTACACCTAAATCCTGTTTTTTTCACATTTATATTTTGTTGCAAAGACTGAGTGTGACTAGAGTTGTGGTAATCACTTATACGTTAATACATTAACTTCTAGATAATGATATTGAGAAATTAAAGGTTTAGTATAGAAAATACATTTACCTAACAGAAGGACTCAAGATATTTATAGAAATAGGATACCAGGATAACTTCTGTGAAGTCAGCTTGCTTGATTCATAAGATGGCAGCACCAGTTATTACAGGCATTGGTTTAGTGAATAGCGAAAATTAAGCATGTAATCAGAAGGTTTTTGTTTGCTGTAAATCTAACTTTCCATGTAGCTTAAAAACTAAGCTACAATATAATTCCCAGATGACATGCATTTTTTCTTCACAAATTGTTTTTAAAAAAGTTAACTCATATCTATACTTAGCTTAAACTACATTGGTCTATTATGAAAATCTTATACTGTATAGGTTTGTCGAAATTCTGTGAAAAGTATGAAAATCTTATACTGCATAGGTTTGTAGAAATTCTGTGAAAAGTATGAAAATCTTATACTGCACAGGTTTGTAGAAATTCTGTGAAAAGTATTGAAAATCTTATACTGCACAGGTTTGTAGAAATTCTGTGAAAAGTATGAAAATCTTAAACTGCATAGGTTTGTAGAAATTCTGTGAAAAGTATGAAAATTTTAACTGCATAGGTTTGTAGAAATTCTGTGAAAAGTATGAAAATCTTAAAATGCATAGGTTTGTAGAAATTCTGTGAAAAGTATGAAAACTTACAGTGCATAGTTCTGTAAAAATCTGTGAAAAGTATGAAAAATGTACACTATATTGTTCTGTACAAAATCTGTTAATATAAACTAAATAAAATCTATACATCTAATTAGCAAAATTCTTCTGCTTTTCTGAGTATCAAAACAGATACTTTTGCAGTTTGTAACATTAATATACCTGTAATTAAGCAACACAAAGGCACTGACCCAGACATGGAATCAAAAAACAGCACAATTTTAAAAAGTGATAGTCAATAAATCTGAGAGCATTTGCTAAGTTTCATTGTATGAACTTCTATGTATACTGAACTTCCCCTAAAAGAGCATTATTTACCAAGCCTCAGTAGCTGTAGATGGAGATTCCTTACTATGTTACACTGGGGTCCCTTGAGAGGACCTACACTGTACTGGCTGAAAGAAATTTCCAGGAATCCAAGACCATTTCTACATTTTCACCGCTAAATGTTGAAACAGTCTCCAATATTCATCATCAATAAAAAGAATTTTAAGATGGCCACCATGACAATCATACTGAATGTGTGATAACACCAATCTTGTTTATGTCAACTATACATCATAAGAAGTCTTTTGCTTAAAACCTTATGCTGATAACAGTATTTTCAAGATGGATATCTTAATGCTCATATTGTAAACAACATCAGGTAAGTTTCATTTTTGGAGAAAACCCGATTTCATCAATTCAGAAGTAGTACGAAAAAAATGTCTTAGAATAGTCACCATGTTAAACCTACTGGATGTCTGATTGGCATCATTTTATTTAAGACGAGCTAGTCACCATTCCAAATCTTCCTGTGAAAAACCCCATGCTGATATGACTTTCCAGCAATAACAAGATGTTCAAAGGAGTCAGAATGATGATATTAGATACTAGATTGTCATCATTTTCGTTTAGGAACAACTAGATGTCTAATAATTGTTTGAGAAAATCTCGTGTCATCCAGAAAAAGCAGCCTTACGAAGAGTTTCAAGATGGCGATCATACTGGGAGTAAGATCTGCACCATTCCCATTTTTGGTCAACTGAACTTCACAAGTCTTCTGGTGACAAGCTCAGGTTGATTTGACTTTCCCTTTAGGAAAAATAGTGATAACAATATTCTCAAGATGGCTGCCATCGTGGCCACATTGATAACATACTATTTTCACTCACACTCAGGAAGAACTTGGTATACCATGAAAACTATTGCTGAAAACCCCATGTCAATATAGCAATAACAATAACCAGATTTTCAAAATGGCCACCAGAGCAATCATACTGGATGTCTGAGTACTTCCATTTTCTGTTAGGTCCAAATGGGATGAATCTCTATGTAAAGCTTCATGGCAATCCTTCGTGTAGTTTAGCATCAATTACAAACTTTTGCTAATGAATGGATAGTCAACAATAAGACTGGGTATTTCATGAGAAATTTTCCTTGTGTGGAATAAAAATTTCTAATGGCAGACATGTTCAAGAAAATTGTCCCATCAAAAAGTGAGAATAATAAGGGAGGTCGGTACTATTTTAATTATCAAAATGTATGATTGTACATTAATTCCTTCCTACAGCAGAGTTTTTGCACACATTATGTATTCTAAAGACACAGTCATCAGTTATTTAGGTGTTTCCATCTAGCAAGTTCAATTTATCATTGCCAAGACACATGTAAAAGCATAAACAGAATGTAAGTGAATCACTATGCCTAGGATTGCTTTTCTCTCTTTCTCATTTACAAATGGTGACTCATCAGTACAATTTAAACCTTGCAAAAAACGAAATATATTTCAACAGATTTTTGGTCATTATACAAAGCATTCAAGGTTTATTTATAGCAAAGTTTTACTGATTGCCATACTCATAAAATTTAAATTTGTTAATATTGCTGTCGATACTCACAAGTTGAGTCAAACTGCAAACGATTAAGATCCTGATCTGCTGTAGCATAATGTGTCTATAGATCAGGGTCTATGTTGCTTGTTCTACTGATTACTCCTAACAAACTGCACAGACCCAAATCTGCTGATGCATGATGTGAATACAGATCTGGGTCTATGCAATTTGTAGTTTGCATAATCTAATAATTGAGTATATAAGGTAATACTGGAAGACATTATAAAAATGATTATCTTTCATTGAATGTATGTGTGTGGACCAGATATATCAAACATTACTTTCTCACACAACAAAATATATATATATATGTGGGAATGAGATAAACATTAACGTCTCATCTGTTATGTAACCTCTTCTGTTTCAAAATTTATTAGTGCACAATAAAAATCAAATTAAACACTATAATATTAAAGATTTCCCAATCATAATTCACACAATGATTAAACAAGTATTGTAATCATACAAGTGTTGTTCTGACTCAATTCACCCCAATTTACTTAAATATTTCATGTTTTTTTTAACTTTTAAACTAGATTAAGGAACTGAATACCTATGTACTTAAACAAACTGACCTTGGTCATTTGACTTGGATAATTTATGACTGATTAAATTTATGTAATTTCTCATTGTTAGCTTTAATGACATAAAATGTGTGTACAAACTTAACAACTGTTCTTATCTTTCCATTCCCAAGTGAGTCAACTACTTGTTACACATTTAAAATCAATACGCTTCCGAGTAATTTACAATTTACAGAATTATATTTTGCTTCCTAAGATCAAAATCTGTGGTAGCCAATGATCTGAGCTATGATTAATCTTTAATTTCCTCCATCAGTCTTTGCAGAGAATATCTTCCACATATTTCCCCAAAAGACAGTGTTGATATTTCCTTGATAAATATTAGACAACTTTAAATTATACTGTCATCATTGGACAAAATATCAGTAAACATGTACTTTTACAAACAAATGTTCTTAGGAAAAAAAGTTTTTTTTAGTCCCTACTGGAAGTATAAAAATAAAATCGGACTAAAACATCATACCAGGGCTAAATGGAAGAAATCATGCATGACACTGAAAAACACAACATGAAAAACACTAACCTGCTTTGAACACAGTTGGTAAAGATGCATCCATGATGTTTCAATTGAATACAAAATTAAAATTATTCATTATAATGGAAAAACAGATCAGCTGATAAAACCTATGCACTTGTAACTAAATGTATATAAATACTGCAATTTACCTAAATGGAGCTAACTTTTGCTGACATAAAATAAGTAATTTTGTCAAAAACTGCTGTTTTAACTTTTCGCAAGTTAGTGATTACAGATCAAGGGACTGCTTTTAATTATTTCAGCAGTGACATCTACAAGTATTTTCTTCCCTGACAAAAAATGTCTTCTAGTCAAACAAATTGTCTCTAAATATTCCAAGTACAAAAAAGCATTAATGAAACCTGATTATGTTATCTAGCTACAATGTCAGTCTGTTTAATGAGAAAAAGCAATCATGATACCTGATTATGTTATTTGGCTGAAATGTCAGTCTGTTTAATGAGAAAAAGCAATCATGAAACCTGATTACGTTATCTGGCTGAAATGTCAGTCTGTTTAATGAGAAAAGGCAATCATGAAACCTGATTATGTTATTTAGCTGAAATGTCAGTCTGTTTAATGAGACTAAAATGACACAGTCAAGCTTATTCACATTGCTGGTTGGAATCAGAAATGAGAATGTCCCTTCTATGTCTGTTTTCAGCTTTAGTTATTCTGTTTTCTAAACTGCCAGTTTAATGAATGGCATTATGAGGCCTATTCCTGTGTCAGTTGATTGCCAGTTTAATGAGTGGCATTATGAGGCCTATTCCTGTGTCAGTTGATTGCCAGTTTAATGAATGGAACGATGAGGCCTATTCCTGTGTCAGTTGATTGCCAGTTTAATGAAAGGCATTATGAGGCCTATTCTTGTGTAAGTTGATTGCCAGTTTAATGAAAGGCATTATGAGGCCTATTCCTGTGTCAGTTGATTGCCAGTTTAATGAAAGGCATTATGAGGCCTATTCCTGTGTCAGTTGATTGCCAGTTTAATGAAAGGCATTATGAGGCCTATTCCTGTGTCAGTTGATTGCCAGTTTAATGAATGGCATGATGAGACCTATTCCTGTGTCAGTTGATTGCCAGTTTAATGAATGGCATGATGAGACCTATTCCTGTGTCAGTTGATTGCCAGTTTAATGAATGGCATGATGAGACCTATTCCTGTGTCAGTTGATTGCCAGTTTAATGAATGGCATGATGAGACCTATTCCTGTGTCAGTTGATTGCCAGTTTAATGAATGGCATGATGAGACCTATTCCTGTGTCAGTTGATTGATTATGGCACCCTATGCTCCTTATTAACAAGCTGCAAAATCTACTCAATGATTATAAAAACAAATTTTAAAAAATGTAACCAAAACCATAAAGCAAACTGTTGTTGTTTTTGTTGTTGGGTTTAACGCCATTTTTCAGTACATGATAGGCTATACATGGCGGCCAGTATTAATGGTGGAGGAAGAACCCGGGAAAACCCAGGAAAGAACCACTGACCCACGAGAAGCTACTGGCAAGCTTTCTCACATACCCACATTGGCCAAATCCGAGACTCGAACCAATGCAGACAGAGGTGAGATGGCAGTGATCCGTAACAGAGAGCGCTTTAGACCACTCAGCCACTCGGGGCCCCTAAAGCAAACTGTCTTACTGTGACTAAAATTCCAGTCAAAGTGTGAATGAGTTTGTCACAGAAAGAACTGTCTTAGTTTCATAATGATTTCTGTCATGTATAATAATATATTGAGGGTATTGAAAATATAAGCAAATAAAAACTTTGAACCATAACCCTACTGATGATAATACTGTGAAATGTAACTGCCAAGCCACAAACATAAACTCAACAATGGAGGGGGGCTGAGATTTTCTTTTTTACCCGGATATTTTTTAACCACAAGATAATATTTTTAACTAAAATGATTGACAGAATATTGTCCTTTTTTTTCTACAAGTCAGAGCAAGAAAATTCATAATTATCCAGTAATTAACAGCTTTAATCATTCTAACTAATGTGGCCATTGTCTGTTTGACATGCCCTTACAGCAATGCATATGCTTAAAAAAAAGTTCAACAAGATCTTCAGTATAGTCTGAACAAGTTTACTACCCAGTCTCTAATGACTCTGTGAACCAATGACAGCAGTAAAGACTGCATCCAGTTAAGACTGCATTCCATTTTGATTATATGTATATACGTACATGTGCACATGCATGTGTGATGATATTTAACAATGCTAATTCTACCAACTATTAGTTTCTTTGAAAGTTTATTAAATTCTTCCAAAGAAAATTTTATTTTCATTTATTCAAGTGTGAATTTTTATAGACTTATATTAGAAGATGACATTTTCAATTGTACAACTTGTTGTTTTCTTTTATTCTGTGCACTGTGCCTCTCACTCACCCCACTCCTAGCTCCAACACACTTGATAAGTATCCATACACCCATCAGTCCAACACTTCCTAGAAGGCTGGCAGGTGCATTTCAAATGATTTTAAATTAGGACCTTCTGACATGCAAATCTACATAAGAAACCATGCTTCAGGTTTGGTAAACATATACAGGACAAAAATCAAGAGATGCCCTGGGTGACTGAGTGGTCTAAGGCACCTACATTACAGATTACTGACATCTCACCTGTATCTGCATGGATTCAAGTCTATGGCTTGGCCTGTGAGAAAGCTTGCTATAGAAGCTTCCTGTGGGTTAGTGGTTCTTCACAGAGTTTTCTTGGGTTCTTCTTCCACCAGATATGCTGACTGCCATGGGTAAAAATAGCATTAAACCACAACAACAACAACAAAAATCAAGGTATCACAAGTATATAAATCAGGCAGTGATGTCAATTGGAAGATAATTGTTACGATGACTTTCAATTTTGTTTATTAAAAAAGAGAATACTAGAAAAGATTTACTGTATGGTGTTGGACAAATCTAGATACAACAAAATAAAATGTTATTATAACCTTACAGTCAACAATGTGTCTGTTACAGAGATGGAAAAAAAAGATAAACATTATCATGACAAGTACTTATTTTCGTATATGAATGTAGCAATGTACTGAATACAACTTTACATCAAGCTTTATCACTATGTAAGTGATAATACATGTGTGTAGTGTGGTGAACTTAAAGACATCTAACACTTATTCCATGCCAGTGATCGACTAAGGAGACTGGAAAAGGCTAACAACTCCCAGTACTTAGGCTTATAAAAAGCTCTCTTGCAGATAAATCTTTTTCAAAATTGAGCCAAAGATTAACTGCATATATTAAAATTATACAATTCAGTTAGTACACATTATTGGTCAATGTCCGAGTGCATCTCAAAGCATTTTATATTTTAACAGTGAGTAGATACATGGAAAAAAGTAAATGTCAAGTAAGTGATACACATAGTCTCTAATGCAAAAGGAATTATCAAAATATATATATATATATATATATATATATATATATATACATGTGCATCAAAACCTAAGCATTTATATAACCTTTATATTATATACAAGATATTAAATAGTATATTATTTATGATAACAATGTATTAAAGTTAATTCTAGTAATGTTACATAAAAATATTCATTAAAGCTAAAATTATGGACTCTAACTTGCAGAAATGATATATTTGGAATGTAACTGATTGAAGCTTTAACTTATAAAAAAGGTGCTAACTGAAGTAGTATGTAACAACAATATTAATTTCTACACCAATACTGAGTGCATAACAAAACATTTTAAAGATAAGGAAAAGTAGCAGAGATCATGTTTTATAAAAAATAAAGAAAGAAATGAAATTACTGAACTTAAAGCAATGCCTAAACCCTGAGATATCAGCTTAGCATGAACTGTGGATTCTTGGGCACAAAACATGGAGGTTAACTAAGGTTTGGTCACAGTCAGTATCATGTTTAGCACCTTTTGAAGGAATGATTTGGACAATCGTTACACAAAGGTCAGAAAATCTTTTTTCAGTCTAGGACAGACTGAGTGTATGTACTTCCCCTGCTCTTGCTGATATTGGTGTCATTTCACATCCAGATGTAATCACCTATTATACATATCAGCTTTACAAAGAGGCAGACTGTGATCAAAATGCAAATTTAATGCTGTACTAAAACCAGTCTATGAAGAATGAAATATAGGTCAAAGGGTCATACTGGTGTTACATATTTGTACTGCTCACAGAGAAACATGCAATCACACTAAGACTCTACTAAGAAAAAAGCAAATGAAATGTACATAAATACTACAATTATGCAAACTCAGTATATGATGATATACATTCACCATACAGCCAGTATGAAGATGGTCAAACCCTATATAAACATACATGCCTTCATAACCCTGAGAACTACTCTTGTAATAAGGGGCGTAGTGCTAGCAAAGATGCAAGCATGAAATACCCAGGACAGAATTTCATGACTCTCCTATGACCAATGCCTCCAATGTAAAAATTAAACATTTGACTATAAAGTCATTGCAGCCTGAAATGTTGGTCATAGGAACTACTTATGTGGTAAGACTGTAGTACTAATGAAGATGCATCTCCTCACCAGTCTATCATAACTGTGAGCAGGATATGATGTCACTTCAGAAGGAAGAGACATCTGTGCAGGTAATACCTAAATGTTAAATGCAGATTAAAGCTTAACTAACCAGGCAAGGAATCAAAAGGTAACAATCTGCAGTACATGAGAGCTCACTCATTATGCAAGCACAATTTACCATTCATTTATGTGCACAACCCCCTGGATTTCTATTCAGAAAGGCAAGGTATACATATAAAATTATAATTATGAAATGATGCCCATATACCAAAACAAAGAGGAAAGCACATATATGCATTTTGACTTTGGTAATACACCTGATTTTTAATTAAGAAATATAAGAAAACATAAAATGAATTTCAAGATGGATGGAAAGAACATTTTAGTGTCCCCTCCACTGCTACCTTTTGAGCAAGAGCACAGACAAATTGTATTGCACATTGATGTTTGGGAACTAAACACAAGCCTTGTACATGAAAATCACAATTTGTAAAACATTCACTAAATGATATTGATGCAACAAGGTATTTTGTCATGGCAGGCTGCTACTGTACATCATTTTTTTAAAATACACATCTGTACTATAGAAAAGCCAAATGAAGGCAGCACTGAGACACATATATACACATATTTAAAAAAATAAAGGATACCACTATTTGTAATAGTTTGAATATTAACAATATACATTAATAATACATATTTTTTAAATTTAAACTAGAAAAGGAATAATAACTTCTAGCCACATGCCCTTGTTAAACAAAATCCCATTAGCCTGGTATCTTTAATATGTGTTTGAGCAGAACACTTACACTCTAAATCACAATTACCACATTGAATACTTGCAGGTACTCTGTGTTCAACAAAGTTTGCTTGCATGGAGAAAAGAAAATGACCACAAAAAGATTCCTTTAAAATATGTCAAATTCTATTATTCCTAGATCTAACCTTGCCTTGAATACCATTAATTTCTTTTTACGTTAAAAAATACTCAAGCATTAAGAACACTGGTCCAGAACAGCATTAATATATTTACCTCAATGGATATAAATTTATTTATTTATCAAACCCATACATAAACCTCTCAAAAATTGTGTTATTTCACTGATGAATATCTCCATAACAGATTAAATAATTGTTTCTTGTGATCACTAGGCAACAAGGTATAAGCATTAAAGACCACCTACACACATGGTTTCACAATCATTCCCAAAAGCACAATAGATTCACCATTTTGGAACTGAAGACAAGAATCTTAGGCCACGGATTCTTTTTCTGCATTTAATGGTTCAGCTCCATCTTCCTCGACTTTCAAGGGAGACTTTTTAACTTTGCCTCCTTTCATAGGTGCTTTCCCTTTGCCAATATGTGGTTCAGGGGCCTTATTCTTGTCCAAAGCAGATGGGATTCCCTTCTTATCAAGTATCTCAGGTGTTTTTTCATTACCAGCAATACCTTGTGGATCAGTTTCTACATCACTGGTGCTGCTGAGTGGTTCTTTGTCATCAGGGGCATAATGGTAGTTTGAGGAGTCCGCTACATTGACGTATGTACTTTGAATGTTAGTTCTGTGCTGTCCCTGGTGCATTGCTTGCTCCAAAACAGTCATCATATCTTGTATCTCCCTTGCTAACTCGCTGAAGGTAGGCCGATTGTGGGCATCCATTACCCAGCATTTTTGCATAACTGTAAATCTGGAAGGATAATATATCGTAATTTATTCATTTTTTACTTATGATAATTTGAAACATCAAACTAAAAAGATGATGTAATTATGTATGTGCACACTGGAGCTGCTTAAGTATTGGTAGCAGTACTTAGGGTTTAACTATATAAGTTTCTCAGATATTAGTCAGTGCTTGTGTGTTAACTAGACAAGCTGCTCGGATACTAGTGTCAGTACTTGTGTGTTAACTAGACAAGCTGCTCAGATATTAGTGTCAGTGCTTGTGTGTTAACTAGACAAGCTGCTCGGATATTAGTGTCAGTACTTGTGTGTTAACTAGACAAGCTGCTCAGATATTAGTGTCAGTGCTTGTGTGTTAACTAGACAAGCTGCTCAGATATTAGTGTCAGTGCTTGTGTGTTAACTAGACAAGCTGCTCAGATATTAGTGTCAGTGCTTGTGTGTTAACTAGACAAGCTGCTCAGATATTAGTGTTAGTGCTTGTGTGTTAACTAGACAAGCTGCTCAGATATTAGTGTCAGTGTTTGTGTGTTAACTAGACAAGCTGCTCATATATTAGTGTCAGAGCTTGGGTGTTAACTAGACAAGCTGCTCATATATTAGTGTCAGTGCTTGTGTGTTAACTAGACATTCAAGCTGCTCAGACATCAGTGTCAGTACTTTTGTAATACACTATGAAGGCAGTTACAAAATTTGATTTAATTTTTTTCGGACACAGTGAATACGTAAGTAGTGAAGACTCTATTTTGGGAAAATTCAATGAATCAACCAGTCCTATATATTAAATAAATCTTATATGAACTAGTGGTAACCCCACTTTAATATCATGCCTGCTGTATTGCTCAAGGGTGACCCCTTTGTCATAGAAGCCATGTCACTTGACTCATAATCAGCTTAACATTTTTCTTTATTTTCTGGTTTTTATATTACACATATTATTTTTTGCACAATAGGAATTTATGTCTAAAACAGTTAATCACTAGTGCAATTACTCATTTTCAAAGAAGTAACATGTCATGCTGCCACAGAAACACATCAACTGCAACCATGCTGTACCATATCTCTATACTTTCTTAAAATTTCCTGTCTTTATTGGCTGCTATTTATGTGCTTATAAATATATACCTGTCAAATAAGCATGAACCCAAAATTCAACTTTGATTGTATCAATACAGTTTCCACTAGTTTCCAGTCTTCTTTAAAACATAAGCATGAACCCAAAATTCAATTTTAATTGTATAAATACAGTTTCCACTGGTTTCCAGTCTTCTTTAAGCATGAACACAAGATCCTAATGTACCTTTGATGCTCTGATACACTTGATTTAACAAAGATCAGCTCTATGAATTAGAGATGATCAGTATACAAATTTAAAGCTACAGAACTGTAAGAGCATACTAAAAGTTAACCAGTCTGTGATTCATAAAATACAAGTCACAGTGACCAACCTTTATGCTGACCTGCTTCCAAATGCAGTTCATTTACCACAATGATTTAGTCAACCTGCCTGTCACACGCCTAGAACATGGATTAATTAAGAGACTGGTATACCTACTTTATGTTGCATATTATACAGCTCTTAAGTGATTATAATTCCAAGGAAACAAGGGTCATTTGACTCTACCCTCACCATTTATGTGTCTTTCATTTCAAGTATGTAATCCACTATCATTTTACACTAATTAAAATAGATTAAGTCTAAAATAGTCATTTACATTTGCCAGTAATCATTCTTAAGATTGATGGACATGTTTTAATGATTTGCAAACATAGAGTCCCAATAATGTTTTTCTGCTGATCCATTACTATGCTTGATCTAGCAAAGCTCCTATCTAGAAATTATATTTGTCTGCAACCCATACATTACTTCAATGATGCTGCATAGAGATTTACATCAATGTGCCTACTGTTTGGGTCCAGTACGTATGAAAGAAGGCTTGCAGAGTTTGTTTTTGTTGATTTTATTTTTCTTCATGGCAACCTTCATTTTGATTAATACATAAGAATCATTATACCTATAAGTATTCATGCATATCCAGTCACCAGCTAAATATCAATGAAACATTATTTATATATATATATATATATATATATATATATATATATATATATATATATATATATATATATATATATATACACTCAGTCAACATCAATATATCCATGTACTATTTATTTATTCTCAGTAACCAGCATGTCATCTAGGTATTATTCATGTATATTCATTTACATGTATGATATCCATGTAGTATTTATGTATGCTCAGTCATGAGCAGGATATCCATTTAGCATTTATATTTACTCATTTACCAGCAGGATATTTATATAGTATTTATGTTTACTCATTCACTAGCAGGATATCTATTTAGTATTTGTTTACTCATTCACTAGCAGGATATTTATGTAGTATTTATGTTTACTCATTCACTAGCAGGATATCCATGTAGTATTTATGTTTACTCATTTACCAGCAGGATATTTATGTAGTATTTACATTTACTCATTCACTAGCAGGATATTTATGTAGTATTTATGTTTACTCATTCACTAGCAGGATATTTATGTAGTATTTATGTTTACTCATTCACTAGCAGGACATCCATTTAGTATTTATGTTTACTCATTCACCAGCAGGATATCCATGTAGTATTTATATTTACTCATTCACTAGCAGGACATCCATGTAGGGGCCCCGAGTGGCAGAGTGATTTAAAGCACTCTCCGTTATGGATCACTGCCATGTCACCTCTGTCTGTGTGGGTTCAAGTCTCGGATTCAGCCAATGTGGGTATATGATAAAGCTTGCCAGTAGCTTCTTGAGGATCGTTGGTTCTTTCCGGGGTTCTTCCTGAACCATTAATCTGGCCACCATGTATAGCCTATCGTGTGCTAAAAAATGGCGGTAAACCCTACAACAACGACAACAACGACGACAACATCCATGTAGTATTTATGTTTACTCATTCACTAGCAGGATATCCATGTAGTATTTGTTTACTCATTCATTAGCAGGACATCCATTTAGTATTTATGTTTACTCATTCACTAGCAGGATATCCATGTAGTATTTACGTTTACTCATTCACTTGCAGGATATCCATATAGTATTTATGTTTACTCATTCACTAGCAGGATATCCATTTAGTATTTATGTTTACTTATTCACTAGCAGGATACAAAAAATGAATAAAAGTGTACAAAAATATGTATATACATACGTGACTTTTAGCAATTATTGCATTATATTATTTATATATACACACTTCTAAACAATGCCTGTGTTACAGGTATTTTCAAATACATATTTCTAATTAATTATTGTATTGTATTTTATATACTTGGTTCTTAGGGCTGTTACTTTTAAACAAACATGGTCACCAGGAATGGCAGTTATTTTTAAATATCTGCCAGCGTATATTGATCATTCAGAGATTATATGAAAATAATACAAAATTCAAAATGTTCTGTGTGTGACTACTCCACACTAAAAATGCCTTTCCTAGGTATGTTTTAAAGAACAGCCCTTAATACTTATGGCATTCCAAGTGTTTTCTATATATAATTCTTAGCAAATACTAAATTTACATGTATTTTATATTGATAGTTCTCAGCAATTAGTGTAATATGCAGTTTTTGTGAGTCTGTATGTGTTGGCCAGAGGGGGACTAATTTAAATTATATAATTCCTACCTGGTACAACTGCATTTCTTTCCTTTTCTGGGACTACAGTACCTGTTCCATGCCAATTATTCACTCCTCCAATTTGAACTGGAGGGTCAGAATTTGAAAAGAACACGATCACAGTCCAGCTCCATAGTCATTTGAAAAGAACATGATCACAGTCCAACTCCAAAGTCATTGAAAATGATCACAGTCTGACTCCATAGTCATTTGAAAAGAACATGATCACAGTCTGACTCCATAGTCATTCTAACTTTTGAAATGGGATCCTCTTTTGATTTGGACTTAGAATAGAGGACATTGGAGCATGGTGGGAGGTGGGAATCTTTGCAACAGTAGCAGGTAGTATTACATAATTAAATCAGTTTTACCCCACCCCTCCCCATCACTAAAAACCCTCTACATTTTAATAGCAGTTAACGTTACCTGCTACTATTGCATTGTTTAATTTACCAGTCAAGACGAAGAGTGATGGCCTCAACAACTCTGCTATAAAAAAATTCTTCTGTACCGAAATGATCAGAGTCTTCACTAAGGAAAAGTATGTTTATTCTGATGTGCCAAAGATTCAAGGTAAAAGGAGACAATAGTGTGAGTGTAGTGGTCTAGGTATATAAGTCACTTACTGACCAGCCTACCAGCCTGTACCAGGTCTGGGCTTTTTGGTCTAGTGGTATGTATGCCCAACCATGAAACAGATGGACCAAGTCTGATTCTCGACCATCACACTTAGAATTTGTCTTCTCTCCTGCTACATTTGGGGACTAGCTGGGAACTGGGTTTGACAGCTCTTGGAGACAAGTCTGGTTGACATTCAAGGACAAATGTTGAGGCCATGGGAGGGAGTGTAGCAGTCTAGGTATACAAGGCCACTTACCAACCTAGCTGTTCTACCTCTTTTTAGTCTAGTGGTACATATGCCCATCTGTGAGACAGAAGAACCAGGTTTGATTCTTGAATGTTATACATAGAATTTGTCTCCCTCCTGTTATATTAGACTGCCAGAAAGTGGCTCTCATAACATCATCTGAAATGAGTGATTCCAAAAATACACAAGATGTAGCAATATGACTAGATTCAAGAGTTTTAATGCTCATGGAAAAAAGGTATCTCTCAGTGATGGTCTGATAATCAACTCTTGATAATGAGGACCAAATCATAATTACTATTTACTGTAAACAACCTTCTTCCACTAACAATACATGAAGCTCACTCCTTCACGTCACTAATGCCAAACAAAACTCAAGTCAACGGTTCATAAGATGATTTTGGCAACACCAAATGAATTAATGTAGGCATCAATGGGTAAGATAACTGTCTTTAAAGCTCCAACTACCTGATAAAATCAGACACCAAATTGCATCTTTCCATGAATAGGAGAACAAAATTTGCAACTGTGCTCAAAAGAGGTTCAACAGGCTTCCTTCCTACTGCATTAATCACAGAAAATTCTCCTCTTTATGTCATAAACCTTGGATGTAGATTGGCCCCTAGCCTGGACAGTGCAGTTGGCAACCTTGCTCAAAACCTGGTCCTGGTGGATTGCTTGCTTGAGATGAGCCCAGTGTGAATGTGGAGAATCTTTTGACTATTATGCAAGAGAGACAGCACACCTCTTGGAATACCTCTTGGCTGAGACAAACCTTAGGTATTTCCCGTGTAAAGGGAAGATTTGGATGTGACGGTATCATGGCAACTGATGGAGACTGACAAGTCACAGGGCCTTATGGCTTTCTTGATCAAGACAGTAGTTTCCATCTTGAAAAAAATGCAAAAAGGTTGATTATGCGTCAACCTTTTGGTCATTTTTCACCTTCTTCAGTTTTCTTTTGCGCAGAAGAGTGTATACCTCTCCTTTAATTAATGCCAGTTTATACTAATTAAAGATGGGATCCATGATAGGAAAAGATGTTCCTTGAAACAAAGCTTTTTGCCATTCTTAACTATGGAATGGCCCCACACATCATCTGTAATGCCTGACCAAACCCCTGAAAAAAAAGAATAGATAAGCTCCTACCAGGATACTGGAAGAGGAAGACTATGCATAAAATAGGCTGCAGTCCTCTAGGGATGACCTCCCTCCTTGGGGAAGGGAGAGGAGTCTGAAGAATTTCTCCCCTGGCCTTTCCAACTGCCTCCTCCAGTAAATAATGGGCAAAAGGATGCTCTTAACTGAAGCTGCTTGTTTGACAGTTGAGGCTGTGCCTGCTTGAAGAACTTGAGAAGGTCCCATAGGGCTGCCAGGTTTGGCACAATTTTGGCTTGTTTGAAAGGGTTCAAAGCTGCTACCAGGGACCTGTGTTGTTGGTCCCTCAAATCCTGTGATGCCAAAGAGTGGATGGTTCCACCTCAAGAGTTGCAAACCTTAAAAGGTTCTTGCTGTTTCAGCAAGACCTTCAAAGTCTCCCTGTTGGCATCCCTATGGAGGTGAAGAAGCTCAGTAGAGAGTACCAACAACATGATTTCTTCACTACAGCCTCCACTAAACACTGAAGCTACACTTCACTACAGCCTCCACTAAACAGTGAAGCTACACTTCTCTATAGCCTCCACTAAACAATGAAGCTACACTTCACTACAGCCTCCACTAAACAATGAAGCACTGCTGAAGATGAAGACTCTTCTTGCAAGGGAATGAAAAAGGCTGCTGACATGTGAAAGAATTATCAAAAAACCATAGGCCTTAAACTCCAAGGGCTCCTGGATTTTAATGAGGGGTTGAGCCCATAACCTACTCAATATCCCCACTTGTGGTGCCCCAGAGTTCAAGGGAGGGGAAGGGATTAAGAGGCCAGGCTAGTGCAAGTTCATGGCCATAACATGATGGGCCTGTAAGTTACAAAGTGGACCATTCTATAAACATGCTCCATGTATTCCTCTGAGATCCAGGGTGGGAGAAGGCAAACTGTGTTCTGCCTATTGAAGATTGCCATATATATTATATGCAACACTGATCTCACAGTCATGATGTTACGAATCAACTCAACTGTTTCTAAATGGAAAACTGATTGAAGGCATTTGCAAGAAAAAACATTCATAGACACTTGGAACATGTAACTGATGATACAAGCAGTCCTAATAGGAGACATTAACTTTTCAGATTGTAGACAATAATCACCTGATTTCAGAACTGCAGATCTAGCAGGTGATGTAGAGGGAAAGAGGAGTGGACAGAAAACTTCTTCAGTCCAAGCTTGAAAGGCAGAGTTTCATTCATTATAGTAAGATCTAATAATGACGAGAGAACTTGAGGGCCAAATTTTTTTGGCTTGGATTAAGGTAGTGAAGCCGATGTCTCTTGTGATACCTTTTAAGTAGTTAGAGAAGAATGTCATGGATGGTGGTTCACTACACTTGCAAACATGTTATAAATAAAATCCCCTTACTTCTAAGGTGTCACTAAGTAGAGGCTCCATTTAGGATGCAGAGGTCTGAGGGCCAGTTAACAGACATCTCTTCGGAACTGAGGCACCAAGATGAATATCATATGCAGGAAGTGACTAGAGGTAATATGTGGGTTAAATTGATCTATGAGGGCATTACTAAACTGAGCATAGTATGCAGGAAGTGTTAGGCAGCACTGTGCAAGTTGTGGAACTGAAAACGTTTCTGGTGGCTTATATAGTATGATTGATTGTTGTCATGCCCATTGCAATCAGAGTTAAATGGCTGAAACTGGTGATGAAGGAACATGGCCATCTTGGCTGGCATGATGTCCAGTTCTTGAGGTTGAGATGGGGTACTAGATATTAGCACCGTCCATAATTCTGGTAAGCAAGGCTGTAACTGAGGCTGTTGTTGCTCTCTATCTCACTCCCCAGTAAATATGGTTTTGAACCCTTGTGTGCAACCTGATGTTTTCGTCCCTCAAGGAATGACAACAGAAAAATATACGCACACTAAGTGCTTGTCAGACTGCCCGTGCTCAGTCTAAATCTATAACACAAATCAGAGTAGACCATATAAATACCTGTAAAAGGGTGCACATGGCCTGTACAGGTAGAAAATTTGAGCAACACTATTAATATTTACAAAGTGGATGTTAAATAATCAATTCTAGTAACAGATAACTTGTAGAAAGGTAAAATTTGACTGCTAATACAGGTAAAATCACTGAAGCATCACTTCAGAAAAGTCAGAAATTTAGAGAGAGTACTTCCCATTGAAGATGAAATTCCAACTCGTTTTGAGGTAGAAAAGTGCTGTGTATGGATTTTGCAAGGCCTCTCTGTCTGTACAGAGTGTGCTACTTGGCACGAGTCATGCAGTACTTTATGAATTCGCAGGATTTGTTGCCAAACCCAGTGTCAAAGGGAGATCACTCTATCTGCCTACTAGGTGGGCAGAAAACGTTTAGCTTTTTTGGCTAAAAAGTTTAACCTGGGCAGGCTGGATTTGCTAGGCAGTAGTAGTTCTCCTATGGTATTATGATTGGGTAATATATTTGAAGAAGAAACTAAAATCCTGGAGTCGCAAACTCATACTACTGAGTGTTAATCATTACATTATTTCCTACATATCTGAATGTAGCTTACTATTAAACTAAGACTAATTCAGGAAGCATTTAATTATACAGCTCTATTTGAGTGTTGTTTAGTGAGCAAGTATTAACATTTCAAATGTGCATTCAGAACTTGAACCTGTAATATTGTTAATATTAAATGAATCTACCATCATGCAACATGGATTGTGCTTATGGTAGCAGCAATGTGCAGACAATTCTGAACTAAATGCTTACAATTCAAATGTTTTCCACAATTTGAAAGCATTATATAAAAAAATCTTTGTTTTCAGTTCATCTATGGAATATATGTTGTTTATTTTGACTTTGTAAGCCATCCATAAAAAACGGTAATTGTTTATGGCATAGGACTTAAACTGTTCTATGGAAACCATTTTCCTTCTTGGAGTCCCTCAGACCTAGACCTTTGATCTATTAATCCCAGAATCAATCTGTATTTTTTCTGTCTCATATGCAAGCTATTTTTATTCAAGGCATGTGATATTGAACTTTCTGGTACTGTGGACATAGTTTTCCTTCATTTGGTCCTTGTGCCCTTGTTCCTTTGGCTTTTGGACCCCAAAATGAATAGGTATCTTCCTTGTCTCAAATGCATGTCATCCATAATGTTTGGTCAAAGAACTCAAGATACTGTTGTCAAACTCGTTTTCTTCTTAGAATAAGTGACCTTGATATTTGACCTTTCAAACCCAAAATCAATACAAGTCATTTTTATCTCAAATGCAAGCCACTGACCAGATTTGATCAAGGTCTCTAGCATAAAAGTCTAGTTACTGTGTGAAAACAGATTTCCTTCTTTCACTACCTCTGACCTTAACCAGTAATCTTTTGAGACCCAAACTGATAGCTTTCTTAATTGCTCAAGATGTGAATTACATATAAACTTTGGTAATGTAAATTATGGAGTTTTCAAGACACTGTGTACAGATGAAATAAGGAATAAACAGAAGAATGGATGGAAAGAATCATAACATGATATGCTCCACCTTATGGAAGGCATATATGAATATATTACTATCTCCATTCTACTGCTCGGCTAGAATCAATGATGCCAGTTGTGTCTGGAAACAAATGAGCCCTGATAACAGCTTTGGATGTGATAAGAAAATGGTTCAGATCATTAGATATTCAAGAAAGAATGTCACAGATGACTGGAGGATATATTAATGATCCACAAGATTATATGACTTAGATTTATTTAATACAACAATACAAATATGACAAGATCATAAAAACTTACAACTGATCAGGGCAGTACTGAGGTTGGGGGAGTCGTCTGCCTTTCTTCAAGTAACGCACTATATCCCAGTTGTCCACCTCAGGATAAGGATTAACTCCCCTTGTCATCAACTCCCATAAGACAACGCCATACGACCACTGAAAATAAAGAAAAAGTGGATTAAATCAATACACAACAACTGGCTGGAACATAATTATCAATAACCTCCCTGTCAATAAAGCAGTATCAGCAACAACAATAAAAAACAAAAATTTGAAGAGATGAATAATACAACAATTAATTTGTCTAAAGAGCAGATTTATGTACTTGTTTAACGTTAGAACACAAAAACTGTCACTTATATCAGGATATTTTATTTATTTAAAGATTAGGTTGAAGTGAACAATAGATCTAAATATCAGGAACATCAATCCAACTATGGCATACAGGATAAGGCATACAACATCACAATATTGTTTTTGATGACTAGAGACAATGTCTTTAAGAACAGTTCCTACCAGCAGCACAAGCCATGGTTCTTATTAACTTTTTTAACAGATGAGTTACACTACTGACCACATCTGATTTTGAGTTGTAAACTCCCTTTTCCAGACTCTCTGGGGCCATCCACTTAACTGGGAGTTTGGATTTCTTGTTGTCACTGGTGTAATAGTCCCTTTCATATATGTCCCTGGACAATCCGAAGTCAGCAACCTTAACATGTAACTCTTCATCCAACCTACAGCATATAAAATTATAAAATACATCCCCTGAACACACACACGTATGTATGTAGTGTATATATATATATATATATATATATATATATATATATATATGTATGACACATGCTTCTTTTAAAGTTATCCCTGTTCAAATTAACAAATATCTGAACTCAATTAAATATAATGATATATAATTTCATTTCAATAATTGCTCTAGTTCTTAACAATTAGGGGTGTATACCTAAGCACAAACAAATGAAGATGATACTTTGCCATTAAAAACATTAACACATTAACCCCTAACGATGACTTAACGGAGCAGGAGGTAGTAGCCTACTGCTGAGCTCTGTAGCGTCGTGGTCATGCACGATACACTAAAGTGGGTGGTATTATAAAAAGGTAGACAGATGTAGCTCTACAATGAAACCAAATAATCTGGAATATCTAGTTGCACTACAAAACACAGATTTAAAAAACTCATTTTTTGGACCCGACTTTTTTTAACCCTAAATACGCTTGTGGTCGGAATCCGATTTTGCGTTTGGATTTTAGACTTTTTGGTCTCAGATCTAAGGCAAAATGGTATGAACTGCAAACAGACAGATGAGCCTTTGCAAAAAGTAGGATAAGATGGGCATTTGGAATAAAGGGTGGTCTCCATACAAAAATAATGGCTCTATTAAGCAAAAAAATAAAGCAATAAAAAAATAATTATTTTTTTTACCCTTCTGCTTTGTTGTTGTTGTTGTTGTGGGGTTTAATGCCATTTTTCAGCACACGATAGGCTATACATGGCGGCCAGTATTAATGGTGGAGGAAGAACCCGGAAAAACCCCGGAAAGAACCACCGACCCAGGAGAAGCTACTGGCAAGCTTTCTCACATACCCACATTGGCTGAATCTTAGACTTGAACCGCCGCAGACAGAGGTGAGATGGCAGTGATCCGTAACGAAGAGCGCTTTAGACCACTCGGCCACTCGGGGCCCCCCCTTCTGCTCATGCGCGAGTCAAATAGCCAATGAAAAACGATGTTTCTAACATAACTAGGCAGTATGTTATTGAAAGATGACCGGGGATTTGGTGGTTTCGAATCTATTCAGAAATAGCTTTTGAAATGTGTTTCTTGCTCAATTTTCAGACAAAAATGACAAAAAGCTCCAGGGGTTAAAGTGTTAACAAAAAGCCATATATAGTGCAAAGATAAATTAATTCAAAAGCGTTTTTCCACCACCTGTAACATATGATGGCTATACTAAAATTACCTTCATGACACCTGAAATTTTCTGGTAAAAATTAAAGCTTTTATTCTTTCACTGATACCGTTCCGGTAGCCTAGTGGTTACAGCGTCCGCCTCAGATGCAGGAGGTTGTGGGTTCGATCCCCGGCCAATTCATACCAAAGACTTACAAAAGTGGTACTAACAGGTGCCTCACTTGGCGCTCAGCATTAGGAGGTTAGTGTTAGGACTGGTCGGCTTGGTGTCAGGATAATGTGACTGGGTGGGACATCATGCTACATGTCTACGGCATGATGCCCCAGTGCCAGACATCACTATAAACTGCCACAATGCAGACATCGTAGCGATATGACTGAAAAATTGTTAAAGCTACGTTAAAAATCCAGATCACACACACACACACATACACATTCACTGATGAAATCTGGTGAAATATCACATTTTCCACACATTTTTAAAAAGGAAATTTTGTAGTAAATTAAGTTTCTCCGATAATACCTACCCAAAGGGATTAATATTAATTAAATTAACTCTGCTACCTCACAAATCCTGCCCTCCCTGGAAAAGGCAAACATTTTTTGTGTTGCACATCATGTATCATATAGAAGAACATAAGAAATTCTTCCAAATTAATACTCCTTCTCACCACTACATGGTTATCTGTATATCAAATGCTACCCAGTTTAAGATTAAGTGAAACATCAACAAGGATATTTTCAGGGAAGTGTGATCAGACAATAATTCTCAGAGTAACATAATTTACTTTAAAATTTTGACATGGAATACATTCTCAGTCTCATTAATGTTAGGAGAATAGGAAGTGGAAGGTGGAAACACATGAGCATCCAACCTCTACAATGAGTACAATTAAAAAGATATTTGGCAGGAGTCCCAATATTAAGGGCAAACAGCTCCCTACAGTGAGGGCAGTGCAACTGATGATCACATGATATATGATGTCAGTTCACTGTTAATGAGTATCAAATGGTATATTCTTGCTAGGAAAAGCTTTAGAATAATCTAGTGAAAATGTTAAACTACTATTAGCAGGGTATGGGGGTCATCAAGGCTGCAGCCATTGGCCCAATCAAGCTCAATTCCCTCTCAGTAATGCTTGAACGTGATTTGGCTTGCTCTGATGCTTTATGGCACAGTAGCACAAGTAGGTTATTTAGTATAGAGGCAATTGGAGTTAAGTGACTTGTCCAGTGAAGCACTATAGTAGCTAATCCAGGCTGATCCAATTGTAGAATTTGAACCTGCAGCTGACTGGTCATGTGTCTGACACTCTAACCACTGTGTCACCTCAGCCCTGCCTTCATTAGCTGCATCCTAATATGCAACAGTGTGCGACAGAAGCTTGAGAAGGCTGACTATCCATACCTACTAACAGCTTCAATGATGTTTCGGACTGAACACTGCATTTAAACATTATGCTTACAAAAATTATTTGAATCTCATGCCTTGAAATTTACATAAGGCATATATCTAATCTTGTGAGACTTCTGAGAATGCAGAGAATATCACTCAATGAAGCCAACATACTGAGACTTGTAGGGTTATGTCATGTTTCCAAAACCTCTACTAGAAGGAAGTGGCACAGTTCAGCCATAAAAACTTGTGTGCTTTCCGATCCTGGTCCCGCATCGCTGTCACTCTAAATGTATCAGTCAGAGCAAGCAAACAAATGACCACATTCTAACTGCCTGCATACAGTAACCTGCTCCTGGCTATGAATCCTGATTACATCATTAGCCCCCAAACCCTACAATCTAAACTGGAATTAGTTTGGACCAATCCAACTGGCATCCACCTCAATGTGTATTTCACTTTGGCTATAAAAAGGATGTTTTGTATGGCACTAGTTTCAGTGACGTTCTCCCCAGGGGTTTGAACTTGGCTTAGCTGAGCCTATGTTAGAACTCAAACAAGGTGAGTGACCAGGGCCACCAGAGGTCAAAATTGGCTAGCAAGTCTGAAAGAGCTTTGTCATGGCCAATATCATACTCTACCATGATGTCTAAGTGTGTCAGAAATCATCCTTTGATAGTAATATGAGTGAACTTCTCCTTGAAGAGCCAAAAGATTGAGGCAAGCAAGGGAACAATGTTGTTGCCCTTGAATGAGTCACTGAAACCATACTACTTTCCCTCATATGCCTTTAAGCTTGCAGGCCTTTAGTCTATCACTAAACTGAGGAGATCATACACCCAAGAAATTTCACATTTGACAGTTGTATCATAATAACTTTGCAGATCTGACCTCTTTCTCCTGAACTATTCTTAGTATCAGAACAGCTAGAAGGAAGGAATATCCCAAACCCTGTCCCAGCGAGAGTGTCCATGTTGAAGCCCTCCGGGTCCTGGACAAGACAGACAAAGATGTGTAGTTTAGGATTCCACCTTGTCACCAGAAGATCTATTACTGAATGAAATTAAGTAAACAAATCTGATGCAAGTTCAATAGATGAAGAGAACATAATGTGTGAAGTCAGGCCCCTTGTTGACAATAAATCAGCCAGGAATTTGCTTGATTTGGACCCTAATTTTATGATGAGGGCACCTTCCAGAGAAAGTCCCAGACCAAGTTCCAGTTTCATTAAATTTCTCCTCTGATTAAGATTTTACATTATCTTGATGATGATAATTCCAGAAGGCTGATGTGAAGTGCAATCTTTCCCAGGCCCAAGTTGCCACTGACAAAGTGGGGCAACTGGTGGACTCCCCCAGCCACATGAGATGGTACCAGTAGACAGTACTCTCAAGTTGGGGTTTCTCCTGAGAACTTCCTGCCACAAGCCACTGTTTGTTTTGCCATTGATGAAATAATTGTTTTACCCTGGGTGAGATCATAACCTGCGTATAGAGAAAACTCAAAAGAAGCACCACTGGGGCTAGCTGGGCCAACTGCAAGATGTACATGAAGATGAAGCCAAGGAGAATAAGATATGTCCATCCAATTCAGATGCTAAGGACTTGCACAAATTCTCATGTGAAAATCCACTTCCTGTTGGAGACTGACAGGGCAGGCTCCATAAACTGTGCAATCTGCATGGGAGGGAGGCAACAGAGGATGAGATTGGTAAAAGAATTAAATGATAAGATGGACAAAGTGCTAGAAGAGAGTGAGAACTAACTTTTCTTATCTAGCCAGAAAGTACAGCTATGCAAAAAAGGAAAGAAGGCTGTACATGTCCTGCAATAAAATTGAACTTACCATGTATTTCTGAAGAATGTTATCTACATACACTGCAATCACTCCTGACAGGGCTGATATCAACAGGGTGACAAAGCAGCCAACAATCTTTGTAAATGCCTATGGGCTCTGGTTGACATTGAAGGAGAGTGCATAAAATTGATAAATTGTTCATGCAAACCAAAGGAATTTGCATGAAACCAGATGGATAGGGATGTGGAAGCATGCACTGGTCAGATTCCGACTGACTCCAAATTTGTCCCTCCTTATGGCAAACCTTAGTAACTATGCCATCCCCATTCTAAAATTACAGTGCAACTATACCGAGTTGTGTATGGTGCCAGATAATGGAAATGAAAAAATGCTTTAGAACAACCTGGCTCACCGGTACAATTTGTAAAAAGATCAATCAAAGATTGCTGAAACTGAAGGGTCTGGGACTTACAGCAGGTTGCTATGATAAGTTGTCAGGGTGTGAAGTCATAGGTGGTTTTTAAGAGGCTTGGGGAAGGAAAAGCTTGGTTTCCTGTCCCCATTATTATCTTGACCCCTGAAGATTGAGAACTAAAGGAGTGACTAAGGAGAACTGGTGATGCAACTCTTGTGCTTCCAGCTTCCATAAATATCCTCATTATGGCTGCCAAAGAGCTGAGGTGAACTGAATGGCCATGTGCACAATACCAATGAGTTACGTAGCTCAGATGAGAACAAGAACTGAAAAATCGTCTCATTAAACTAAATCTATATCACAAGAAACTTTTAGGGCACTGGGCATTGAGCAATGCACTGGTTTGTAAATGATTTTGTCAACACAGTCAGCAGACTTGCAAACAGGATCACTGTCTGATTTTTCAACTACACAAAAATATTGCTAAGGATGTATTAATGAAGTGGCCACAAGATTCTGCACAAGTTTGTATGACACTTGAAAAATACAATGATCAACCTTGCAAACTTGAGTGGCCGAGTGGTCTAACGCGCTCTCCATTACGGATCACAGCCATCTCACCTCTGTCTGCGTTGGTTCGAGTCTAGGATTCGGCTATGTGGGTATGTGAGAAAGCCTGCCAGTAGCTTCTCGTGGGTCGGTGGTTCTTCCTGGAGTTTTCCCGGGTTCTTCCTCCACCATTAATAATGGCCACCATGCACTGCCTATCATGTGCTGAAAAATGGCATTAAACCCCACAACAACAACAACCACCTTGCAAACTGTTGGGTTGTCATTTTATCTACAGCATAGTGCTCATCTAAATTTGGAACATACACAACATATGTGCTGGCATGGGTCTGGACAGAAGTGAATGATGATGAAAATTGGCTTCCTGAGAAAAAAAGACTGAGTTCCCTAGCTATCAACTTTAGTTACATAGCTGGTCAGAGATCTTAATCTTTGCCAACTGAGTGTTAGACAGAAGGAGGGGTGTTCAACTCCAATCTAAATACCTAGAGAGGCCTTATCTTATAGGCATGACTCACAGATGGCAGTGGTAAGCACTCAGCAACGATATATATATATATATATATATATATATATATATATATATATATATATATATATATACACACACACATATATGTATATGTATATATACAATAACCTCAATAGCTTTTTAAAACTGATTTGGGTTCTTTTGTGCTTTGATTTTAATGGCACTTTTAATACATTACTGGTTATATCATGCTGAGGAAATGGAAGCTAAGTGCCTTTCTCAAGCACACAACTGAGGCAGCCTACTGGGCTGGCCTGGGCATATATAAAGCCAGCTTCTGGATTATGAATCTGATGCTATCCCAACTCAGCTGCCACAACTCCATTATCTCCATCACAGGTTCAGAGTAGGCTAACCAATCGATGTTGTCCGACTCAGGCATAGCTTCCAAGTATATCATTCCCAGCAACATGGAAGAAATGCCATTGTCCCTGGGCACAATACAGTACTTATTCACCCGACCCACCAAATGGACTTGATGCTGTGCAACCAACATGGTTTGTGTGACAAGATGACTAGCTTGATGGGTAGCTAAACAGCAAAATGGACTGACCAGCAATATAGGTTCCACTTAGATTCCATATAGTATTACAATGATGGTTAGCCATTATGTTGCATGACTCTTGATATTACCAACTTCTGGTTCCTGCCAGACTTGAATATAGAAACATCTGGTCTGGCTTGATGGCAATCAGAACGAGGTTTACAGCAAAGATGGCTGGCAGATAACTGCCAATAAGTGGGAGGAGAATCTCCCATCAACTCCAAAGTCTGAATTGGATAGAAATAATGAATGGAGGTACATGTACAAAATATCCTTTGTAACCAACAATAATTGCAGCATCTGTGTTGGCTGTATTATTTAAGTCCCAATGTATACCAATCTTCCATTACTATCCGTCAGAAGTTATGGTTGCTAAAGGTACTGTTCTAAGAAACTTAGACTGGAGAAGGTCAATTGTGTCATCCCACACCATGCTGTCTACAGATGACACTTTTAATGGAGGCCTAAAATGTTGATTAGGACTCAGCTCTCTGCCTTTTAAAATTTTCCGCAGCACCATGAACCAATTTCCCTTTGAACACACTGAACATATAAATATTAAATGACACTGCTATTACAAGATCAAAGGTCAGAAAAACAGCACAAACTGCACAATATATGCAGCATTTATCTATGAAGAGCCAAAATTAAAGTAACCAATATCTTGCTGATCAGGATATGGTACAACTTAAAGTCATACCCAGTTTGGAGAAGGAAAAATATTTTTTGATACCAGACTACAGGGTGACAGGTCAATCACACCATGGTCATTTATACCCTTGACAACCACCCCCAGTGTCAACTATACCCTGGAAAACTACCTCCATGACATGGTTATTCCCCTGCATAAAAGAAACAAATAGACTGGATAATCAAGTACAACTAGAAGCATGGGGCAGCTGTATGTTATTGATAACAAGACAATGTCTTCATGTGAGAAAGTGGATGAGTTATAAGAGATAGGTTTAGGTGCTTTAATCAAACAAAACCATATGCAACTATATAATATATTACCTGTAAACAACAGGTAATAGGACCTTAATAAAGTGGCGAGCTTCTTTATAATTTGGATAAATTCCAAAACTCTCGAACTGTCCAAGTATTATGTCTTAATCTGCCTACTCTACATATAAAATATGCTCCTGTACAATATATTATGCACTGGGTGGCCATACAATATATTATGCACTGGATGGCCATACAATATATTATGCACTGGGTGGCCATACAATATATTATGCACTGGGTGGCCATACAATATATTATGCACCGGGTGGCCATACAATATATTATGCACTGGGTGGCCATACAATATATTATACACTGGGTGGCCATACAATATATTATGCACTAGGTGGCCGTACAATGTATTATGCACTGGGTGGCTGTATAATATTATACACTGGATGGCCGTACAATATATTATGCACCGGGTGGCTGCACAATATATTATGCAATGGGTGGCCATGCAACAAATTATGCACTGGATGGCCATACAATATATTATGCACTGGGTGTCTGTACAATATATTATGCACTGGATGGCTGTATAATATTATGCACCGGATGACCGTACAATATATTATGCACCGGGTGGCCGTACAATATATTATGCACTGGGTGGCCGTACAATATATTATGCACTGGGTGGCCGTACTTATAGGTTACCGCATTTGTATGGGAAAATATGAAAGAGTTTTGGGATAGAATACTGCACGACCTTGGAAGTGCAGTATATCCTTCCGACAAAACGAGTTCATATTTTCCCATACAAATGCAGAAACCTTTTTATTATATGCTCATTTTTTTCATTCTACCTAAGGTTTAATTATATAAACAAAATACACTACAATAAACAACGTAAATGAATGTATGCCGCATTCCAAACTAAATACACAAGCGCATATTTATCATTACACAAATCAACATTATTACTGCACACATAACTCCGCTCAGATAAATATGAACATTGAAGAAGCTAGGGCGAAGCATGCTGACATCTGCAAATGTGTTTCTGTTTCTGTTATTGAATGTTTTCAATCATAATGTGGGAAAAATATGAAGTTGTTCAATTGCAATTATCAAAAAGACGCTATGGAATTTAATGTTTATTTCATTTTGAGTGCAGTAAAGAGGATGCAATTGCACTTATCGAAATTACAGAACAATTTCAAAATGTGTAATCCAGATTGAAAACCTATGACATGGCTCATGTAATTAGGATTTGCAGAATTAAGAAAATACATTTTGAGGAAATTCAGGATGTAAATCTGTAAGTATATTTTAGTTTGCCGTTCTTATCACCAGCTAAAGAAGAGAGTATATGACTTGTTACTTGTTATGTTATTTGCAAGGACCTTATCTTGGGTCTGTTATACATTATAGCTAGCCTACGCGGAATGTGCCAATTGAAAGCAGCTAGTATGTGGCAGTCCACGAAACATCTGTTTTGGTTCATTCAGAAACAAATTCAAACAACTACAACATAAAGAGCCTCTTACGCGAGTGTACATGATATATTATGCACTAGGTGGTCATACAATATATTATGCACTGGGTGGCAGTACAATATTTAAAAGAAGATGCCTAGTAGTTGATAATTTTTTGACACATTTGTTAGAAAAAGTTAAGTTGCATTCAAAACTGAATTTGGTCCACATCATGTGTCTAACCAATTAATAGCTGATTAAGTATAATAACAATTTTGAAGTGAAAACCAAATATATAGCTGTTGTGACTTACATTAAATTCCAGTTATCCCCAGTGTATACTCCTCAGTGCCACTCACTTTGCAAAATAATCTGATATTCTATAATGTGGTATCAACTGCTTTAGCAGTTATGTCACAAGTACAACATAAATTCTAGCATAAAAAGAATACTATGTAAGATGTACTAAACGTGTAAGTTGTGTGCAACTTGAAGTAGGTAATCATTTCTACTAAACCGGTCATATTTACGAATTACACCAAGTAAGAGAACATTAACATCAGCATAGCACTTTCTTTCTTGTTGTTGTATATGACCTGCCAAAGCTTGCATAATATGAACTTGCTGTAGTAATTGTTCACATTTGATACAATCTTTCAGTTTCCATATGGCTGTATGACAACTGCTAACATTAGCTTTCAACCAAAGTGGGTTTTTTTGGTGCAATTCTTCTTCTACATAATTAAACACATTCCAGAGATGGATGGAGAGCGATGGCTCAAGGCAACCACGCCTACGTGGTCTTCCAAGATACATTGTCCTCAAAATAGTCATAATGTGCTTCTTTTTTGCAGGGGAACAACCATGTTATGGGGGGGGGGGGGTCCAGGGGGTAACTGACATGAGGGTTAATTGACCAGGGTGTAACTGACTGGGGAAACATTGTCTGGGTGTGTGTGTGTCTGTGAGTAATTGACCAGGGGGTAACTGCCCTAGAACTGACAACAGTAAACATATCTTTGGAAAGTGGGGTTTTAATCAGGTTGGTTGGTAAAGTCATAGATGTCAAACCCTACCACTTTCAAATTGGAATTTCAAATTTAAATAATTAGAATCTGAAGATACAAACAAGAATAATTAAAACTGTATCCAATAATTTATTTTAAGCAGTAAATCATACTACCTTAAAGTGGTTCCTAGTTGAAAGATGCTTCATACATCTTTCCTACCATGTGACATGTGACTAAGAAAAGACTGAAAAATCATGGTACTCATTGACTGTTGATGCCTTGCATGTTCTACTTGGAGTGTCTGTATCACACATTTTTGGCAAGTTATTATCTTCATTGACCATCTATGGTTCAATGTATCTCTTTAACTTTCTCAGATGAACCAGGGCACTAATTTAATGCAATTTTTGATTGGTCAATATTCAACTGCTTTAAAGAAACACGTTCTCAGGTATGGTTTCACAAAAGAAATAAGCAAGATATCACAAGTGTTTCAGTGATCTAAGTACACCAGTGATTGTGCTGTGGTTTGTCTACATAAAATTGCATCTGATCTGAAAATCAGAATCGTTAACAAATGAAATGATCACAAAACAGAAATGATTTCACAAAAAATCAAATCAATTGGTGTCTCTGTTTAGATCAGTGTTTTGATTTAGGCTTGGGTGGACAGATCCCATCAAACAAACTTAATTCCTGTTTTATTGTGATGCATTAAAAGGATATAAGGAAATAGTCTTTTAAGGAAAACTTGTGTCAGGTGTTCATCAAATTATGGTTTTAAATACAACTTATGATAATTACACTAGAAACTCAGTCTAAATACTGGCAAAAACTCATAGATTTTATTAAACATATTGCCTTTATTACTAACAGATGCAAGAACAGAGTATTAAAAATTGACTTACATGCAGTTTCTCGCTGCTAGATCTCTGTGCACAAACTTTAAACTGGAAAGATATGCCATTCCTTCTGCTATGTCAATTCCAAAGTGGATAAGATCTTTAATGGTTGGCATCTAATGAAGAAACAATTTATAATTTTAGCCATTCATTATCTTGGTCCTATCAAGAACAGAAATTTAACTGTGCATACATTTCTAACATTAACATCCACATTCTGTATAATTTACTATATTGTGTTTTTTCAAATAAATTAATCTGAAATGTATGTTGCAGATGCCCCACCCACTTTTACACAAAATGAGTGATGTGAGCATTAAAAACAATCACTGTAGTTGAATGTATGTATGAATATACCAAAGAATTGTGTAGATGAAATGTTTTAGATAAATAAGCCTTAAAAAAAAGTCATTACACCTTAATAACAGAACATATTAGCCAGATGTTAATAATGTCTACAAAATTTCAGCATAACTCATCACAAGTTATGAGCCAAAGTAACAACGGAAAAATTCCCCTCTATACATTAACACAAAAAGAGGGGCATAACTCTCAAAACTGTGCCAAGCATGACAACATAATAAAAAGCGCATTTGATGTCAATGATATCTCACTAGTTTCAGGGTGAATCAAAACAGGAGTGAAGAGATTGATGATAAGATCATTTCTTATTTTTTACTGTTGGGTGTTCAAACCATCTCTGATCTACTTAAGCAATAACAACATTTTCAACTAAAACACTGTGATACCAGATGCAAGATTGACATCATTTTCATTTAAGACTAACTAGATATTGTTGTAAAACTTTTGGTGAAAACCTCATGTAAACACGAACATACATTCAGGAGGAGTAGATAACAATATCTTAAAGATGGCCACCAAGTTCACCATGTTGGAAGGCAGATCAGTATCATTGTCATTTTGGCCCAACTAGGCTACAAAAAGTCTTCTGATGAAAACACCATGCAATAACATTTATCGTGTAGGATGAGTGGCAATAACAAGATTTTCAAGATCACTGCTACTGTCACCCTCCTGCAGTGTAGAGTGGCACCATTTTCATTTAGGACCAGCTAGACATCACAAGAAATATTGTCATGACAACCCAAAGTCAATATGAAAATCCAATAAGCACCATTTTAATTTAGGAACAAATGGACATCATAAAAAGAAGTCTTTGTAATGAAAACACTGTTTACGTGACAATCCATTCAGGGGGAGTTGCAATACCAAGATTTTCAAAATAGCCTTTATGGTGGCCAAATTGGATGCCAGATCAGCTATTGTCAGTACAGCAAAAAGCCATAGAACTAGTTCGATACAATAATTATTATAAATATATATGCTAATCATAAATTTGGTAAAAATGCATCAAAGAATGATGACTGAACAATATGCTTATATTAACTACAATGGAACCCTGCTATAATGCAATAATTGGGGTTTGAAAAAATTGGATAGCATTAATAGCAGGGTCTTGTTAATGCTGGTTTATTCAGTATTTTACTTTTTTCAGACAACAACTTATTGGCACATATACGTTTACTCATGTCTAATATATGTGATGATTATGGTATCAACACCGTTTGTCATGGCATGCAATTCATCCATAATGCATGTAATTCCATTGAAAAATTGCAAAGATTTAAAATATTCAGTAATTTTGTCACAGATCATTAAGTGTCTGAGTTCAATGGGAAAAATTAACAGCAAACTTAGGTTAAGAAAGACGAAGCACATGTACAGTTCATTACATTCCAAGGTCTATGAATAGTGTCTGTACATATTTCATACTGCTAAAATTTTCTCATATTCATTTCCATGTAAGTTTATCCTTTGTAAATTCCCAATAATTAACATTTGAATGCCCGCAGCAAGAATAATTAACAAATGACACATGCTTTCAGCATGCATAAAACATTTACTTCAGATTTTGTGAATATCGAAAAAAACATGGGAAAAATACTTTTATAAAGATTTTTAAGCTGAACACATGTACAATTTCATACCCTTTCAATTTCCAGCTAATAAAGTGGACATTATTATCTGGTCAATAACCCTGCCAAGCCCAGCAAACATGTTGGCTGCTTTAATTTTTTTATGTTTATTAAATTGTGAGAATCTTTTATCAACCACCGCATTGTCTGCTGCTTGATTGTGTATGCAGTTAAAGTAACATATGTCGGCTATAGTCTAAGCAACGATTGTATACAGAATTAATTGAAGACAATAACAAAGACGACTTACTGGCTTTACTCAGGGTTTAGTAATAAGTAATAAGTAACATTTCCAATAATGTTTATTTTGGCATAACACTTCAAGAACCTGGTGAATTGTTAAATTTCTGAAGCCATGCCGCAATTGTATTATATTCGAATTCATATGCGAACTCTTCTCCCAAATAATAATAAACGTTTTACACACTATTTCTCATACTTGAAAAAAATATTTGTCCGGGTACAAAAAAAATAGACGTACATTTAAAATTTCAGGAACCACGCCATGATCATATTTTATTCAAATTCATAAACAATCTCTTCACTAAAATGATAATACTTTTTTAAACACTATTTCATGTACTTTGAAGAAGAAAAAAATTCAAGTACGAATGAATATATGAAATTCTGAGAGCCACGCCACAACCGCAGTATATCCGAATTCACATTATAGCGGGATCGCACTATATATATCAATAGTGTCTGTGAAGTTTCAGGGCAATTCATCAAAGAATTATCAGGTATAATATATATAATGAACACCCAAATGATGCATAGCATGTCTGGATAGTTTCAGGGTAATTCATCGAAGACAAGAATTATCAATATATTTTACACAGGTAATACCAAAACGGAGCTTAACTCTGGAAAAATGCACCAAGGTAGAATGACAACACGTGCACATGCCAACTTCATGTCAATAATATCTGCCAAGTTTTAACACAGTCCATGGAAAGATATAGATGTAATTACAAATTAAGTTTTGGTAACATGCAGGATGGACAGAAGTCAAAGGCTATATTCACAGCAGTCCATGGAAAGATGTGGAAGGAGTTACAATTTTAAGACTTTTAGCATTTATGTTTATGTGTATATGGAATGGACAAAGAAGCTAAGGCTATATAACCATGTCATATTCTCAGCTGTCCATAGAAAGATATGGGAGTAATTACACACTAAGAGGGTTGTGATGTATTTATAAAATTGTATGATCCTGCCAAATTCAAAGCAGTCTACAAAATGGCATAGGAGTACCATATTTGCCGGCCTATAAGACAATACTTTTTTGACCAGAGAACCTATGCTTTGTCTTCTACTCTGAATCGACTTATATATGGGTTATGTCACCTGAATCATTTTATCATATTTTTCATATGGAAAATAATTATCCAAGAGTACAAAAAATAAGGTGCAAAAAATATTTCGTTTTGGGGAAGAGATCATGTATGAAAAAATATATGATCCCACATTGAGTATTATAAACAATTACATCATCATCAGTATTAAAAATTAACACAGATCATATGCAACTGTGCTAAAGCAGCAAGCACCACTAATGTATGTTGTTTGTAATATACATTGTTTAAATTTGATTACATATATGTATGTCAGAATTTACAAGTTAGACAATGAATAACCATGACACAAAAAACATATTCCATCACAATTTTCTTCTTGCACCTAATGACCAAATAAAACGTATGCCCCATAGAGAAAAAGACAGAGACAGAGAGATAGACAGACAGACAGAGATGTATTCACAATTGTAAATCTGTATTATTCAGTTACCTGATGACTGATTTTACTTGTGTACAAGTGCAGTACCATATTCCAGCATCAATTAATAGCACTAAGTAAGCAATTCCTTCTAGTTTTTGTTCCCACTTCCATTATTAAATTAATCACATGGCTTTGTAGTGGTATTTGCATGCAAATTAAATATGCTACTAATGTATTCAGTCATTCCAAGCTAACAACTGTTTGTGGTCAAGATTCGGCAGACCAGATCAGATTAACAAGGCTACTAATAGGAAATAAGACTACCCATGGGTATTATGAATACTGTACCATATAATGAAAGGAAATGCCAGGTGGTTACTAGAGTAAATTTCTCAGCCAGTGACATTTTTTAACTTGCAGACAGAACCGACAGCAATTTAAAGTACATCTAGCATGAGCAAAGATCAAAAACAATTGCCACCTAAGTATAGGAAAAGCACATGCACTTTAAATAAAACCTTATTTGTTGGGAATGCAGAGGTTGTTATACTTGCAACGAAAATTAGACAGCATGCAAAATGGTCGTTCTTGGGATTTAACCTAATGGGGACTATATGAATATAACTATTGTGAATATTTAAACCCTGAAGGAGTATGGTATATATTTTCATAGTTTACATTAAGTGTTTCATTTATTAATGTTTTCTCTCTTTGAGAAAAGCTTCAGCAACACAGGGGCAATAAGGTAACAAAAAATCAACACAATAAAATCACAAAGAGCTGAACTCTCTCTCTCTGTCTCTCTCTCTCTATCTCTCTCTCATATATCAGGCCATAATTTAAGAAAAATGCAATGCAATATACATGCATCCTTTTCTCTGTATCTCTCCCCCACCCCCCTCCCCAGAAAAAGCATTTTAGTATTAATGATGCAATTTTCCTATTGCTAATAATCTCAAATAGCATACAGCGATACTTTTAATATTTATGAAACCATAAGTTATTATAATTTAATTCCACACACCATCACAATAAATTTTCGGGTCAGCATCATTATATGTAGTTAAAAATACATTATACATTTAAAATACTTCATGTGAATCAAGCGTTTTGGAGAGGGAATTCTTCAGCCTTATCTGGATATGACGTTTTGCTCACATCAATGCATGGTTTACCCTCTTGCCTGGAGTGGTGGCTGAAGCTTCATTTTGCAGTACACCAGTGAGTGGTCAGTGTCGCAGTCAGCACTGAGATGGGATCACATCAGAAAGAATGTGTATAGCACAACCACACAGATCTTTGGTAAGAAGCAGTCAAAGAACAATGACTGGTTTGAGGCTAACTCCATCACACTCATGCCAGCCAAAGAAGAGTGCTGCATTGCTCACCTGGAATACAAACAATCCCCCTGCCAGAAGATAACTACAGGCATACAGGTCCACCAGAAGTAAAGTGCAGAGGTTAGTGCACCAATGAATACTGCTTCAGCTCTGTCTGAGCATTCAGTCAGCCGCAGATATCGGAAACATCAGAGACATGTACGATGGCATGAAGAAAGCAATGGGTCCCACAAAGAAAATGACAGCACCACTGAAGTCTGTCGCAGGCAATACCATCCACAATAAGGGCATGCAGAAGGAACATTGGGTGGAGTACTACTCTGAACTGTACTCCAGAGAGAACCACGTGACTAGCAATTCCCTCAACACCATTGAAAACCTCCCTCTCACTGCAGAACTGGATGAGAGATCTACTTAAGAAGGCCATCAGAGAAACTATCCTTAGGAAAAGCCCTAGGGAAGGATGGCATCCCAGCAGAAGTCATCAAGTGTGACTGCAGCATGCTGTTCACACACCTGCATGACCTCCTCTGCCAATGCTGGGATGAGGGTGCAGTGCCTCAGGACATGAAAGACAACAACACCGTAACCTTGTACATAAACAAGGGCAACAAAAGTGACTGCAACAGCTACAGGGGCATATCCCTTCTCAGTATCATGGGTGAAGTCTTTGCACCCATCATCCTGAATAGACTGCAGACACTTGCTGACAGAGTTGCAGTGCAGGTTCTGCGCAGAGAGGTCCACAATTGACATGATCCTCTCCATCAGGCAACTGCAGGAGAAATGCAGAGAACAACACAGACCGCTCTTCCTGGCCTTTATAGACCTCACCAAGCCATTCAATCTGGTAGGCAGAGACGGACTCTTCACAATCCTGGTGAAGATTGGATGCCCTCTAAAGTCTAAAACTGCTAAGCATGATCTAGTCCTTTCAAGTCAATGTGAAAAAGACAATGCAGTACAATGGCTCAACATCCGACTCCTTTGACATCTACAGTGGAGTGAAATAGGGCTGCGTCCTTGCACCCATGCTCTTCTGCATCTTCATCGCTGTCCTGCTCAAGCATGCCTTTGGGACGTACACAGAAGGCATCTATCTGCACACGCGATCAGATGGCAGAATGTTCAATCTGGCACAACTAAAGGCAAAGAGCAAAGCACGTGAAGCAACCATCAGGGACATGCCTTTCACAGATGTTGCTGCTCTAGCCTCTCACACAGAAGCTGAGCTACAGTGCTTGAAGGACTGCTTTGCTAAAGCATGCGATGAGTTTGGGCTGACCATCAGCCTAAAGAAAACAAATGTGATGACTCAGGATGCGGACCACCCCCAGCATCATCATCAACTACAAAACTGAGGCAGTCAGTCAGTTCACGTACCTCAGCTCTACCATCACCAACAACCTCTCGCTTGATGCTGAATTCAACAAGCGGATTGGAAAGGCATCAACAACTCTCTCCAAGTTGTGGCAGAGAGAGTAGAACAACAGCATGCTGACCCTGAACACTAAGATCTCTGTGTACCGTGCCAGCATGCTGAGCACTCTCCTGTATGCCAGTGAAACCTGGACTCTGTACGCCTCACAAGAGAAAAGACTGTGCACCTTTCACATGCGATTCCTCCAACACATACTCGGGATCACCTGGTGCAATCGAGTAACAAACAACAAGGTGCCTGAACATGCCAAGATTCCCAGCATGGTCACACTCCTCCACCAATGTCGCATCAAATGGCAGGGCCATGTACGTCAGATGGATGATGGATGGATCCCCAAAGACATTCTTTATTCGAAACTTGCCTTTGGCAAAAGGTCGATCGGACACCCACATCTCTACTTCGTGGATGTCTCTACTTCGTGGATGTCTGAAAGTGTGACACATAAAAGCCCTTGACATTGATGTCAACACCTGGGAAGAGCTGTCCAGATGGCAACATGCTCTGATCACTGGTATGAATGCTGGCGAGGACAAACTATGCTTGCTAGCTGATGAAAAGCAATTACAGAGGAAAAAGAAGCAGCTTCAACCCATACCAGACTCAACCTTCAAGTGCAGCAAGGACTGCCACTTCTGTATTGGGCTACATAGCCACGGCATATGCTGCACGACCACCAACCAGGACATCTCTCATGGGCACACTTCCATCGTCTCTCAAGACTAACGGATGCCAACCAACCAACTTCATGTGAAATGAATGAGGTACTTTTAGTTACATTAAATGATCCTGACTGGAAAGGTTACTTAGTTACAGATAGGATAAAATTTGTGATGCTGTGTGGAACAAAGTGAAAAACACAATCTAAGGTATTGATCTGGCATCATCGTATACTCAGCATCAACTTATATATGGATGAAGGATGGAAAATTTGCTAAATTTGCTGATTTGATGTGTATGCTGGCAAATACAGTAGTTACTCATGTAAATAAGAGATGAAAAGAGAAGCCTAAGGATGACCCTACCATATTCATTGCAGTTCATGAAAAGATGTGGCAGTAGTTACATACAAGAGTTTTGGAAGTGCAGATACATGTATGTGTAGTTTGGACATAAGTCTAAAGGTTATATGACTTTGCCAGTATCAAACATAAAATAAGAGCAACTCTCTCTGACCACAAAAAAATAAACCTATAGTTTTGCAGCGTTATTGTTGATTACTTCTATCTTGTAAGATGACTACTGGGTCACCCTTTACTTACCTTCTCTTTCCAAATAACTAATTTTATGAGTAATCAGCTATAAATGAATAATTGTTTAATTAAATTAGATTAACTTTGGAATTATTAACAAGAATACAAAATAAACAAAATTGTGCTGGGCTGGTGCTTACATTTTTTTCATTTCTAATGAAGGACAAGACATCTCCATGCTTCATGAAGGGTAGAACTACTAGTGGCATATCATCCAATCCCAGGCATATCCCGATTAACTGAAGGACATTAGGGTGGTGGAAGTCCTTCATAATCATTGCTTCACTCAGAAAGGAGTCAATATCAATGTCACGGGGATTATTTTCTGTCGGTAATAAAAATGAAATGGTCATATGTCAATTAAAACTAAATATGTATTGCTAGTTGTCAACACTAAATTGTGATATTTTCTGAAGTTGACAAAGATGTCAAAAAAGATATAGTAAATTGATAACCTTCTGATCCTCAATGAAGTTAGACTGTGCCAACAGATTGACCTGGCCAATTTATTAAGATTTTGCCTTTAAATTTAATGCAGTAACAATTGTACAGTGAAGGGGAAAATTAGTTTCTACTTGCTTGCTACTACATGAAAAGAGCTTAAATGTACCAGTACTCAAAGAAAATTGTTTTCAAACCATGACTAAAATTCCACAAGCCCAGACTCCAATTTCCACATGCCCAACATTTTCGCCTTTTTTAATACTGTCACACAAGGTTGCAGTAGCTAAAATTCGAATATGAATTCAACATAGTTCAAAGGAGTATGAAGGTAATGCAAGTGTCATTAGTATTCATTGCTACACTGGAATGCTTCACCAAGTAAAACATCATCATCCAACAGTCCTGACATTTCATTTTTGTTGGCTTCGCTGATAGCTAGTTCCTTCATAAAATCAGCTTCAAAAATGAATTACACTTGAACACTATTCCAAAAACTGAAATTTCCATGCTTTGCATCCGATATATGTAGTAAAATCCGACTTTAAAGAAATGATGCCGCTATTCACAACTTTGTTAAAAGTATAAAATATATGGCTTCAACATTCTCATTCAAGGCAAAAATATTTAATAACTTTGTTCCGGTACATGCATCTCTTTGATTCACCTATAATAGGTTGTTCCACTTCCTGATCCTAACTACGCAAATTAGCACAATGGGCACACCCACTGCAGCCTTCAAACATATCTCACTAGCTATTGTCAGCCAATACAGTAATATGTAAAATGGTGGTCAATACTTAACATCTTTGTCTTTAATTGCCACTCTTTAAACTGCCCATGGGATACTTTTATTTACATCAGCTCTAATCATGACTGTTTACTATTTATACATGCTACATAGCTGCCAACCTTCCAGGCTCACAATTAGTGAAAACAGGGATAAAAAATCTTAAATTTGGACATGAATTAGTGAAAAATACCATGACAATAACTCCATCCACTCTGACCATCAATACTACACTATATAAAGATCGCAATATAAAACAAAAACACTACATATATGCAGAAATATATCTGCATTTCTATTTATTATGGTATTCATAAACTTCTCTTGTTCTTGTGGTTATTTATCAAGACATTATTCCTCAACTGCTTGATCGTAAATTTGTTTTCTGAACAGTTCAGACTTCTTGTCTGCTGGTTGATCTTGGTGACTAAAAATGCTGACAAATTTTCTGCAGCTAAGGGGGCACCCACCAGATAATATGTACCTTTGAGAGAGTGACGTATATAAGGTGAAGTAGTTCGCATTTAAAACATGCACAATGGAGAGAATGTTGGCATACCTCTACGCTACATTAATGTAATGTGGATATTTCTTTTGGATATTGTACTTTTGGAAATTTCACATGATTTAAGCACACTGCTAACTAAAATGGCTGCTCCCTTGTGTTAAAAAATCAGCCTGAATTAGTCTAAAGTACACTATACATAGCAGCTATTAAAATAGGGAAAATGAATTTTGCCAGACTAGACAATACCAACTGCTGAAAGTGCAATGAATGAATTACCAAATATATAAAATGTAAAAAAAAGTTATTGGCTCTTTTTATACAATTTACCTCTGAAGTTCAGGAAGTGAAAATGACCAAGTAGAGCTAGCACTTTTTTGAACGGTGCACATCTGAAGTAAGGCCAAGCTGTATACTCTATAACCCATAGTACACCCATCAATCATACACCAAAATAAAGGGAATTAAAGGTTCTTTGCATTATACCTAAGATATACAAGGTCTTTTTTAAATAACCAATATAACCAGTGAGGAAAGCTGGGGAAATTCTTTTTCTTTAAAATCCTAACCCTATGCAAAATACGAAACTGTAGAGTGCCACCTAAGGAGGCACTAAAGTCTGTCCTATTTTTCCTCACTAGAGAAAATACTCTTTCGCTGATACTGTTGCTGTGAGAAATGCACAGAAGCTGCAGCACTTTTGGTTCTTACACAGGAAAATTTGGACGCAATTTTCGAGTTCGGGAACATTTGTCGGAACAAATGTTTAGCATGGTCTCCAGGTGATAAAGTTAGATTGTGTTCAACAAGAAAACTCACAAATAATGCTTCAGCGTTGGTTGCCTGCAGTTCTTCCGCGAATGGCTTAAAATATTCCATAGCTGAAACCTGTGAATACTTAATTTTCCCAACTTGTACATGTTTTTGCAACCAATGTGCTTCCTCACATCGTCTCTGCCACCATGCCCAATACTAAAATTTGTGGCACACTGTGTGCAAAAAGCATGATGTATATCAATGTTTAATGGCAGAATGCACTGCCAACTTTTGATATATTCCAAATTAAACTTTACTTTTTGAGCAATACATTTCTTTTTCCTTGGTGGTGAAGACATTTTCAAGATCTTACATGCGATGCCGTATGGTAACTCAAATCAGTGTTGGTGATGCATGTGCTGAGCAAAACTCCGGTTAGGCCCCAGTTTCTCTCAAAAGCATTTGTAAAACTATTCTTATACATATAGATTAAAATAGGCTAAAATGCTTGTTACCGGGCCAACTGTACTAATCGGTTGTAGGTCTATTAATATCACGACCAGTAGTATCAGACTGTTTCGGCAACTGCCAATATCATGACTAACGCTTAACGGGAAATCGGTTATTTTATTAAAGATTTAAAATAATTGAGAATTGGAGAATTGTTGAATTTTGGGCTTGTGGCATTGAATCCGTAAATTGCTGAAACAGTTGTGAAATTCACACCAAATTCGTGAGGGTTGGCAGCTATGATGCTATATGTAATGAGCTTATCTTGAAAGGTTTTGGGGGGGTTGGGGCTAGTTAGGCTACTGAAAATGAAATTTTCTCAAAACACGAATGTGTTTCAGTCTGATTAAAATCATATCTGAATTTCACATGGGACAGTGATGATCTGATTTAGATTGCGCTGTATGTCAACATCCTGAAAATACATTTACACATTTCATCAGTGCAATCAAAGTTTTCTGAGGCAAATTTACAGGACTGGCCCGATCCAAATTTGGAGAGGCACTGGGTGTCAGGCTATCAGAATTTCTAGCACAAATGCTAAAATGTACATTAAATTTTCTGCTGCATGAAAGTATCAGAAATGTACAATGGAAAATAAGCCAACCTCAAAAGTAAATCTACCTCAAAAATAAATATTTACTCGTGAAAGTATCAAGTCTTGAAAATGAAATAATTCCTTTGTTTTACTCTCAAAAGTAAGCCATCTTGAAAAAAAAGCCATCAGATTCCTATGTTTTACCATCAAACAGAATCCATCTTGAGAATAAGCTGTCCAATTCCAACATTTTACACCTGAAAGCAAGCTGTCCAAAATGAGCTGTCAAGTTCTGATGCTTTGCTCTCAAATATAAGCTACCTTGAAAATAAGCTATCAAATTCCCGAGTTTCACTCTTGAATGTAACCCATTTTGAAAGGAGCTGATTCCAACATTATACAAGTTAGTATGCAAAGGAGAGGCACATACATTCAAAATTATATCAATATCTAATTGACTAAACCAAGTATAAATTAAAGCAGAATTTACACATTTTCTATCATAGGTGCATTGAAAAGTATAGACTACAGAAAGTTCACTTAATAACTACATCATGCAAGGTTGGACAGTGTTTTGCATACTTATTCAAACCAAGATGATCATGTCTTGCATACTTATTCAAAGCAAGATGATCATGACTTGCATACTTATTCAAACCAAGATGATCATGACTTGCATACCTATTCAAACCAAGATGATAATGACTTGCATGCTTATTCAACCAAGATGAATAATGACTTGCATACCTATTCAAACCAAGATGATCATGACTTGCTTATCTATTCAAACCAAGATGATAATGACTTGCATACTTATTCAAACCAAGATGAATCATGACTTGCATACCTATTCAAACCAAGATGATCATGACTTGCATACCTATTCAAACCAAGATGAATCAGGACTTGCATACCTATTCAAACCAAGCTGATCATGACTTGCATACTTATTCAAACCAAGATGATTCATGACTTGCATACCTATTCAAACCAAGATGAATCATGACTTGCATACCTATTCAAACCCAGATGATCATGACTTGCATACCTATTCAAACCAAGATGATAATGACTTGCATACTTATTCAAACCAAGATGATAATGACTTGCATACTTATTCAAACCAAGATGAAACATGACTTGCATACCTATTCAAACCAAGATGATCATGACTTGCATACCAGTTCAAACCAAGATGAATCAGGACTTGCATACCTATTCAAACCAAGCTGATCATGACTTGCATACTTATTGAAACCAAGATGAATCATGACTTGCACACTTATTCAAACCAAGATGATCATGACTTGCATACCTATTCAAACCAAGATGATCATGACTTGCATACTTATTCAAACCAAGATGACTTGCGTACTTATTCAAACCAACATGAATCATGACTTGCATACTTATTCAAACCAAGATGAATCATGACTTGCATACCTATTCAAACCAAGATGATCATGACTTGCATACCTATTCAAACCAAGATAAATCAGGAATTGCATACCTATTTAAACCAAGATGATCATGACTTGCATACTTATTCAAACCAAGATGAATCAGGACTTGCATACCTATTCAAACCAAGATGATCATGACTTGCATACCCATTCAAACCAAGATGATCATGACTTGCATACTTATTCAAACCAAGATGATGACTTGCATACTTATTCAAACCAAGATGATCATGACTTGCATACCTATTCAAATCAAGATGATCATGACTTGCATATTTATTCAAACCAAGATGATCATGACTTGCATACCTATTCAAATCAAGATGAGCATGACTTGTATACTTATTCAAACCAAGATGATAATGACCTGCATACTTATTCAAACCAAGATGATCATGACTTGCATACCTATTCAAACCAAGATGAATCATGACTTGCACACTTATTCAAACCAAGATGATAATGGCTTGCATACTATATATACCATTAATTAGCAATATGATGAAAATGTGGATTTATTACAGCTGGGATGCTGTAGTAACACAATAAAATATGGATTTATTACAGCTGAGATGCTGTAGTAACACAATAAAATATGGATTTTTTTAAAGCTACTGTATCAGAATTTACATGCTGAAGTAATAACATAAAGCAAGAATATTTTAAAGCTACAAGATATACTAGAAATGATAAGCTGTAGTAATATGGTAAAACAGATTTTCTATAGCTACTATATCGGAATTGAGATGCTTTTGTAATACAATAAAACAATGATTTTTTTTATAGCTACTATATTAGAACTGACATGCTGTAGGAATAAGATAAAACATGGGTTTTTTAAAGCTACTGGTACTGTTTTTGAACTGACATGCTGTAGTAATACAATATAACATCGATCTTTAAAAGCAACTGGTACTATTTTAGAATTGACATGCTGTAGAAATAAGATAAAACATGTTGTTTTTTTTAAAGCTACTGGTACCATATTTGAACTGACATGCTGTACTAATAAGATAAAACATGGATTATTTAAAGCTACTGGTACTATATTAGAATTGACATGCTGTAGAAATAAAGAAATAAGATAAAACATGTTGTTTTTTTAAAGCTACTGGTACCATATTTGAACTCACATGCTGTAGTAATAAGATAAAACATGGATTATTTAAAGCTACTGGTACTATATTAGAACTGACATGATATAGTAATATGATAAAACATCGATCTTTAAAAGCTATTGGCACTATATTAGAATTGACATGCTATAGTAATATGATAAAACATCAATCTTTAAAAGCTACTGGCACTATATTAGAATTGACATGCTGTAGTAATATGATAAAACATCAATCTTGAAAAGCTACTGGCACTGTATTAGAATTGACATGCTGTAGTAATATGATAAAACATCAATCTTTAAAAGCTATTGGCACTATATTAGACTTGACATGCTATAGAAATATGATAAAACATCAATCTTTAAAAGCTACTGGCACTATATTAGACTTGACATGCTATAGAAATATGATAAAACATCAATCTTTAAAAGCTATTAGCACTATATTAGACTTGACATGCTGTAGTAATATGATAAAACATCAATCTTTAAAAGCTATTGGCACTATATTAGACTTGACATGCTGTAGTAATATGATAAAACATCAATCTTTAAAAGCTATTTGCACTATATTAGACTTGATATGCTATAGTAATATGATAAAACATTGATCTTTAAAAGCTATTGGCACTATATTAGAATTGACGTGCTGTAGTAATATGATAAAACATCAATCTTTAAAAGCTATTGGCACTATATTAGAACTGACATGCTGTAGTAATATGATAAAACATAAATCTTTAAAAGCTACTGGCACTATATTAGAATTGACATGCTACAGTAATATGATAAAACATTGATCTTTAAAAGCTATTGGCACTATATTAGAATTGATATGCTATAGTAATATGATAAAACATTGATCTTTAAAAGCTATTGGCACTATATTAGAATTGACATGCTATAGTAATATGATAAAACATTGATTTTTAAAAGCTATTGGCACTATATTAGAATTGACATGCTGTAGTAATATGATAAAACATCAATCTTGAAAAGCTATTGGCACTATATTAGAATTGACATGCTATAGTAATATGATAAAACATCGATCTTTAAAAGCTATTGGCACTATATTAGAATTGACATGCTATAGAAATATGATAAAACATCAATCTTTAAAAGCTATTGGCACTATATTAGAATTGACATGCTATAGTAATATGATAAAACATCAATCTTTAAAAGCTATTGGCACTATATTAGAATTGACATGCTATAGTAATATGATAAAACATTGATCTTTAAAAGCTACTGGCACTATATTAGAATTGACATGCTATAGTAATATGATAAAACATCAATCTTTAAAAGCTATTGGCACTATATTAGAATTGACATGCTGTAGTAATATGATAAAACATCAATCTTTAAAAGCTACTGGTACTATGTTAAAATTGACATGCTATAGTAATAAGATAAAACATTGATCTTTAAAAGCTATTGGGACTATATTAGACTTGACATGCTGTAGAAATATGATAAAACATCAATCTTTAAAAGCTATTGGCACTATATTAGAATTGACATGCTGTAGTAATATGATAAAACATCAATCTTTAAAAGCTACTGGTACTATGTTAAAATTGACATGCTATAGTAATAAGATAAAACATTGATCTTTAAAAGCTATTGGGACTATATTAGACTTGACATGCTATAGTAATAAGATAAAACATCGATCTTTAAAAGCTATTGGCCCTATATTAGAATTGACATGCTATAGTAATAAGATAAAACATTGATCTTTAAAAGCTATTGGCACTTTATTAGACTTGACATGCTATAGAAATATGATAAAACATCAATCTTTAAAAGCTATTGGCACTATATTAGAATTGACATGCTATAGTAATATGATAAAACATCGATCTTGAAAAGCTATTGGCACTATATTAGAATTGACATGCTGTAGTAATATGATAAAACATCGATCTTTTAAAGCTATTGGCCCTATATTAGAATTGACATGCTATAGTAATAAGATAAAACATTGATCTTTAAAAGCTATTGGCACTATATTAGACTTGACATGCTATAGAAATATGATAAAACATCAATCTTTAAAAGCTATTGGCACTATATTAGACTTGACATGCTATAGTAATATGATAAAACATCGATCTTTAAAAGCTATTGGCACTATATTAGAATTGACATGCTGTAGAACAAAGAAACAAGGATATATCTGATCAACTTTTAACAGACATAAAATATTTCAAGAATCTCTCCTCCCTGCTAATGATATTTAGTACATATATATGCAATATGTGGTATAAACACAAAAGGCAGATAAAAACACAGTAACAGTTCTTAACAACAATTGTGTCTTTACATGACAAGAAAAGTTTAGTTCACTGGGAAATGACTTCTAAAATGGATATGAAAATAAAATTCATTTCAAGAGAATATTAAAATCTTGTGTGCACCTCTAGTTATTCTAGATCATACTTCCTTTTAACATTTGTGAATTGTTTTGGCATTTAAAATTTTGCAATAATGATATCAAGTAGTGTTGAGTTTCAGCCTAAGCAAGTAATTAAGTAGTGACAGATGGGCTGACAGACAGACACAACTTCATTCTACAAAGGATGACAGAATGATACTTACGATGAAGTGTTTTCACTGCAACTAGATTTTCTACATTATCATCTGGGAGAGTTAAATAACCTCTGAAGACACATCCAAAATTACCTAGCAAAAAAATGTTTAATACGTCATTAAAAAGATTAATTTATGAAAAAGAGAGTATATTTATGTACTTATAATAATTATTATTTTAGAAGATATATTTAATGAATGTTAATCAACTATAAATTACCACAAGTCACCTATCATAACAGTTAATAACTTAAGAAGTGGTCAGGAGTCAATATTCCCTTTAATGGTTAATTGAGTACCTACCAACATCCTAAAACTGACAATGTACAAGAAATGATCACAGTACAAATGGACAGGTATTCAACCAATCAAATAAATTACTGTGATAACTGTCAAAACAGTCTTTGCGCACATGGAACAAGCCCTCTGCAATGCCCCAAAGCACTGATTTCATCACCCATGAAAACAAAATGTTTAGGGTCTCAGGCTAGTATTGACCAATAGGCAAACATGTTTTATTAAACATTTAATACACTGTGCAGTGAAACATGTCAAAGTATCTACAAGGTGTGTAGCTGCCATTGAAATGGCAGAAACTGGTTTATGATGTAACAGCACAATTGCATATATCAAGAGAAGGGACTAAGAAAGCACAAGAAATGATGGGCAAATGAATACAAATGGCTTAATATAACTCCGGAAAGACTGTGATGGTGTCCACATTTTGCAGTGAGTATTCTGAGACAGCAAATTTTAAAGTAAATTACATTTCTCCGAGAATACTTACCCAATCACATTACTTTAGGAACATTAGCCTGCTTCCTTGCAAATCCCTGTGTGGCTAGTAAACTGTCTAATGTCAGCACCATGTAAGCTATAGTTTAATTTTCATCTTTCCACTGTAGTTAGTTTTTAGATAACAATATAGTAAATTCATCTACTGTAAGGTACTAATCATTTAATTTTCTTGTGCTAGAGGAGAGACTTTGATTTTCTTTTCAGCTGTGATATTTTCTTTTATCTCAAGATAACTCTTTTTTAAAACTATTTAATGGATATAATATGGTGTTAATTTAGTTTAAACTGATAAAGCAGAGCAAGAAATTATATTCCAGCTACTTAAAGAAATGTTTTAAAACTGTTTGGCCTTGCCCCAGAATACTAAATTGTTGGCTCCTAATTAAAAAGTAGCGGTATGCTTTGGTACATATTGTATGTTCTGAAATACTTCAGTATAAAATTTGTCATGGTACTCAGCTCCTTTTTATAACAAGTGACATACAAGTCACATTTTATTTTAAATATTTTACATATTCCATGACCTTACTCCAATATCCTCTAAGTTCTTGACATTCCAACATTTTGTGAACAAAACGATTAAGTTTTGTGAGTGTCCCTTGAAACCTTCCGGCCCTGAGTGCCCCTTGAACCTTCTGGCCCCCTAATCTACTGGGTCCTTTAGAAAGAGAGTTGACAAACAACATATGGCAACAGGAGCTAAGACTTTTTATAGAGACCACAAGAGGTATAAAACATGCCTTGTACACTGCTTTTTATTCAAAGTTTCAACATGTGCATGGGAAATTGGTCGGCCATCTATGGTCCATTTCCTCATCAAGGTTCTCCAGTTTGCTCGGTCTCAAAGACCATCTTACAGATACTTTTGTAGTGTCCAAAGTGCTATTGTGCAATCAACTTACCATAGTGTTTAGATTTGGTTTAGTGTGGCGATTAATGGCACAGCAACACAAATAAGTTATTCAGTCATAAAAGCAGCTGGTCTAAAACATGCCATGCACAAGATATACAATGAACCTAACCAGGACTGATCCAAACTGAGTTCAAACCTGCAACCTCACAATTAGGCACACTAACTACTAAGGCACTAATTTCCTGCCTCTTTTAGCTGACTCTCACAAATTGTGGAAGGGTGCCTAGTCTAACTGTAGCTTTACACCAAACAAAGCACAAAATTTATTCACAATTTTTTTTTGCAGCATATTTATCTCAACAAACCTTGACCAATAATGTCACCAAGACGTAACCAGTTTCTGTTGATGAGAAGCCCTGCATCTTTCAGAACATTGATTGTGCTTTCATCAATGACTGGCCTGCCTATTGCACTCTTGTAAGCATCTTCTGTAAAGGGAAAGAACTAGCCTGTATATTTTGTTATTGGAAATTACTCATTTTCATATGTCAAAAGCACAAGTTCTTAAACAGCATCTCCTTAAATATGAACATTCTGATATGTACAAGCTTTATTTATAAAGGAATAAAAGCTACTTATAATGGAACTGAAAGTATGAATCTATTAACTAATAAGTAAATTGCAAATAACCAGGAAGCTGATATCTAAAATTGGTGCCAAATGTCGCCAAAAAAGTATTTATAGTTTATGGAGCCATTTGATATAAAATAGTTTGGGTTAGCAACAAGAGAATAAGCTGTATACTTTACACTTAAAAAGTTATTTTGCATGTCTGATTCTAAAACATCATACAGTAACATAGCTTTTAAGGAACTGTTTTACATCTGACACCAAATCTGTGTTCATCCAATTAAAAAACTGTGCATGGATACCAATTTAACACAACGCTTGCCCATATGGATGGACGGATTGATGAATGGATTAATAACAGTGCTTCATCTCAGTAAAAGATTATCGGCTACCTAAAAAATTTAGTCCGGGGTCCCTCAAATTTTAATTCTGTTGTTTATAAACTAACAGCCAAGGTCAAACTATTTTTCTAAAAAAAGTATCATCTCTAGTGATGTTTGGATGATAGTCTGGTGTTGAATGTTGTGGTTTTCATGTAAATATTACATTGGCAAACAAACCATAAACTGAACCAGATCTAGCATTAAAGCATTTATATGTACATGTATCAGCCTGTGCAGTCCTACAATTTTTAACATGTAATTTATAAAAAATATTTGTAAAAATTTGTTGCCATTGGAACATTAAACCCCCAAAATGAGTTACAAATAATTTACCATTTGACTTGTTCTGCATGTCAAACATTTTCTGATTCTCTTCATTGGTATCCATTTCTCTCCCTGGTATATACCTAATAGAAGGATGGTCCAATTTGTCTCGGAAAAATCCAATTTTCTTCCATTTCATGATGATGCATAGTACCACTAGTGCAACCACTACCATGGCCATAATAGTAACGAGGATAATCAGCAACAAATCAGGACCAGCAGCTCCAATTGTATCGGATGTATAAACCAGATAACCAATCTCATATGTCAAGTAGATTCCAATACGAACCTGGTATATAAGAATGACTTATGAATAACAGCTCATATCTACAGTATCATGCTAAGGAAAAGAATTACGGGATGGTGACTATGCTGTAACTAAGTTCATGTAATGAATAAGTAAATGCTGGAAACATATTTCTTCATTCTAGACAGGTATGAATTATTCAATATATACAGAATTCAAATGATTTAATACTAAATTTATAAAACTAAAATAATTTCAAATGGATATTGAATTAATACTAAGGAAAGAAAAAGTGGAGTGGGGTAGGAAACTGCTATAGTTCAATATTTTCTGAGCACTTAAATATGTCTGGCTTTTTTCAAGCTCCACTTGTTTAGATCTATATTGAAATCAAATCCTAAGAGATATCTCTTTTAGTGGTTTCTTAGCATTATCTGTTCCTTCCTGATAAAACAGAGTCCTGATTATCCATCCTTTGTTTACCTGACGTAACCATATGATGTGTGCTTTACAGTCTTGTGCTGCATGCACATGCATGATTGCACATCCCCATTCTTTGTGTGTCTGTGCATGACATACTGACATAGACTGCTTAGTTTGTTCATCTGCACCAGTGATTTAAGTTTGTACTGTAAATTTCAGCATTATCTGACATTTTTAATAATCAAACAACTTACCCACCCTGTTTTGGTTGGATAATCAGGATTCTACTGTATGTGAATATTGGTCTGTAATGAGAACCACTTTCCCAAAATCTGCTGTCTGAAGGGACATATTTGCATTGCTAGCTTAGCCTGCTTGAAAAAGTTGGGAAACTTCTTTATAGTTGCCATTCAAATTGCTGTGTTAGGGTCCATCACTGCCATATTCTGCTGTTCAGACAAATTAATATCCAATTTTTTATTTATTTTTCGATTAATATGATCCTCATCTGAAGATAAACCATGTTTGAAGTCAGCCATTTTGGGTTTTCTAGATAGCCCTTATTTTAAACAAGCATCTGTAAAACTTCCTAAATCAATGCATGGTTCAAACTATGACAATGTTTGTTCCAGGGCCCAATATGTCGAACAAATTTAGTTTAACAACCACTCATGTCAAGCCAAAACACACATATATTTATACTGTTGCCTACCTAAAAAAAAGTGCTATGAGAGCTCTACCAGTGGAACAACAAATATCTTGACAAGCGCTATGAGACCTCTACCAGTGGAACAACAAAATGTCTTGTCAAGTGCTATGAGATCTCTACCAGTGGAATAACATATGTCTTGACAAGTGCTATGAGACCTCTACCAGTGGAACAACAAATATCTTGTCAAGTGCTATGAGATCTCTACCAGTGGAACAACAAAATGTCTTGTCAAGTGCTATGAGATTTCTACCAGTGGAATAACATATGTCTTGACAAGTGCTATGAGATCTCTACCAGTGGAACAAGATATTTCTTGACAAGTGCTATGAGACCTCTACCAGTGGAACAACAAATATCTTGACAAGCGCTATGAGACCTCTACCAGTGGAACAACAAAATGTCTTGTCAAGTACTATGAGATCTCTACCAGTGGAACAACATATTTCTTGACAAATGCTATGAGACCTCTACCAGTGGAACAACAAATATCTTGACAAGTGCTATGGGAGCTCTACCAGTGGAACAACAAATATCTTCACAAGTGGTATGAGACTTCTACCCAAGGAACAACAAAATGTTTTGTCAAGTGCTATGAGATCCCTACCAGTGGAATAACATATGTCTTGACAAATGCTATGAGACCTCTACCAGTGGAACAACAAATATCTTCACAAGTGCTATGAGATCTCTACCAGTGGAACAACATATTTCTTGACAAGTGCTATGAGACCTCTACCAGTGGAACAACATATTTCTTGACAAGTGCTATGAGATCTCTACCAGTGGAACAACAAATATCTTGACAAGTGCTATGAGATCTCTACCAGTGGAACAACAAATATCTTGACAAGTGCTATGAGATCTCTACCAGTGGAACAACAAATATCTTAAGTGCTATGAGATCTCGACCAGTGGAACAACAAATATCTTGACAAGTGCTATGGGAGCTCTACCAGTGGAACAACAAATATCTTCACAAGTGGTATGAGACTTCTACCCAAGGAACAACAAAATGTTTTGTCAAGTGCTATGAGATCCCTACCAGTGGAATAACATATGTCTTGACAAATGCTATGAGACCTCTACCAGTGGAACAACAAATATCTTCACAAGTGCTATGAGATCTCTACCAGTGGAACAACATATTTCTTGACAAGTGCTATGAGACCTCTACCAGTGGAACAACATATTTCTTGACAAGTGCTATGAGATCTCTACCAGTGGAACAACAAATATCTTGACAAGTGCTATGAGATCTCTACCAGTGGAACAACAAATATCTTGACAAGTGCTATGAGATCTCTACCAGTGGAACAACAAATATCTTGACAAGTGCTATGAGATCTCGACCAGTGGAACAACAAATATCTTGACAAGTGCTATGGGAGCTCTACCAGTGGAACAACAAATATCTTGACAAGTGCTATGAGATCTCTACCAGTGGAACAACATATTTCTTGACAAGTGCTATGAGATCTCTACCAGTGGAACAACAAATATCTTGACAAGTGCTATGGGAGCTCTACCAGTGGAACAACAAATATCTTCACAAGTGGTATGAGACTTCTACCCGAGGAACAACAAAATGTCTTGTCAAGTGCTATGAGAGCTCTACCAGTGGAATAAGCTGAAATAAGAGATACCCAATTTTTCAGTAAATTATGTTTCTCCTATCATACTTACATGATCACTATACATTAGGATAACTTCTTTTGCTACCTCAAAATCCAGTCCTCCTGGGAAGATGGGAAAGCAGCTATCTGTCAATATAATACACTGACAAGGGGAAGCAGCTCTTACATGTTTGCTCCCCTTTCTATGCACTAGGTGGCAATTGGTATATCCAGTTTAAATCGGTTTTTCTTTTCTTGAGTTACACCATTAAAGGAGTCTTGCAATGCAAGGAAGAGTGGAAGAGATTATCTGCAATGTGATCAGGTAAATATTATTGGAGAAACATAATTTACTATATAAGAACAATTGCCTTCTCCAGCAAATATATTATGATCACACTGGAAGGACAGAAAGACCACTCTGTATGAAGCAGTTGTCCTCTCCTTGACAATGAGTCAACTAAAACGCTGAGTCATAATGGTATATGATGGACCTGAATATTTATTTGAAATTGGGAATACAACTAATGGTAATCTGTCAATACAAGCATTCTACCTAATTGCTGGAGGCACTGAGGATGTTAAGAGCCATCTCTCAACACATGCACTTGCCACTAACCATTGCAAAGTCTGGTAGCAAGTGTGATCCCCAACCCAACAGACTGGCATCTGTGCAAATCATGATTTCCTGTTGTAGGCTTTTGAGAGGTTTCCTGCTGTGTCACTTACTATTCTGGAACTACAGAAAGCAGCTTTTTCATATTGGTTGATATCATAATATTCTGATCTAGATGACTTGTGAAAGGTCACCATCAGGATAGAAAGGACCATTTGAAATGGGCACATATAAACAAATCTGCTGCAGCATTCACCAAGCCAATGAGTTGAAGAAACTTTTGTGCCAAGACAAACGCTTTGTTTGACATCATCTCCAACGTATGAACCCTGATTTCTGTTTGGGAGGGAGGCATATGAGACTGAGGTGTGTAAAAAGTTCCATACTAAGATGACTAAAATGCAGAGAGGGAATAAAAGCAGACCTCTTGACAGTTGTTATTCACCTTAGGTTGCAAAACCTTCTTTCTCCCATTTGAAAAAGGTGTCTGGCACTGACAGGTGGGCTGTCAGCAGGCAGGGAAACTGCAAGTCAGTGACAGGTAGTGGGAGGCTTGGAGGAGGAGAAATTTTTTCTTCTCCATCTTCTCTCCCATCCTGGTGGCAAGAATATGAGTGTATGATTGCCTATAATTTGCCTGGCCACTGCTACTGTGGTCTTTGGGAATTGCCTCTTTTTTATCCCTGCTAAAGACTGTCCTTTCTTTGGAATGACCCCTGAACAGGACACCCAGATATGGATGCTAGTGCTGACAGTTGTAGTGGCAACTCTTGTGCTAGCTGTTTTCTTCCTTCCTCAATTTAACACCTGAAAAAAAGGTGAAAGCTGAATAGGAGGGTGTGTAAGGCCACCACATGAGTGGGACTTAAGAACAGTGCAAGAATTGCAAGAGGCCACCAAGACATTACCCATGGTGTGGTGAGAATCCCTATTCATGACCTTGGCAATACCCCAATGCTTGATTGCTTCCAGCCAGCTCAGTGAGGCAAAAGATCACCAAGGATGCTAAGTCAAACAGTGAAGAATTTGATGCAATATTCCTCATAAGCTTGGAGGTGGCACTTAAGTCTCACCAATTCACCTTATAACAAAATGGTACAGTCATACCAAAAGAGAAATAGCTTTGTTAGCATTGGGTATTTCTGAACAGAATGCATCAGAATGTAACATAACAGAGAGACGAAAACCTAGCTGGCAAATGACACAAGGAAAGGAAGGCTTTAGCATTAACCCTTTACCTCATGCAAGCGTCTCTGGATGCCTCTACTCCATTCACATGGAAGCGCCTTTTGACGCCTCTACTCCATGGAAGCGCCTTTTGATGCCTACTGTAAACATCAGCCATTGTGAGCTGGTTTTCATAGCGTCACCTTTGGGGAATAACCCCCTATTAGATACTACATTCATTTCCACGAATGATGATTACGTCAGATCACGTTATCGCTGTTTATGCACTGGTCGATATCTGCTATTTAAAGTAACTGGGTCATAATCTCCACTCTCCAAAATGGCGGTCGTGGATTTCATTCAGTACTTACAAAGTTTTCATGATCAGAATCACAACTATGAAGATTCAATAACTTAGGTAAAGGCTCTGACATTGATGTAGGCAGCAATTAGTTTTTATAAATTATCAAATTCAGATGACTTAGTGATGTAGACGCAGACGAAAAACATGTAAATTTTGAGTATGGGAAATGGCAGCTACGGTTGGTCATGCGGCCTCACTGACATGACGGTGAACAAGTTCTCTCAAGATTTTAAAGCACATAAAAATTCTTCCATGAAAAATAATTACACAGCTATAACAATCGGACTTTACTCTTACATTTTTCCACATATAATAGATGTGTACCAAAAATGTAAAATGGTTAAAATTGTTGTTAAACATAACATAAACTACATTGTTTAACAGTTCACAGGCAGGCCTATGCGCATGCGGTTGACTAGGTAACAGGTGTAATATTTATAGCACACTGCACTTTGTCACCATGCTCTATGAGGTAAAGGGTTAAGGTGATAGTGACTTTTTCAAAGAAATGCTCGTCATTTCTATAACTTTTGCTAAATGAGGCACTCTTCTAAATGAAGGAATATCATACTAATATTTTTATGACTCAATGGTCTTAAACTAAGTAACAGAAAAGAACAAAAACCAACAAATTTTGTAACTGTAACAAACAAGTTATTTCCCTAGAATGCAAATTGACAATATAAGAAGGATTTAGAATATTGTGAATTAAATCTCAAATAGTCCTCAAGGTTCTATGATAAGCCATAATATATGAAGTTCCACTTAAATTTCAGTAGTGTTCCAAATAAATTCCAGTACTGAATGTGTTGATGTGCCTGTAGTCTTGAATGTGTTAATGTGCCAATGGCCTGTAATGTGTTGATGTTATTCTTTTGATGTATCACAATAATATAATCCAAATTGTATTTGATAGAATTCACTATAATTCCAAATTAATAATTTAGTCCAAGAGTATTTTAGCACTTTATAATTCCGGTGCATAAATTAAATAAATCTGTCCTATTATAAACTGAACACAACAATAAGACTGATTCCATTTCGGATATTATGGTAGAACTGAGTAATTTTTCAAGTAAACAATGTTGATATAAAAAGACATGATAACAGAGTAGAATGAAGGTCAGTCTCCTCTCTAAAACAATCAAAGTCGTAAACAACTTTAGGAATTTTAAAGTGAAAACTAATGTCCTAGACTAGATTTAAATAAGCATGTTTACCTCCAATAATAATGATCTGAATATGTAATCTATAATCATAGAGAAATATTAGCATGTATTATGTTGTTACAAATAAATGTTACTAGTCAACCATTAATTAGATTTTTGGACTAAGTCAATTACAAAATACTGATATACATAAAATGTAATCATGGAGAAAAATCAACAAGCAATACCATTTAAATACACATCCACAGAAGCTTTGATTTTTTTAGGTAGGGATAATGGCAGGGGGAGGTAGGCATTTGGCTGGAAGAAGAATATGATAGATTTTTTCTATAGCTGCCTTTAAACTTAATTCTATCTATTCCATTGTCAGAGCAGAATATTCATGGATTTCATTTTCATCCCCTTTGTCTAGTTGGGGACTGTCCACCTCTTGTACACCTTGGGTCCATGGGTAGAGCATTCCATATAGCAATGATGATGTCAAATCATTGGAATCCATCATTTTGCTTAATGGGATAAAACTGTTTAGCATGAGATATTTAGCAGTCAGAATACACTAATGGTCAGCATACCAGTTTGAAAAAGCAAATCAGGACCACTGTAGTCATACATTGTATGTTCATACATTGCATGTTGATTATCAGTCAGAATGGCATACAGCAGATGACAAAAGCCATGATAACCATCAAGCAGGCAGGCTTCAGGAATGGCTGTAGCACTTGCAATCAAGTCCTTGCCCTGACTACATTTGTTGAAAATGGGTTTCAGAGGAACCTTAAAACTGGAAATGTTTTTCTAGATCTAACAGCGACATATGACACGGTCTGGCATGCAAGGCTGTTGTTGAAAATTTCCAGATTATTGCCATGCTGGATAGTTGAGACTATTTAACTGTTCCTTTGCAACAGGTGCTTCAGAGAGCACATCAGAGAGAGCTGCAGCTCATGGAGGCATGAGATTAATGGACTCCCACAAGGGTCTGTTCTTTCGCCAAATTTGTTCAATGTCTATATCAATGATTTACCTGTAACACAGTCATGCAAGTTCATGGATGCAGATGAGATTACTCTTGGGTCTCCAAAGTCACTCATCTGCTGAGCTTGAGGGGGTGAACAATGAACTAAAGGATATGATTGTTGTTGTTATAGGGTTTAATGCCATTTTTCAGCACAAGATAGGCTATACATGGCGGCCAGTTTTAATGGTGGCGGATGAACCCGGGAAAACCCCGGAAAGAACCAGCGACCCACGAGAAGCTACCAACAAGCTTTTTCACATATCCACATTGGCCGAGCCTGAGACTCGAACTCACGCAGACAGAGGTGAGATGGCAGTGATCCGTGATGGAGAGCGCTTTAGACCACTCAGCCGATCGGGGCCCCACTAAAGGATATGATGGACTTCAAGAAATGGCACCAACAGCCAAGCACAGCAAAGACAGTCTCCAGTGTCTTCCACCTTAACAATGCAAACGCAAACTGTGAGCTTTGCATCCTCCTCAATGGGCAGCAAATAAAACATGACCCAACACCAACAGACCTTGGTGTGACTCTGGACAGATAACTGACATCCTTCAGCCACCTGAAGAAAACTGCAGCAAAATAACTTGGCACTCGAAACAACCAAATCCGCAAACTGGTTGGCTCAACCTGGGGCGCTAGTGCTCAGATACTCAAAACATCAGCACTGGCACTCTGTTATTCGACAACCGAGTATTGCCAACTGCCCACTAACAAAGTTCCCCAGTGGACTGCAGGTTCTGCACCTTGCTGATGTCCGTAAATGCACACACTTTACAAGTGAGTAATGAAGAGCAAATGTTACAGCGGAGGCGCATTTCATATATGTCCTTTGACTCTCTTGCTCCTGCTGCTCTGCACTGTTATTTCTATCATGAAAGAGAATAAACAAACAAGTGCATTCAACAATTATACGTATTTAAAATAAATGCACATTATAAAAATGAGTTATAATTAGAGTAAATGACTAAACACAGCACAATTCCAATGAAAAGTTATGTTGCCATTGTAAGTCAAATGTGATGATAATGAATGGTATGATAATTTCAAAAATACCAATAAATTCATTAGATTTTACAAAAATGTTGTACGCACCATATAAAACAAAAGTTACTGTATGGCTGAAAAATAAATGTGGATGATTGCATTTATGTTATATAATCTGAAGTAATAAATGGATTGTCTGGAGGATATCCTAGTACAAGGCAGCAAAAGTGAAAAACTTTTTTAAACTGGATATACCGGTAGCCACCTAGCAGATAGAATGGAGAGTTAACCTGTAAGAGTTGCTTTTCTTCACCTCTCTTTAAATATATAGACAGAAAGACATTTTTCCATCTTTTTAGGAAGGCTGGATTCAATGGTATCAAGAAAAATTATCTGAAGGTAATGTGATCAGGTATTTATGGGAGAAATGACAAAATGCCATATTTGTCTTACCTCTACTTCTTGCTTGGGTTCATTACTGCTGATTTTCTCTGGTATATTGAGTGGCAAACAGCGAATCACTGTTTTCTCCAATGTTGTCACATTACAGTAGGAACGACCAATCATAATGGAGTAATCATTCCGAGTAGCTCCATAATTTAAATTGTTTCCCTAAAAAGAAACAAGTGCAGTAAAACCTTGCAAATCATTGTTTTGGAAGATAAACTGTCAAGAAAGATCATTTTCTTATGCATGGATCAAATGATTTGATGACCACTCATGAAAGACCAACTGTTTTGAGAGATGGTTTGTGGGCAGAAGCGGTGGGTGAAATATCTCAAGGCCAATAAAATCAAATAACCCAGTCAAGTTTTCTCCCCTGCCATGATCTTATCTAAATGTTGGATCTCCCCACTTGTCACCAAAATAAGAGGGAAGTAGACAACAACATTAAGGGGAGGAAGGGAGTGAAACAGCCATAGTTCAATATTTAAATAATGCTTAAGCACCCATCTTTCTTTCTTACTCTATTGCTCTATTGAAATCAAAATCCGAACAAGATGTCCCCTCTAGCTGTATAGCAATTGTCAACATGACATCATTGGGCATTGTCTGATTGGAAGAAACACTATAGGCTTAATCCATATTTGACAACAAACTCGAATCTTGTCAAAAGAATTATATCTCCTTTTGTCTAGTTCAGTACCCCCGTGGTATATGTCTTACTGGAGCAGCCCTTATGTTAAATCAGCTCTTATCTTTATAAAATGTATGTATAATAAATAAAAGCAAGTATAAATAAGCTACTTAATAAGTTTCAGTGTGAAACTGGTAATTTATTCTAAATGTTTACAATTTTAGTAATGCAATATGCAAGTAATACATTCATAGTAAATAATGAATCATGGATAGGATGACATGAAGACAAGAAGTTTAAATTAGCCCATAGTGGGTGGGGAGGAAGTGCTCGATAAAATACTGCCTGCAGTACAAGCAGGTCATATAAATCTGCTGAACCAATTCTGATCAGTCTCATTTGAAAAGGTTCTGCATCAGGGACTTCGGTCCAAAAAAATAATTCGCTTTCCAATTGTTTTCTTCTATAGGAAAACAAATAGTAAAAATTATCAAACTTTCAAATCTGAGTAGTCATCCATAGATTCAACTGAGAATTTGGCATTGAGTAAGAGTTATCACAGGAACCTGGTTGATATTTTTGTGAAAACTGTGTACCAAGTAGCGTTTAATGAAATAACCCTCAATTAATTTGATCATAATAATGATTATATATTCCAGTACTAGGTTTTTCAATCTTGTTGGATGGACTTTATCAGCCATCCACTACTGGCAGTATTAGCTTCAAGAGCACATCCCTGTTCTTTTTTTTTCCAATCACCATCAGGAACTCAAGAGGTCAGTAATGAGATCTTTAATGCACCAAGCTAACTCCCATGTCAATGATGAGACAGATCAAATTGAAGCAGTAAAGGATTTTTTATTTGACCTTCAAATTAGGCCTAGCACAATAAAGGTTTTCAAAATGTACAGCAGACTAGCACCAGTTTTGTTTAGTACCAAATAAACATCATCAGAAGTCTTTTTGTGAAAACCCAGTGCTGATAGGACTTTCAAAGTCTTCTGGTGAAAACCCAGTGCTGATAGGTCTTTCAAAGTGTTCTGATGAAAACCCACTGCTGATAGGACTTTCAATCTTGTAGGATTAGCAATAAGAAGATTTTCAAGACTATATAGAATATCTAGGTGTCGCCATTTTCATTCAGGACCGACTAGAACATTGATGGATGTGTATGTTTAGTTTCATTCAGGACTGACTAGAACATTGATGGATGTGTATGCTTAGTTTCATTCAGGACTGACTAGAACATTGATGGATATGTATGCTTAGTTTCATTCAGGACTGACTAGAACATTCATAGATGTGTATGCTTCATTTCATTCAGGACTGACTAGAACACTGATCGATGTGTATGCTTAGTTTCATTCAGGACTGACTAGAACATTCATAGATGTGTATGCTTCATTTCATTAAGGACCAACTAGAACACTGATGGATGTATATGCTTAGTTTCATTCAGGACTGACTAGAACATTGATGGATGTGTATGCTTAGTTTCATTCAGGACTGACTAGAACATTGATAGATGTGTATGCTTCATTTCATTCAGGACTGACTAGAACACTGATCGATGTGTATGCTTAGTTTCATTCAGGACTGACTAGAACATTGATAGATGTGTATGCTTAGTTTCATTCAGGACTGACTAGAACATTGATAGATGTGAATGCTTAGTTTCATTCAGGACTGACTAGAACAATGACCGATGTGTATGCTTAGTTTCATTCAGGACTGACTAAAACATTGATACATGTGTATGCATAGTTTCATTCAGGACTGACTAGAACACTGATCGATGTGTATGTTTAGTTTCATTCAGGACTGACTAAAACATCTGATACATGTGTATGCTTAGTTTTATTCAGGACTGACTAGAACACTGATCGATGTGTATGCTTAGTTTCATTCAGGACTGACTAGAACATTGATGGATGTGTATGCTTAGTTTCATTCAGGACCAACTAGAACACTGACAGATGTGTATGCTTCATTTCATTCAGGATCGACTAAAACATTGATGGATGTGTATGCTTAGTTTCATTCAGGATCGACTAAAACATTGATAGATGTGTATGCTTAGTTTCATTCAGGACTGACTAGAACATTGATGGATGTGTATGCTTCATTTCATTAGGGACTGATTAGAACATTGATGGATGTGTATGCTTAGTTTCATTCAGGACTGACTAGAACATTGACGGATGTGTATGCTTAGTTTCATTCAGGACCAACTAGAACATTGATAGATGTGTATGCTTCATTTCATTCAGGACTGACTAGAACATTGATGGATGTGTATGCTTAGTTTCATTCAGGACTGACTAGAACACTGATGGATGTGTATGCTTATTTCATTCAGGACTGACTAGAACATTGATAGATGTGTATGCTTCATTTCATTCAGGACCAACTAGAACAGTGATAAATGTGTATGCTTAGTTTCATTCAGGACTGACTAGAACATTGATGGATGTGTATGCTTAGTTTCATTCATGACCGACTAGAACATTGATGGATGTGTATGCTTAGTTTCATTCAGGATCAACTAGAACATTGATGGATGTGTATGCTTAGTTTCATTCAGGACCAACTAGAACATTGATGGACGTGTATATTTAGTTTCATTCAGGACTGACTAGAACATTGATGGATGTGTATGCTTAGTTTCATTCAGGACTGACTAGAACATTGATAGATGTGTATGCTTAGTTTCATTCAGGATCGACTAAAACATTGATCAATGTGTATGCTTAGTTTTATTCTGGACTGACTAGAACATTGATGGATGTGTATGCTTAGTTTCATTCAGGACTGACTAGAACATTGACGGATGTGTATGCTTAGTTTCATTCAGGACCAACTAGAACATTGATAGATGTGTATGCTTCATTTCATTCAGGACTGACTAGAACATTGATGGATGTGTATGCTTAGTTTCATTCAGGACTGACTAGAACACTGATGGATGTGTATGCTTATTTCATTCAGGACTGACTAGAACATTGATAGATGTGTATGCTTCATTTCATTCAGGACCAACTAGAACAGTGATAAATGTGTATGCTTAGTTTCATTCAGGACTGACTAGAACATTGATGGATGTGTATGCTTAGTTTCATTCATGACCGACTAGAACATTGATGGATGTGTATGCTTAGTTTCATTCAGGATCAACTAGAACATTGATGGATGTGTATGCTTAGTTTCATTCAGGACCAACTAGAACATTGATGGACGTGTATGTTTAGTTTCATTCAGGACTGACTAGAACATTGATGGATGTGTATGCTTAGTTTCATTCAGGACTGACTAGAACATTGATAGATGTGTATGCTTAGTTTCATTCAGGATCGACTAAAACATTGATCAATGTGTATGCTTAGTTTTATTCTGGACTGACTAGAACAGTGACAGATGTGTATGCTTAGTTTCATTCAGGACTGACTAGAACATTGATAGATGTGTATGCTTAGTTTCATTCAGGACCGACTAGAACATTGATGGATATGTATGCTTAGTTTCATTCAGGACCGACTAGAACATTGATGGATGTGTATGCTTAGTTTCATTCAGGACCAACTAGAACATTGATGGATGTGTATGCTGAGTTTCATTCAGGATCGACTAAAACACTGACAGATGTGTATGCTTCATTTCATTCAGGACTGACTAGAACACAGATAGATGTGTATGCTTAGTTTCATGGAAATCCTCAAAGTAGATAGGGAGTAGCAATAACTAAACTTATGCTACCAGTAATAAAGACACTGATTGATGGACAATAAGCTATCCCATAAGCTCTTCATGTCTACGATCTAAGGAGAGCTAAATATGAAATCTTGTGTTTGTGCTTCACTTTCATTTTACCTGTGATAATTAGCAGTATGATTATTTCATTTTCTTGTTTAGTGTTTATGTTTGAATGGCCAGACTGTCATTCCGGGGACTAGTAACTGAGATAATGCATAATCATGATGAGTTGGTAATTCATACAGCTTCCAAATACACATACTGGCATTTTGCAAAGGACCATCAATTATTGTCTTCATTGACTTAAGTATTGAGCATGAAAATGAAAATATTCAAGATTCACTCCCGTACATGTATATTAAAGCATAAGGCTGTTGTTGTTGTAGGGTTCAATGACATTTTTCAGTACAAGATAGGCTATTCATGGCAGCCAGTATAAATAGCTAAGGAAAACTCCAAAAAGAACCACCGACGCAAGAGAAGCTACTGGCAAGCTTTCTCACGTACCGGCATTGGCCGAGCCCAAGACTCAAACTCATGCAGATAGAGGGGTCCCAAAGCACAAGGTAATATAGTAATTTTAGTGTGCATTTTACAATGCACACTTGAAAATATTATATCTTAAAATATGTTAAAAGGCATATTGACACTGCATAAAGAGAGCATTTGAGTGCAAAGTGTGTGCGTGCATGCATGCACACATGTGCATGCACACAAACACACACACACACACACACAAAAACAGCAATTAAGTTAAAATGAATTCATACTTTTATATCCAACTCTTTTTCTTCAATCTTGAAGTATCTGATCTTTTGATCACCCTCAAACTGGTTAACAAAAGGATCCGGGTAGTATGAAATTTTGCTTTTGGACACGTATGTGTTGTAGAAGTTGTTCAGTTTCTCTATGCCATCCATTATAAAGAAAAGCTGCATTCTCCTTGGGTTGGATGGTTCAACTGTCACATCTGAAAAGTCTTTAATACTGGGAGAGGGGCAAATCATTCTCCGACCATCAGAACTGGCATTGCAAAGCTGAAATATGTATCAGAGAGTCAATTTTTAATTATTTTAACAAGCAATATATCACTTAAAAATGCATAAAAATTTAAGTAAATGACATAGTAAAAAGTACATATAACGAAGCAACTGAAATTTAATAAAAATGACTTGATTAAATCCATAGCTTGTTGCTATCCATACAGTGAATTCTGAAAATAATTCCTCTCAAATCTGTCCCAGCACAGAAGCACATACATGTACAACTCTGTCTGCCTTTATTTATAAGATGATCCATGTCCACAGCAATATCTTTCTTACCAATTGTTTTCCCTTTCATCCAAATTATCTAATATATAGTTTTCAATGATACTAATTTGTCTTTCAAAATGGATAAAGTAATTCCATATATAGTTTTCAGTGATACTAGTTTGTCTTTTCCAGATGGATAAAGTAATTCCATACATAGTTTTCAATGATACTAATGTGTCTTTCAAGATGGCTAAAGTAATTCCATATATAGTTTTCAATGATACTAATGTGTCTTTCAAGATGGCTAAAGTAATTCCATATATAGTTTTCAATGACACTGCTGTCTTTCAAGATGGCTAAAGTAATTCCATGTATAGTTTTCAATGATACTACTTTGTCTTTTCAAGATGGATAAAGTAATTCCATGTACAGTTTTCAATGATACTACTTTGTCTTTTCAAGATGGATAAAGTAATTCCATGTATAGTTTTAAATGATACTACTGTCGGATAAAGTAATTCCATATACATGTATAGTTTTCAATGATATTGCTGTGTCTTTTCAAGATGGATAAAGTAATTCCATGTTAGCAAAGATTGAAATGTTTCTCATCATGACATATACAAATACTAAAGAAGGTACATGTACTGATATATGTGAATAATAATCAGTGCTATTTCTAACATCGCTGTACAGTACTTTATTTTATCATGGGTTTCAAATTTTGTAATTTGGGCAAAAATATATTCATCGGTACCAACTTTCATGGATCTATCATTTACCAAAAAAGTGATGCATATGTCTCTGTACAAGTTTGCTGGTATACTGACATTCATTTCCATGAATGTGCAAGAAAACAGGTTTAATCTGAACTGCAGTAGGTGAGTTCTTCTTCACTGCTAACACCTGGTGTAAATGCGGAGATCTGAAATAAAATGCCAATTTCTTTTTCCACACATCTGAGCTAATACATTTAATTCAACAATTGTAATCTTAAGTATTTAGTTTTTTCTGTCTGCCATGACATGCTGATTCCTTCTTTATATTTCCATGGATCAATCTAGAATGATCATTTTCTGACTGCAAACAGATAGCAAACTGTTGTAGGAGACAAATCCAGATCATGTCAGAATAACTGAACCATCCAAACTGAAATGGAAAAAGTAACCAACAGGGCATCAAGTTCATTCATCCAGCATGACTAAGTTTGGACTACAAGAAAATATGTCTTGCATGATAACAATTTTCACCAGGCAAAAGGCTGGGGTTAAATCCAAGTTGAATCAAGCCACATCAAGACGAGGAGAGGTTCCATCTTGGAGAAAAGGGGAGTCAGCAGAGTCTAAATATGTCAGGCATGTAGCTGGACAGATCCACAGAATATCTTCTCTCTGCTGAATGTGCAACAATGATGAGGTCCAATTTCTTACCAAATAGCCAAAGGAAAATGTTAGCCTGTTGAAGAATGTTTGCTAAGACATGGATGACTTTGTCTCAATACTGTTAACAAAGACATGGTACTGTCATTCTTATGACTTCAAAAAGTTACGCATTCTATCTGTCAAAACTCACACCATGATTGAAGGGCAGAACTTTTCCAATGCAAGGCTTCCTTGACAAGAGCCAGTGAAGAAGCTTGTCACAACAAGAATGGAAACTTGGTGGTCTGAGTTGTATGTGCAACATGTGGGTTGTCATGAGAACATCCATGGCTGTGTGGAGAAAGTTATTAACACAGGGTTCGAACAATCAAAAATGGACAATTAAAACCACTCTGTAATTCTGGACCCTTACTTTATGAACTACCTTCTGGATCAGGATTGAAGAGGGGAATGTGAAGGCCTCAATGCCCCTTCCCCCAATGCAAAATGAGTCTGACCAATCAAAGAACTGACAAATAAAAATTGGCACTTCCACTACATAACAAAGTGCACACATGCCATAACACAACATGTCATGCTAAAACATTTTGTTTACTCCCCAACACCCTTACAAAGTCATTTATCAAAAGACAACATTCAGTAACCTTCAGAAATAGAAAAAGAAACAAAGACAAAAACCTCAATATATGCCAGTTAACATGTAATATTTATAAACATTAAAGTCCTACATTAGAGCTGATGTAAAACTTTCCTTGGGACAGTTTATACAGTTGTTGTTGTTTTGGGTTTAATGCCATTTCTCAGCACAAGATAGACACTACATGGAAGCCAGTATAACTGATGGAAGAAGAACCTGGGATGAGCCCCATAAGAACCACTGACTCATGGCAAGCTACTGGCAGCTTTCTCACCTACCCACAATGGTTGAGCACAAGACTCAAACCCAGTTTATGCATTCGATTTTTTATGGATGCAGTTAAAAGGTAAGGTGGTCTGGAATAAACAACCAATATTTCCTACATTACATAACTGGCTAACAATAGTTAGGGTGACGTGTTAAGTCCTTTTAAAACTCATGTGGCATAGCCTCTTAGACTAATTTGCATACGTAAAGTTCATAAAGTGGGATAACCCAATTCATTTTAAAGTGTCTTGACTGTATCTGACTCGGATTGTTTGACAATCGAAGAAATGTATAGGTGTGTATAAGTGTGCGTCGCTGAACCATGATGGATGACATGCTGAAAAGGAACAAGACCCAACCTCTTATTGTTCAAAAGAAACCCTAAATGGTAAAAGAAGGTGAGGAGGTGGTTTATATCCCAAACCAGAACCAAATTTACCATATAGCAGAACATTATTCAAGTATGCCACCATTACTGTAGAGGATATCCTTAAAAAGGTGAAAACATGCTCCAAAGTTCTGGTAAAAAGTCCATGGGTTGAGGCTTGATCCAAAAGAAAAGCATAGTATTTGATACACCATCCCAATGTGACCAATGCAAAGCTACTTGCAAAATGCAAGGTGCATGGGGATGCAAAAATATGCATATGTCAAGTTGAGGCTGATCATGTACTAATTCACCCTTCCCTTAAAAACAGTTTTGTTTTTACTCATTCAATATTGTGGAATAGGTCAACAAAAGTCTGTTGAAACAGAAGAAGTCAAATGCCTATGAAGTGGTGTTGGCATTTTTCTCTTCTTTTGCTGAAGACCATCCAGAGATTCACACTTCACCTGATGTGGCTGAAAGGCAGAAGGGCAGACAAGAAGAGCTGATGAGGTAACTCCTGCACTACCCCTTTTATAACTTTCTTAATGCATCCCCTAAACAGAAGGGATGAGCCAGAAGGCAATGATTTCATTGTTGAGTTGGTGTTTCATGATACAGCAATACAAGTAGGTTATGTAGTGCCAAGGCAACTGGAGTAAAATGCCTTGGCCAAGGACATACCATGGTATACAGCAATACAACTTGGTTATGTAGTGCCAAGGCAACTGGAGTTAAATGCCTTGGCCAAGGACATACCATGGTATACAGCAATACAACTTGGTTATGTAGTGCCAAGGCAACTGGAGTTAAATGCCTTGGCCAAGGACATACCATGGTATACAGCAATACAAGTAGGTTATGTAGTGCCAAGGCAACAGGAGTAAAATGCCTTGGCCAAGGACACACCATGATATACAGCAATACAAGTTGGTTATGTAGTGCCAAGGCAACTGGAGTAAAATGCCTTGGCCAAGGACACACCATGATATACAGCAATACAAGTAGGTTATGTAGTGCCAAGGCAACTGGAGTAAAATGCCTTGGCCAAGGACACACCATGATATACAGCAATACAAGTAGGTTATGTAGTGCCAAGGCAACTGGAGTAAAATGCCTTGGCCAAGGACACACCATGATATACAGCAATACAAGTAGGTTATGTAGTGCCAAGGCAACTGGAGTAAAATGCCTTGGCCAAGGACACACCATGATATACAGCAATACAAGTAGGTTATGTAGTGCCAAGGCAACTGGAGTAAAATGCCTTGGCCAAGGACACACCATGGTAGACAACCCAGGTTGACCTGATGAAAGGATTTAAACCTGCACCCTTTTGGTTGCAAAACCAGCATGCTAACCACAAGCACAGTCATTACATCATGTGGTTTAAATAGAAAACAGTGCAAAAGTGTGTTTCTCAATAAATCCAAACTGCCTAAGGCCATCATAATGTTGAACATAATGTGACATACCATTCTGTTGATAATACCAGTTATGTGGCACAATGATTTCCATGCATGGACACATTTTGTTTGTCTCCTCCTAGCTGAAAATGGTCAAATAAAACCAAATCTAGTAAGGATGAAGATGCATCAATGTTCCTCATCATCTGACATGGCATTAAAAAACTGCTGGTCAATCTTGTATAGTGAAGGGCCAAAGATATTAACTGCTGTAATATTTTTGTCCATGCTTGGAACATTGATATAATTACGAGTGAGAGTTGTACCAGTTGGCATTCCTGGGGTCTCAAATTCTGTCTAAAATACTCAATGTTTTCTGCAATATCCATGTTCAGTATAATCAGAATAATAAAAGAAACAATTCTGCAGAAAAACAAGATTCATTTGTAAACTCTAATAGTCATAAATTATCGCCACAAAAATCTTTTGCATGAAATCTTTATATCAACGATATAACTGCTAGGATATGTTACCCGTGTCTGGCTATAATCCAAGCTGAAGACGCAATGTATGTATTACCTGATAAAAAATGATTATACATCAGCCACCAAAAAATGAAATAATGATACACAAGTCCATTTGTAATCCAACTTCTATCCATTTGTAAAGTCCATTTGTAAAAATAAAAACTGCTATCCTTTTGGTTGTTAAAGAAATAGTTTCATAATTTTTTACACAGTGAGAACTTCCTCCTGAATGAAATTAACTTAATTTGGAAAGCAAACTGTTTTTAAGATGCATTTCATAAGCAGCATGAATGCTATTGTTTGATGAACAAGCAGATCCCAGTGTCTGACCTGTAACTGGCATTTGGATGATGCAACATTCTATTATTACAGACAAGACAGAAAATCTATCATATACATATGTGTACAAATCAAAAAGCAAAAAAAGGAATCTAATCTGCTGTAGCATAATGCACTTGGTGATCAAGGTCTATGTTGCTTGTTCTACTGATTACTCCTAACAGACTGCACAGATCCCGATCTGCTAGCATATTATGCAATGGCAGATCTGGGACTGTGCGATTTGCAGCTGGACTTGTATTATAAACTAGTACATATGGTAGTTTACCTGGGTAAAACCATTAGGCATAGATAGCAGAACCTTTAGCATCACTCCTTGCATCAAAACATTTATAGACTGGTTTTATCTTATAACCAATCAGAACACTATATAATCAATAAATCTGTGCAATGAGAATCTGGTCTGATAAGATGGATGGTTTCTCAAGTGCAGTGGTCTTAAATGGGTTTAGTTGTAGTAATATTACATCAAAGTTGCAGTTGAATAAAGCAACTGACCTTAAAAAAACATGAGCCAAAAACACTAAACTTAATTCCTATTTTCAAATTTTGACCATCGGTTTTTAACAAAGAATGGTATTTATATCACCAATGCTGCATGAAAGACAGCAAACGTTAGTATATCAGGATACAAACTTTAGGCATACAGTAATATTATTGTATATTTTCAGTCAAATGCAGTGACAAATGTTTAAGATTTACAACTTTAAAAAAATTTAAAATAAATAAATGTAGAAAAATCTATACCGCTAGAAAGATAATTAATACAGCAAATCTTAAAGTTGAAAGCAATGACACTGTTGCAGTTGCCAAGGACGACAATAATGGTGAAGCACTTGCCTCCAGACAAGTGATACAATGTATCAACATCATCCACAGGCAAGACAAAAATAAAATGGCTTGATGATTTAGGAAAAACAGCTGTCACATGAATGATACAAGACAACTGCATACCATTCTCATCAGACCTTCCACAAAAACTACAGGTGTACTCAATGAATTTATAGGGCTTTCTTGATTTTCAAATTACATGAAGGTTGTGGTATCTACTGTATAAGTATGTGAATTTAAATACATTATTAAGTATAGCACAATAAGCAAGAACAGCTGTTATCATCTTGAGTATGTGATATGAAGGGTTGAGTGTGATCCACTGATATCACATACTCACAAGAAATGATACAAATTTCATGATTAATGTACAATGCTGAGTATGCTGTTATTATACATCTCTAAAGAGCAGACATATATTTAAATAAATTATTGGAACTATATTTTTTTGGAGCAAAATACTATTTACAGGTCATGAGGTGCTAAACCAGATGTGCAAATATGCTGTTATCTTAGCTCTGGTTATATGACATGTATATTCTCATGAATTTATTTACTATAGCTTTGCCTGGCATTAGTGTCTGTAATTTCAATTCTCCCTTGTTTTGGAGAATTAGTTTGCTACAAGAAGTTGACAGTGATGTTGCAATTTATCAATTTTGCACAATGAAACATTTCACTGACTTCTTGAATCAAACTGGAAACAGACGATGTAAAACTCATCAGTTATCATTTACAAGTGTCTGCATCAGAAAATGATTAGTTTGGGCTAGCCATCATTTACAGGTGTTTATATCAGAGATTGTCAGAAAATGATTTATTGGGGCTAGTTATCATTCATATATCTATATAAAATGGTCATAAAATGATTATAGCACACCTTTCCTTTGTTTGAACCCCCTCCTGCCAATTTTACAAACAAAAAGCATCAATGATATAAAAATTGCATAAAATGTAGTCAATTCATTCATCATTTTATAATTTCTAACCTGATGGTTGCCAGTGGGTCCAAAACAATAATCAATTTGTTAGCATTTGGAATCAAACAAGACTTTCTTTATTAAAATGGCTACCAAATTTGATTGGGTGAGTCTAATTTTTCAAACAAAGATGAGATTTAATTTAGCATCTTTAATAATCTAAATAATTCCCTAAATTTTGGAGTAACATCTCTTTGAAAACACACATATATGAGATCCTCCTTTTTATTTGTTCAATTGTTTTTAAAAAAAATAAAAGTACACAATGCAAATATTTAATGTTGATGATATGGCTTTTACTGAAACTGACTGTTCTAGAAAACATAAAAGGTCAGTGAGCAGTCTATCTACATGTTTATATTGAGAACTTCCTTTTGGTTTGAAACACCAAACCAATAAGTTGACAGTGTTAAGTGACAATAAAGTCTGGAATTATAAATTGATGAATGAACAAAGTGGAGGATTTGGTGATATATGGCACAGCAATAGAAGTAGTGACATTGGTGACAGGGCAAATAAGAGTATATTGCCTTGCCAGGGTGTGTGAATATTATAGTTGGGGCTAGCTATTGTTTACCGATAACTATATCAGATTGTTAGAAAATTATTAGTTAGAGCTACTTGTAATGGACAGGTATATAATATAATGAATTATGTGGCAGTCAATCAGTACAGTGTACTTGTCAATAAATATGTATCTATAACAATCCTTTAACAGAAAATGCTTTAAAGATACGTACACATAATTCAAAGAAATATATTAGCATGCAGCATGAGAACTACTCTTACAAGAGTCAAGAAATATGCCATTATATTTTTACAAAAAGTTTAATTTTCCATACCTCCGCACTGGATTTTTTATTATGCTCGAGGTTGATGGCTCCAATGCGTGGTTCCTGTACCACATCAAGATTAATACCAGTCACTGTCAGGTATGTGCCACCCCTGAAATTATTTGAATTCACTTAAATTATGCCTCCTAATGTCATGGATTCAATTTTTACCTTCAGTGAAATCACTTTATATCTTAGTACTACTTTCCTGGGTATCACTACTGTCACAAACCACTGATGTAAATATTGTCAATCACTTTATATTTCTTGGTACTAGTTTTCTTGGGTCTTCTGGAATTTCCTATGACTTGAGGGATTATGTCCCTGATATAGCAATCAGCTAACTCAATGCTTGTATTTCAACCCACTCTGATCTCTGAGATGTGACATATTTTAATAGGGTTTCTCATGTTTTTTTTCAAATATGTTCTTCAAACATACTGTGTAAAAAGTTTTTTCCCACTCATCTCTTCAACAGGTATCAGTCAATACCACCCAGTTAATAAACAATCAGACGTCTAAAAAGACAAAAATCACATTATGGAGTTACTTACCAGTGTGATACATAATTGCAAGGCAGGGATTATCAAGGACTGTTGGAAGTAATGTGGATTCCTAAAGATCAAATTAAAGGTTTACTGCTATCTTTACTGCAGTCGGTTTTTTTTACTGCCATCTTTATTTCAGTCCATTTAGTTGAGCAAGTTCTAAATCTGACTTTGATTTAATAAAGTCCATTGAGTTTTGTTTCAATCATAAAAATTAAACTTGCTGGCATCCTGCCTAAGTACATTTTGTGCGAGTAATTAATCAAATCACCATTAATTGTGCTGTGTGTGTAGAGATGAACTCTGTCATTAATGAAATCGGCATTTACCTCACATGAGATGAACCCATGTTGCTTTTCACTAACGATACAGATAATTTCATCTGTAACCATTTTTTTGCCACCTATCAGTCTGCCTCCATATTTGCAAAAAATATCTACGTAAATGAAATTCTTGTTTATATGTATCATGATTCTAATATTTGCAAGTTTTTCTGCCTGTGTGTCTGCCCATCCTGCTCTAATGTTTTCTCTGTGCAGCATTCATACTCATTTAATCAAAGCAGCAATCAGTTGGAAAAAATATCACAAAAAACATGTTTTCTTTGATCCTTTCTTTGCTTATCAAGTGTAGATATAGAAAATACAGTACATTAAACATCTATTGTTTTTGTTTTATATTAAAAATGTAAACAATTGTGTTAAATTGTTGTATTTGCATAAAGTATAGCTTATAACATTACACATGGACAAGGACTGTCATTTTGTTGGGGACTGCCAGGATTTTCCTTCAAACCAGGTGTTCTTGACTCAATTTTCAAAATCAAGGAAACTCCCAGGGTCTTGTTAATGCTATTAACCACATTTAAATGAGGAAATCATATCTATTTTCTTCTCAGTACCCATTTTCTTGGATGGTATTGGTGCTATATACAAATGTTTTAAATACTATGAATACTTTCAATTCATGAGTATCAGATTTTATTTTAAAAAAATACATATTACTGGATACTTAATTTCATGGCTTTTGTACAAAAAAAATATTAAGTGATAATATATTGAGCAATGATGAATTTATCCCTATTAGAGGTAAAACAAACATTCCATCACACAATTTTTTTGAGCAAACAGGCCTAATCCTTACTGCAGTAATAGAGTAAATTGTAGTTTGGAAGAGGGAGAGGGGAATTAAATTTGAATAATTTAATACTTAGCCATCACTACTGCCCTGCTTAACTTCTAGAATATTAAGTCCCCTCATCTGAGCTAACAACTGCAACTTTAAATTATAAGCAATATTCTAGAAATGTAGAAGGCAGAGAACCAGTCACACAACCATATCATCAGCTCAACCAGATACACCTCTTTGAATAGACCCAGACTACACCTGAACCATCGAAGCAAGTCAAGAGAGAGAATCTTGCAACAATGTCATGCAAGTATTATGTTATTAAAATCAGTTTTACCCCCTCTCCCCAAAAAACTATATTTTTATAGCAGTAACACAAAACCTGTCACTACTGCCTTGCTGAATTAGTCTGTTTTGACAAAGGCTGATGAGCTAAATGGAGTAAAATGAATATACTCACCCTTACAGTTGGGATGTCCACTACTATAAGTCAGCAGCAGACTGAGACCAAGGAAAAAAATACCTGTGGTCTGGTTTGCCAAAGCAAAAGTGAATAAAGTAGTCTGCCAAAATGTGGCGCTCCTAACAGACTAATTACAGTACCACTTCATGGATTTTATTCACAAAAAGTCCCTCTCAATGAGAGACTGACAAGCTTTATTGGTAGTGATAAAAAAATTACATGAAATGGTGGGTGCCAAGATATAAGCATAACACCTAATATGTATGAAGAAATGCTTCTTACCCTTTCTTTTCACTTTTAATGCAGCCAGAGACACAATGCCCTAACATGGAGGCATCTTATTCATCTCCAGCACTGATATGAACAAGACCTGAGATCTCTACAGGAAGTATGGCTACTAAAGGAAGCCGGATTTTTATCAAAACATCCTGGCTGGCAAAGAGAGAAACAAATTCATAATTGCTGCTGAACCATAAAGAACATTTTTCATAGACAAGGCATGAAGCTCACTCTTCATGGATGCTGAGGACATCAAGACACTGGAAATTGTATGGGTATGATTCACAAAAAAGCAACACCCAACAGTTCATCAGGACTTTTCACAAAGCCCACAACATGCACAAGAGATTCTATTTAGGCATCTGTATGTGAGAATCTGGTCTCTGTAGCTCAAAATACTTGACAAGATCATAATTAAACTTTAGCACGCTGGTCAGTGCTGCCCTATAAGCCTTAATAATAGAGCTGAACGTTCTATGTCTTCCAACATGAACAAAAAAAATCTGTCTAGGATTAATGCATTTCCAACTGCACCAATGGAAAAAGATTCTCTAATCAGCACTGTAGACCATGGACATAAAACATATGTTGGTCTGATACATGCAGTTTGCAAACTTGCTCAAAAATCTTCTTGGCTGATAGATTGCTTGAGATAAGCCAAGTACGAAAGTGGAGCTACTGTGGGATGTTGTGGAGAACAGATCGCTTGTACTGCAACAGTAGGTACCTACTCTGAGGTAATGTCCTAAGCTTGCTTACCAAAAGAGTTGGTGTCATGTTTAATAAACCCCAGCTATAAAGTGAAGTACATGCTGCGGCCATGTGTTTGATATCTAAAGATTGCCACAGGCTAGTGTTAATCTCTTATGCAATTTTACCATGACCAGACAGAAGATCGAAAACTAGCTGACAAAAGCGACTGCCCACATCGTTTGAGGAAGGCTTGTAGTTATCATACCTATGTGTTACAGCTTAGTCCTAAGCTCACAGAGAAGCCCACAGGGTGAACGAGGTGTGTTCTTATCCATACTCACATTGACAGACAGCAAGAGAGACATTGTCCGCTAAGTTTGATTGGATCGGCCCACAGCAATGTCCAATCAAAAATTGAGATAGAGGGCATGATTACAATTCGACACCATTTATACCTTCTAACTAGCAGGCGAAAATTTAGTCGCACATAGGAAGATTGCTGAGCAATATAGAGTTACTCCAAGGAAGCCACTCGTAATTTGGTGGTAAAATTTAGCACGATAGATTCTAAGGAAAGACAAAGCTTTGAAATGAAGCTTTTTAGGGGACACAGAACTTTGGGTTTGATTTAGTCTCGAGTCTTCAAGAGTTGGAGACGGAAGTGAGGCTAGCTGGGACAGACAATGTCAATGAAGTCAAGTAGGTGGCGAGAAGGTATAGGAGGAGGAAAAGGAGTCTGGAGAAGAAAGTGGAGTAGGAGGAGGAAGAGGAGTATAGAGAAGTCGAGGAGGAGAAGGAAGTTGGATAGTCAGGGAGGAAGAGAAGGAATTGGGAGAAATAGGAGAGAGAATATCACAGCTGAGTAGAATACAAGGACAGGTGGAAATTGGTCTCACACTGCTAATGAAGTGATGCAATAGGCTATTAAAGGGTCAAGCGGAATGAATGTAATTGGAAATTAAAGCATTTAATTATTAAATTATTAAATTGCTACTCACTGAATTTCAACCTTTCTGTACCTTTCAACCATCTAACCTTCGGCATGGCTGACTGGGGGCTTGAAGCTTTACATCTATCTTTCACTAATTTAATTTCCAACCAAAACTGAGCCTGAGTGGGGCTTCTATAATAGTTTGAACAAATTATTGGGAGCACCCCACCCCAACCATAACAACCCACCACAGTGGTGGCATCATATGTGATCTGAAATTAGACATAAATATTATCTTTACGACCGAAAGTATTAGCTATTAGGAAGTATTAGTGAACAGTAGTGAGATATTTTCCATCCTGTGTATTTTGAATTTTTATGATTTCAACTTGTGTATGTTGTATTTTGATATTTGCATGCCTGGTAGATTTCAGTTACTTGCAGTAATCGTGATGCAAATATTGGACAAATTATCTTATCTAAGAGAAGTTAGTTATTGTCAACAGCTAAGTATTGGGTTAGGAATGTTAACATCTGTTAATTGTTTAGTAAGTCGAGATAAGGTATCACTTACTGTTACTATTATTATAAAATGGCTACAGAAAGACAGATGATTAAAGAGTATCACGCCATGGGCACAGATGATCTAGGGTACAAGAGAGATCACCTTGCAGCATTCATAGAGGAGAGAATAAAAAAAATTGAATGCCAGAAAAGCAGCCGAAAGAGAGCTGGAGCTAGCCAGGATAGCAAGGTGCAGCTCGTGAAGTTTACCTCACTTAGCCACAGAAGAAGCTGACAACTATAACATGCTCAAGAAAGCCCTTCTTTGCCATTATTGGCTGACTGCAACGTACCATAAACTTTTTCAGGACTCGAGAAAAAGACAACGGAAACACACTCTCGATATCACACCTGTGTTCGAGGGTTATTTGAGAAGTGGATAAAGATGGCAGAAACCAAGCAATCATATAATGGGTTATGCTCAAGAAGCATGTCCTAAGTACTTACCGTCGTGAGTTGACAGTATTCCTAGCAGAGAGAGCACAGGACTCTTGAAGAGATCACCAGCATGGTGGAGAGATACGAGCAGACACACTTGAAGAGTGGAGTTACCAGGGGTACGGACAGACCCCAGCCCACTGAGTCAAACTGTGTGGTTAAGGGAGAGCTGGCTGTCCGTAACCGTCAGGGCGACTGGAAGGTCAGAGGGGGATCTATAGGTAAAGATGCCACCAATAGACCAAGACAGGCCTCACCCATGAAAACGGGCCTTGCAGGATAGCAAGGGCAGCCGACATGCTACTGAAAGCAGACCCAGGTGAATGTCATCGCTAGGAAGAAGTGCAAGACAGAGGTAAGCTGTAAACCAGCAAACCTTGCATCTACAACTGTCAGTGGAGAAGATGCCACCCTCTTGTATGACACTGGGTGTAGCGTTCCTGCCCTTGTCAACAAGAAATACGTGAAGCCTGATGACTACACAGGAGAGGTAATTGAGGTCCAGTACATGAACAGCGTGCATGACTCATTGCCAGTGGCTGTCAATGACCTCAATTCACCCTACGTGAAGGGGAAAATTGAAGCTGCGTGCTTGGATGGGCTATCACATGACATGCATGTATGGAGTATTGGCAGATACTTGTTATCATAGCGCTCCTCAGGATCAGACTTACTGTGTTTCGGTTATCAGTGTCTAATATACCTCGTATCAGCCCCTTGCGGCTCCACATACAGGTGTCAGACACTCTTAACAACCCTACAAACTCCACAGAGTCTCTCTTCCTGAGGTATTCCTATAGAAACAATTCAGGGGCCATTGCCATGTTTCATGCATTCACAACTTTGCTTTTGACCCCCAATTTGTGTCAGTACTTAAATATACTCAACTATTATGCCCATATACTTCATACCCACTTCCTATGGTGCATTATGGAGTATCAGCTGATGTTTGTTGCCATAGCAATCCTCAGGATCAGACTTTATTGAGTTTTGGCTATCAACATCCCTATATAACTCGTATCAGCTCCTTGCGGCTCCACATACAGGTGTCAGACACTCTTCACAAACCTACAAACGCCCCCAAGTCTCTCTTCCTGAGGTATTCCTATAGAAACAATTCAGAGCTTGGCTGGTGCAGTGTGCTGTGACAGGATTTGCCCCCATTATGCCAAATATTATATTTACAATAAATTTTATATTGAACCTATGTATTGTGTGTTATTTAAATGAGAATTTTGTGTTCTTTTATTTTTTATTTCTTATTACAAACAGTATACAACTTTCGTTTATTAGTTTTTTTCTACAACATTTGAGACAGGTTATTATCACGTGACTACTAAACCTATGATGTCATGAACACGTGGGTTGCGAGATTTGTGTACTCGTGCGAACTAGCAATGCAGATGGTGAGTAGCAGGCCAAACTTCATCAATGCCATAGATTCATCTCACCTTTCAGCAGAATGAAGACATTTCTGAGAAAATAATTAATTTTCATCTTGATTTAATGCAGCTATGACTTATGTAACAAGATTTAATTATGCTAGGCCATCTGCAGCTATGCTTTTTCACCACATTAGCTTCTTGTGATGCTAGACAAGTTTTCATACCTTCCATGTAAGAAAAGATACCGATATCGAGCTGTCTGTGAAATAACCAGTCTACTAGACCAATCTAATCAGTGTATCCCCCAGGGGTGTAAAATTGAGGGTACAAAAAAAAACTTGGGTGTCGTCAAAATTGGGGGTCAAATAAAAAATGTGGGGGTAAAAAATTTACTGACAAATTTTCATACGACTTTAGCTTGAAATAGGATATTGCAACTTGCACAACATACTCTCTCTCTTTCTTCCTCTAAACATTCAAATACACCAACATGTACAATTAACAAACAAATGCATTGTCCATTCAAAGAATAATTGTATTATTTTCTTTTTCTTTTAAAGTCGTACTTTTAACAGTCTCCTCAAGCAATATTATAGCCCAACGCATTACATATAAGCCAATACAAAAAGCCAAATAAATCTTTTTAATCAAATGGGAGTTAATTTACTGCCTTTCATAAAATGTGTACTATGACAGGTTTCATTGTACTTTGTCCTAGAACACATTTATCCAAATATCAAGGACAATAATGATTCATCTTCTTTCTAATAAGTTACATTTGAACTATAAGATCCTTCTTTTACTGCAGCAAAAGTTAAAAACCAACAAAATCTGCAATGACCCGCTGACTTTGTAATCCAAATAACACATTTGCCTCTCCAAGTTTACTGATTTCTTTGTTCTGAAATAATGTCTTAGGTTATAATGTGTTCTCCAGATATCTTATGGTGAACGAGGGCAGATTTTTAAAAATTCTAAAATCCTGTCACGAAAGGATTATTCACTTTTGCAGTCTTTGCAATCAAAAGATCAGAAGTCACACTGGTAATCATAATGAATGTGCCGTATTCCAGTCAAGGGAATTATTTTCTCCATTTTTCATTAAAGTTAGATCCACAGTTACTCTTTTGTGTTCTGCTTCTTTCACTTTCTTCACTAATGCTTTTTAGTGCATGACGTTTTAATCTGGAGATCACTTTCTATAGTCTGACTCTACATCCCTGTTTGTTTGTACCCCCCTACCGATTTCAAAAACGAGAACATTTAATGTGATAAAAAGTGCACAGAACTAAGTCAATTGATTTATAATTTCTAACCTGACTGTGACCAGAATGGCACTAATTTGGGCATCCCCTGCACTATTTCATGCTTAACGGACTTTCCATACTAACACAGTGCCATATTGTGTACACTATAGGCTAGTTTATTTCTATCAGACAACATAATTACGTAGTTCATCCTGTTCAGTAACTGCTGAATAATTGTGTAAATTACATAACATTGAGAATTTGGAATTATATCCCTCTGCATACATGAACATAGAAATTAAACCGCTCGTTAAATCCACATGAAAAGCAAATTTGTAGTTGTCATTATTTTCCTTTGCTTGATTCGACATTGTAAATATCGGTTGCAGACGACTTATGTATGTACATTTGTAGTCATGATACACCCCTTTGCTGAAAATGGACTTGTCCAGAAACTGGAAATGGATCTGAGCATGTCCGTCAATTACACTGAAAACTTCTGTTAAGCATGAAACACACACAAGATGACGGTGTTAGGGCCACTCTACTCAGAGTCAAGTTAGAAACTATAAATCAATGAATGAATTGACTAAGTTCCTTGCACTTTTTATCACATCAAAGGTTTCCATTATTTAAATCTGTAGGGGGGTACAAACAAATGGGTTTGTATTATCAGACTATAGTGCAACAAGCCTTGAGATTAAACATCTAGATCAGAGGTGGGCAAACTTTCCAATGAAAGTGCCGCATACACAAATTTACAACTTGTCGCGGGCTGCATAGTTCATTAAGTAAAATAATTAATATTTGAAATAGCAAAAACAAAATGTTTTTCTAAATAACATCTAATTAATTTTCAGTTGTTAATATGTTGTTAATATTTGAAAACTTAAACTTCAAAAGAAGCACATGCGGCCTGCAGTTTGCCCACCCCTGATCTAGATGACAGCTTGCTGAGCTTGATGGAAATCGCGAGAAGCTCACAAGATTAGGGAAAGCTACCCTGTCATAACACTGCATATGCTAGTCTGGTTCATTGTTTTATATCTTCCCTGCGTTGCACTTTGCTATACGAATAGAGAAGCGCAAGGCAGGAAGCAAACAAAGCATGGAACCAGTTAATGCCTATGCTCGAAGTATATACGATGCCATCCATCATCCAATACATTGGGTATTTAAAAAATCCTGATCATATTATGAAAATCCTTTGCATCAAAAAAACACACGGCAACAAAATGTCCAGCACACGTCCCTGACACACAAATGTGCACAAAGGGAAACACTGAATCTAATCAACTTAGCAGTGAAACTGACTAAACAAATATTTTTATGGCAAGCACCTAAAGGATCCATGCTGCAATATTTTAATATTCTGGTCAGAACTTGATAAATTTAACTAAGAATTAGTTCAATTATAGTGGTGGTGGAAAATTCAGACACTTTTCACGGGCAGGGAACAAATTATCATATCACTCCACCTTTTCCCCGATATCATGGTAGAATAGGAAGGTACACATTTTGCAGGTCAAGGCTACCTATCTTCAACAGTGTTGGGAAGTCTGGGTATCACCATTCTGAACCATGATGCCTGAATTGTTTGAGAGAACTTAGATCTGTGACCTATTGAAGCATGCAATTGGCCTTGAGGACTAGGAATAGTTTGGAACAAAATCCCATCAAGTTTACAGCATTACTGTCTGCAAGATGAAGGCAATCTGTGGCTCTTGGACCCTCATTGAGGGAAAGGGCTTCATGAATGGTTTCCCAGCTTAGCCATCTTAGCATGTCTTTGGCATAGCTGCCAACCACTGAGTACAAAAATACTGACTGCTTATAACAAAAATACTGATTTTCAGGAAAAAAAATCAATTTTAAAACTTGAATGCATATGTAACTATTTACAACATCTACAACCATCAGTAAAGTAGAAGAGTACCTTATTTATTTATTGTCAAACTTGCATGTGTTGCACTCTTGGATCTTTAGAATGGGGAACCCTGTTCTATTCAGGTGCCCATATAGAAGGTGCAAGAGTGCTATGCACACTCAGACACAGACTGTTAATAGGAGCCTTTTCCACACCTTTTATTTTCAATCATTATCAATTCCAATGTACCATCTTTCACTGATGACCTGAATTCTGTGTGATTTTCTTTCTGAACTGTTTTCATTCTAGCACACAAGTAATCTTTTGTGATTTTACTGTCTGGAAAATGTGTGTGAAATAAATCGCCAGCAACACTAGTAACTGAAAGAGGAAGGTTAATTTCTAAAAGAAATTTAGCAAAAACTGAACTTCAATCAAATTACATCAAGGTTCTCTCTGGTATTTATATATGTTGTAAGCTCAGGCTGAATTGTTGATGATGAAGCAGCAAGCTGATGTTTATTAGCTTTTTCATGCTGTTTTATGTCATGGTCGCCTCAATGGCCAGTAGTGAAACCACATGACACAATTTTTAAAACAAAATTTTCACCTTTCATAGTTGGTTTCAGAAATCTAAAAAAAGACTGCATAATTGTCCAGAATGGCTTTGTTGTGATCTTTCAGGAAGATGGACATGAAGAGAAAATTATCTCTTCTGCAAGCTATAAATTATAGGATGTTGCTATGGCATTGGCAAACAGGTAATAAACTGCTGTTAAGTGCATGCACCATATGAGACTGGCTAGCATTGATCATGACCAAAGAGTCTACTGAAAAACAGACATCAAAACCAAGCTGAACAATCACCATGGTATTGCAAACCAGTTGTTTTGAGTCAAAGCCGGACATCTGGTCCATAGATACAGCAGAAGATTTTGACATTCCCACATTTGCATTCAGTACTGGATCAAAGGTCATGTGACAGATTGCATGATGTAGGCAACAGAAGGGCTGTACATGATGACCTGGTTTGCTGAACCTTCTAAACTGATGAGCATTCCACTTTTCATGATTCAGTTATGAGGAAACTGTTGACTAAGAAGCAAACCGTATGGCATCTGCATCCTTGATTAGTGGTACATTAGCTCTCTATTCATCCAACATACTATTTAGCAAAGATGTTCACCCATATATCCACAGACCAGTGCAAAAACATATTACAAGTATAAAGTGATTGTCTTCATCTCATCTGTACTGTCATACACTTAATTTTGCCTATCATGTGAAACCTGTAAACAGTTGATGGCATACATATGTGAAATCAGTGGAGCAATGAACTTATTGTGAAGAGGCCACAAATAATAATGAAAAATGCCTACGGGAATTACCTGCAACATGTAATCATAGAACAATTACATTACAGAATTAATCAATTTGGTTGAATACAGAGTTGAATTTAAAATAATGATATTAATACAAGCAATTAAAATGGTAATGACAAAGACAGAACAAGAAAAAGAAATATAGTTTAGTATATTTCTCTTGCATAAGTTAAATCCAAGGAATTACTCCATTGATGAAAAAGCACAGGTAAATTCCGTATTTGTAATGCCCAGAAGAGGAGCATACTTGCTAGCCTGCAAGGAAATATCAACTGGTGAAATGATGGGTTTTAGCAATGCTTAAGCTTAATCCTAGGGGAGACAACTCTTGCCTCACTGCTATCCTGGCAAGCAGACAATTTGTTAGCACTTCTGCTGCTGCATCAAGCCAAAAAAGGAGTGACTTTTTATTAATTTGGAGAGGCCTGGAGGTAGCAGATATTGTAATATGATACAGCAAAGTTGAGGAAAGTCCTGCATGACACAACAGCATACCAACCATTCTTCAATAATATTTTGTTATAGGAAAGATGCACCTACTAGTAATAAAACTGCTGCTAAATTGATACCTTACAACTGTTAACACTGGACTGATGTCAGTGATGTCAGCATCAGCCCTGTACTCATATGTATTTGAGTATTTCAGTCTTGCATTATCAATCTGCAGCAAAATATCTCTGCCAGTTCCTCTTCGTCTTCGTGATGGTGAAACCACAAGCTTTTCAGAAATGCACTGGATCTGAGCAGCTGTTCGGCTGCAAAACAAGAAAAATTTATTGCATCCTCTGATTCAAAGAGAAATAAGCACATTCATTTATTTCATTTGAAGCCCTTTAAAAAACTGTCAATCCCTGTATAAGTACTATATTTTTGTAAAAATCAGCAAATTCAGACTTACCAGATGCACATGACAACAATCGAATTCGCAGTATCCTCCTCTTGATACTCTTGACAATGTAAGATATAATTAAATATGAAGCTTGAAAAATGGAACACACCAAAAATTTATAACTTTACTAGTAATTTGGATGTGTCCTCTCCAAACATTGAAGTTTCCTTGGAAAATAATTTGATCACTTAAAGCACAATACATTTAATTTAAAGAACATTTTGTTTGCTGAATCAATTTACAAAATATTACTCTGACTGACAAAAAAGGCAGTGCTCATACACAAATCCCTTAAATTTATTTTTAACTGATATATTTGAGCAAAATGCCATAGTGGGCCTGATGTTGCTCACTTGCTTACATAATCAGATCTGCAACGCCTAATCATGAGACCCAAATCAGCCTGATATCACTCACCTGTCTGAAAAAAAGTCTGGAAAGATTTCAAAAATAAAGACAAATTATATCACAGAAACCGAACAAATTCAAGTTGGGAAAAAAAATTCAAGATAAGTTGTTCAGCTTAACTAACTGCTATCCCTATTTGAAAATACATAGACTATCTAGAAATCAATGACAATGTTGCAGCACTTACTTGTAAAGTCTACAGGGTACATTTCCTATCACAATCTGGACAGACTCTTCTGTTCCAATATCAAGGTCTGTTCCCATCAAAGTGATCTTGGTTCCACCTGACTGGGGACCATAAAGAGGACGCACACTGGTCAGAGTTGGTGCCTTGAGCAAACACAATCAAAACTAGGCTTTTATTGATGCAAGGAAAGAAAACAAAGAAAAAAAAAACAGCATGCAATGTCCTAATGATTTCACTTTTTAAATAAGAGTTCCTCAAAGGGACTGACACCCTACTGGCTGAAAAGAAATTACAGGATTTCAAGGATAGATCCATTTCCTTTTTTCTTTTATTCCTTTTTACATTTAAATATTTTATCATCTCTGATTATTCTTAAGAAACTCCACCTACGAAGTTTGGTAACAAAAACAGTGTATTATATATTTAAATTAACATGTTTACAAGATTCCTGAAAGTCTGAAAGTGCAGTATAAATTTCTTTGTAATGGCATTTCAAATTTAACCAGATATCATTAACAGAAAATCAATGAATTTGTCTCAGACAATGCCAAGATATTTCTATATCCAAAGTTTGGTGAAATCTATGATAATCATTTTTTGGGAAAAGAAACTCAAAGAAATCATTCTTTCACAAACTAGGTTTCAAAATAATCCACTCATACAGGTATGCATTATTATGCTCATGAGCCAAAAAGCTAAAATCACTTGTCAAAGTCTCTGACCCTAAAAGCAATGACAGAGTGCTGACATGTACTTCCATGGAATGCTTCAACACAAAAACTGGTCAAAATTAACTTGTATATATACAAGTCACTGCATTCAAAACTCAATGAAGTAAAATAAAAAAGTAAAATTGTTTATAAATCATGGTTCTTCAGGAATATTTACCCGATGATATTAATGTTAACAAAGAAGCTCCACTACCTCTCCAATCCAACAATCACAAAAATACAAAAAATGTCATCTTTCAAATATGTACAACCTATAGACAAAGGGAAGAAACTCTTCACTAACCACCACCATGTGGATATAATTGTTTCTTTAGTTTGGTTTAAGCAATACATCAACAAGGATGTTCACATTTGCAGTAAAAGGGTTTCATAGGTCTATGACTGGGTAAGTATTCTTGGAGAAACATTATTTTATGACAAAATCTGCATTATCCTTTGAATACATTTCCTGATTATATTTAAGGAGCACGAGTGCAGTGCATAATATGAAAAAATATATAATTCCAGAAAACTTAAATTAAGTGTCGTTGATGTTAAAATACAACTTTCTGACCCATAATGTAAATGTGAAACATTTGGACTTTCATAGATAGTCTAAGTCAAACTTCCAGATTTGACAAATGATGTCATGTTTTAGTTCCATAAACAGCACACAGAATTAATCAATACATATTTGAACAACTGTGGCTGATGATCTCATGGAATTATGAGAGTGGCAAAGACACACTGAAAATCTACCTATATAGATTTTATTACTTTGAAAAAGATGACAAAGAAGAAACAAGAGGCAATACAAAAGATACAAATGAGATAGATGTTTTCAACCTATATGATCATTTTAATGCAATATACAAATGCTGGATTATTAATGATCTAGTTCATAACCATAATTTCCTACTAATGCTTGCAGAAAATTTAAATCACAACAATATTTTACATTAATGATGGAGGAATGGATGTGCATTCAATATACTGGAAATTGACATGGAAAGTAAAGTTGTAAATATATACTCATCCTTCTGACCTTTAAATTAGTATGTGACTGCAGTGCATGTTATCTACTTAACCTGAGACAGTTTCTTTCAATAAATATAGCTTAATTAAGAACTATTACTGTTAAACCACAATTCAGTTGCTTCACTCAAAATGTCTTTATTGTGCAATGTATGGACTGCAGATGCATTCACCCTGGCTTGATATTTCATGAATTTGTTTTAGTTTATATTCCTTATTCATCATCATAATTTTTCTGGTATCACCTTACATAAAGGGCCTTTAAAACCATTGTTTAACAGAATCATTCCAGCCAGCTTATGCACACAAAAGAATGTGTTTGCTATTGCGCTGTTTTTAAAATTAGGGTAGGTAGGTAGGTTTTCTTTTTCATATATATATATATATATATATATATATATATATATATATATATATATATATATATATATATATATATATATATATAAATATAAATCAAGACGGTCGACCAACCAGAAACACATATTTTGTGGGGTACTTAACAGAGGTGTGCCAGTAATTTTCATATAATAGAATCCAAAATCTGTTTAGATTCACTGCGAACTTAGCCTACAGTGACAGAAGTGTAAATGTTATGGTGTAGCTTACAGTGACAGAAGTGTAAATGTTATGGTGTAGCTTACAGTGACAGAAATGTAAATGTTATGGTGTAGCTTACAGTGACAGATGTGTAAATGTTATGTTGAAGGATTCTATCTATATTTTTACCTTGAGATCTCCAGCCCAAAACTATATATTGTTTCAAAGGGCACAAAGAAACAAAATTAGATATATATCCAGCACAAACCCTAGGTTGTGCCCCTTTGGTTTGGAACTTGATTCTGGCTCATAACATGGAAATTGTTAAGATCCCCATAAGATAGCCATCCTAGAAATATATATACATTTACAGGGCACACACTATAAATGTAACTATGTTTACTTCATAACTTTTGAATGTTTTAATTACACTGGTCAACAGTGAAATCATTACTGACTTGAAAAGGCCCTAATCTGTAGTATTTTGGTGTGCCGAACACGAATATAACCGTGAAAAATTTGTATTGGCTCTCGTTTTGAAGATATTCATATACCTCATTTTCTATGTTTCACTGTGTAAATTTCTCCAGTAGGACTGCAGCAACATCCGGAATAATGATGTAACATTGCATAATACCATCATGCTCACATCATCCACAGTTGATTGCATCATTTTCTGATGCAATGCAATACTAATGCCATGCGGCTGCTGAAGTAAGTTGACGTCAGCAGTGTACTATACATGTGTAGGCCTATTATACTAATGCCAGGTGGCTGCTGAAGCTGACGTAAGCAGTGTACTATATAAAGCCCAATCAGATAGGTTCAGCATTTAAAATATTTTAGACGTTGTGCGAGACAGTTCAAGCTACTGTTACATAAAACTTATTATTTTATCCATTTACGTACAATAAAGAACAGTAATGCCTCGAAAGTGTGTTAATACCGCGGACAATTTTTGCTATATTTGTGGGGAAGTGACATTTGCCAACCAGAAGAAAAGTATCAATTCTCAAGTGAAGAAGGCATATCATCTTTACTTCGGATGCAAGGTTGGTGACCAAGACAAGCCTTGGGCTCCGCATATATGCTGTGCTACATGTACAACACAGCTTTCACAGTGGTTGAATTGCAAAAGGTCATCAATGCCGTTTGCAGTCCCAATGGTGTGGAGAGAGCCAAGCAACCACCTAAATGACTGTTACTTCTGCTTGGTTCCTCCTCTTTCCGGCGGAATAACGAAGCGAAAGAAGTCGAGAATAGTCTACCCAAACATTCCGTCTGCATTGAGACCAGTTCCACATGGTGAGGGACTTCCTATTCCAGAACCTCCAGCAGAATATTCTCTTGATTCATCTGACGAAGACAAAGGTGAGTCGACCTGTTCTTCTCCTGGTCCATCAGCATGCAGTGATCCAGATTTTCACTGTGGTGCATCATCAACCCCACACAGAATAACACAGGAAGAACTAAATGACCTGATTCGTGATTTGGACTTATCAAAGAACAAGGCAGAATTGCTAGGATCAAGACTCCAACAATGGAATCTTCTAGAAGAAGATGTCACAATTACTGCATATCGAAAGCGCCACCAGCAATTGGAGCCTTTCTTCAGAAAGGAAAGTAATCTGATATTCTGTTCCGATATTGAGGGCCTCATGAATGCTTTAAAAATCACTCATGACCCACAAGAATGGAGACTATTTGTGGACTCTTCGAAACTGAGTCTCAAGGCTGTGCTTTTGCACAATGGAAACATTCTTCCATCTATTCCAGTAGCGTATGCTGTCCACATGAAAGAGACATACGATAACTTAAGGCAGCTACTGAATTCCATTGAGTATAACAAGTACAGCTGGCACCTCTGTGGTGATTTGAAGGTAGTTGCCCTTTTAATGGGACTGCAGCAAGGATATACAAAATACATGTGTTTCTTATGCGAGTGGGATAGCCGAGCAAGGGAAATGCACTACATGAGGAAGGAATGGACTCACAGGCAGAATGTAGCCATTGGAGAGAAGAATATCCAACACCCAGCTCTGGTTGAGGCTCAGAAAATCTTGCTACCACCCCTTCACATCAAACTAGGTTTGATGAAGAACTTCGTGAAAGCCATTGACCGGACTTTGCCAGCATTCCGATACCTGCATGAAAAATTCCCTCGACTCAGCGAAGCAAAGATTAAAGAGGGAGTTTTTGTGGGTCCTCAGATTCGAGAGCTTTTCAAAGATGACCGGTTCAACAACTTGCTGGAAGGTGACGCGAAACAAGCATGGAATGCTTTTCGCCTAGTTTCTACAAACTTCCTCGGAAATGTTAGGGCAGAAAACTATAAGGAACTAGTAGAAGACATGTTGATGAAGTATAAGAAACTTGGCTGCAATATGTCTCTAAAGATTCACTTCCTTCATTCCCATTTGGATTTCTTTCCTAGCAACTGTGGTATTGTTAGTGATGAACACGGCGAACGTTTTCATCAAGATATCGCAACAATGGAACAAAGATACCAGGGAAAATGGTCCACTACAATGCTGGCTGACTACTGCTGGACACTCCTCAGAGATGCTCCCGAACTGCTGTACAAGAGACAGGCGAAGAAATCTAAGATGTAGTCAATGACTTGATTTTTTATAGGTAGGCTATTACAGTTGACCTTTTACTATTGGAATGCATTTCGTTATGTAAACATTAATTTCTTGCAGATTACAAAAAAACTAGAGCCAATTTTGCAATTTGACTGTCATATTCGTGTTCAGCACATAAAAATTGATAAGAATTGACTAATTTTATTTCAGTAACATGACTTTTGTAAAAATTTGTTGTCCAGTGTTATTCTTCCTGGTATGTTCATCAAGGTTTAGCTCAAAGATCAACATTGTCTAATTTTGTGACTAGCCTTTTTATTCACTTTTGTGACCCAGTTTGAAAGATCAAGGTTAGTTTTCATGGTTGGGTTGTAATTCATTAGTTTTTTAAGTAATGAAAATAAAATATCTTGGATGGTGTGTCTTCATAATCTTATCCACAAAGTCATATTCACATGCCAGTATGCAAATATTTCTTGCTAAGCCTTGAGCTGAAACCCATATTCAGAGAGATGAAACTGAATATGCTAATATCCATAATAATCTGACAGTGCTTTATATACCACTTTCGTGATTCTATCTTAAATGTTCATGTATTCAAATATCTGTGTCCAGACTGTAGCTCTGAAGCAACTATTAGGATGAATGTGTGTATGCTGATACAAAGTGTCTTGCATGCCATGTTCTCTGTCACTTATCAAGTTCAAGGTCAAGCCAAGAACACTTGTGGTGTCATGTTAAATTATGATATGACTACTGTTGCATTTTTTACAACTGCTATAAATTAGGCCTATCATGTTAACACATTGTCTGTCCATCCTTAAATTAGGCATATTATGTTAACACATTGTCTGTCCATCCTTAAATTAGGCATATTATGTTAACACATTGTCTGTCCATCCTTAAATTAGGCATATTATGTTAATACATTGTCTGTCCATCCTTAAATTAGGCCTATAATGTTATCACATTGTCTGTCCAGCCATACATTAGGCCTATTATGTTAACACATTGTCTGTCCATCCTTAAATTAGGCATATTATGTTAATACATTGTCTGTCCATCCTTAAATTAGGCCTATAATGTTATCACATTGTCTGTCCAGCCATACATTAGGCCTATTATGTTAACACATTGTCTGTCCATCCTTAAATTAGGCACTTTATGTTATCACATTGTCTGTCCATCCATACATTAGGCCTATTATGTTTACACATTGTCTGTCCATCCTTAAATTAGGCCTATTATGTTAACACATTGTCTGTCCATCCTTAAATTAGGCCTATTATGTTATCACATTGTCTGTCCATCCATAAATTAGGCCTATTATGTTATCACATTGTCTGTCCATCCTTAAATTAGGCCTATTATGTTAACACACTGTCTGTCCATCCTTTCCAGTAGAGGACGAGATCAAGAAGAGAAGGTAGGGATGGATAGGGCACACCCTACGTAAGCCGCCAACCAACATTACCAGACAGGCATTGAAATGGAACCCTCAAGGCAAGCGTAGAAGGGGACGACCAAGAAACACTTGGCGATGCGACCTTGAGGCGGACATCACTAAGATGGGTCACACCTGGAATCAGCTTGAACAGATAGCACAGGACAGAAGCCTCTGGAGATCTTTTGTGGGCAGCCTATACCCCGGCAGGGGTGATGGCAAAACTACTAAACTGTCCATCCTTAAATTAGGCATTTTATATTACCACACTGTCTGTTCATCCATATATTAGGCCTATCATGTTAACACATTGTCTGTCCATCCATAAATTAGGCATATTATTTTAACACATTTTCTGTCCATCCTTAAATTAGGCATATTAACACATTTTCTGTCCATCCTTAAATTAGGCATAGTGTGTTAACACATTGTCTGTCCACCCTTAAATTAGGAATATTATGTTATCACACTGTCTGTCCATCCATAAATTAGGCATATTATGTTAACACTTTGTCTGTCCATCCTTAAATTAGACATAGTATGTTAACACATTATCTGTCCATCCTTAAATTAGGCATATCATGTTAACAAATTGTCTGTCCATCCTTTTGTTAAGCCATAACCTTGTGACAGCTGGTGAGTTTTCATAAAACAAGTTTGGAAACTGTTATATTTGGCTGTTATGTACAATTTTCCATAGCTCGTACATATTGTCTCTTGGATATCTCTGCTCCAAAATAATATTTTTCACTAACATGAGCTCTGCCAGTTTCCCCTTCTTTTTTGAACCAGTGCTTTACTGACAACTATGCCCTATTTCTTACTGGTTCCATAATAATGTAATACATTTTACATCCATCACTGACACAGAATATTTTGATCCAATAAATATCTTTACTTTCTAATATCTTTTTAAATTCTGAAATACTCATCTTATCTGAACCCAAAGAGGGTTATAACATTTTGTAGCACAAGAGATCATAGGGATAAAAAAAATTGAAACTTGCACTCTACTTTTAAATTGCCTGTATTTAATTATGCACAGTATTCTGCCTTTTCTACATTTAATTTTGAAATCCCAATAAATCTGAGGTTGACCAGCATGCTATTTTTGTCCATCAAGCATGCACATTAAACTCATATTGAACATCATTTTCTGGTTCAAAATCACTCACTGATATTTCCAGTAACATTTTCCCAGTTCCAAAATTCTGATATACTTCAAAATTTGAACAAATTACTGTCATCATTGTTATCATCAGCAAGTTTGCCAAAAATATCATCATACAGATGAACAATGTTAGGAGTAAGCCATTTGGAGTTTTCTAAATATCCCCCATTTTAAACAAACGTATATAAAATTTCCTTTATGCAAGCTTCAACTATGACAGAATGCTTGTTCCAGGGCCTAATGTGCCAATCAAATTTAGTTTAACAACCAAACATCTCAAGCCCAAGAATGCAGATGTGTAAACAGCTGCCTACCAGAAAAAACACAGCTGTCATAACAAGTGCTGTATGACTTCTTCCCGAGGCATGATTTACCTCACTGTAAGGGTTAATAGTTAAATAGAAATTGTATACTGCACAGAGTACATTTTTATATCCATGACTTCAAACTAATTTGTGGGAGGTTTTGCATATCGCTACTCTCCAAGAGCATGAAATCATAAAATTTTTTTGTGATTTGCACATATGCATGCCCCGGCAACACTTCTAAAGCTCCAGTTAAGGATTTTCCTGAGTAATTCCAGCAATGAGCCATCATCTGTTCTGCTGCTAATGCAGAAAAATACTATTTAATTCAACAGCATGATTTGTTGTTTAAGTCAACTGCAAAAGGGAGACCACAAGATGGGTCATCTGCAAAAGGGAGACCACTAGATGGGTCATCTGCAAAAGGGAAACCACTAGATGGGTCAGCTGCAAAAGGGAGACCACTAGATGGGTCAGCTGCAAAAGGGAGCATGTTATGCATATCTGAGGAAGTCATAGAAGGCTAGGGCTGGTAAAAAAATCCATGCTGAGATGGAAAAAAGGTCAGACTTCTCTCCATTGACAAGAAATCTGGCTCAAAAGGTACTTTCCCATTAGCTTCAAGAAATCACTGAAGAAATGTGTGGTATGATAGGGCATAAAATTCACCTGAGGCCAGCAAATGGGTTATTCCCTCTTTGAACTAGTCACCTCATCTATAACTCCAACAATAACTGTGAAAAATGCTGGGTAGGTAACTCCACAACCCAATGTACTTCTAACTCAACTGACATGATGTAATGAACCCATTTGGCCTAGTTCACATCATATTTGATGCAGTGGGATCTTCATGACATCACCCACTATACTGGCCAGTGATGTTTTCGGGTGCAGACTCAGCACATCACATTCCATTGTTGTGGAGTTGCCACATCTCACTTTACTCTCACAACCTTAACAAGCTACTCAGGATGGAGTAAAGAAAAACAGAAAGTACCAAATGATGAAGACCCTGCTGCAAGCAAAGAACTAAAAAGTATGAAAAGAAGCAAAAAGAGTACAAAATCATTATGCCCCTACTACAAGCAGCAGGGGCTGTTACGTATATCTATACTGTGTGCTTAACTTTTACCCATGATTATAGGTTGTGGTTTAAGCTAATGATCATTTGTAAACATGTTTATAAAGCTACTTTGTCCACTATAGTAAATTGTACTTTAAGATAATGGTAATTTGTAAACATGTTGACATGGCCTTTTGATCTTAGAATATTCTGGAAGAGAACTTATGACCCACATCCTGGTCTTTTTATTGTGTCTTAGGTTTTATACAAGGTTGAGGCAAACAAAAATCATTTATTCATTCTTATTTTATGTTCAGTCAGTGGAATTATTTTCAGTTATGCTGATATATATATATATATATATATATATATATATATATATATATATAATTTTTTTAATTTTTATTCATGACTATAAACTGCAGTGATTATCTATAGGTGGATTTGGTGTCGGTGCATAGGGCCTATTTAAGATATTGAAAAACGTAAAATTGCATAGGATCTAGAAATAGATGATTACACACATGCTTATAGTTACTAATAATACAATTATTAGTAAATATGTTGATGAGTCTCAGACTTTTTCTCATTGGACAGGTTGGTCAGGTGGTATCTTAGAAGAAGTTAATTCCCACTGGGTTGGTTAAATTGTGTGAGTTCATCTGTGGTGTTGAAAATTTGTGATTTGTCACGAAGTGGTGATATTATGTGTGCTGTTTGCCTTTTTGCCTGTATACAAGTACTTGGACTGATGATTTTCTCATTCTTATTGTGTTCTTGTTGTAACATCAAGTCTGCAGATTTTACGCTGTATTCAGATATTATCTGAGAGAAAAAACATTTGTTAGGATTATTCAATGGAAAAAGAAAGTGCTCACTGGACTATAAAATATTCTGGAACTACTGTGAATTATTCAAGGAGTTCTGGACAATGCCATTTTGACAACATCAGGATTCTTTGTGAAGCAGTATATTACTGGATCTGCAATTTATATGAAATATTTCATTCTTTTGGACTTTAACAGAACTTTTGTAGGATTATTTAGAATTAATTCACAATAATGTAAGCTCCTCTTAAATTTTCATTTATAGCACTGATAATTAAATTGTCTGTTAAGTTTTACAAAATTTGTTTATTTTGCTTCTTTCTGTTAGATCATGACCATTAGTTGTACCAGCATTCAGATTTAATAAGGAAATATTTATTTAAATAATTAATTGGAATTAAAAAGTGCTCATTGACATTTGGGCTAAAACACTATTTTGGGATTATTGTGGATTCATTAAAAGACAGTCTGGCATATATCACAGCGCTACAACAAGAATGTTGGTAACTCAACCTATTTAAGACTATTGGTACATCAGCATATTCAAAACTTGGAAGTCATTCAGAATAGTCTATACTTTGGATTTGTGACAGAACATTCATGATTATCTGGGTGTAAGGATGCAAATTTCAGTCGATCAATGAAGGGCACATTAATTTGGGCCAGAGAACAATTATTTAAATTTTTGGGGACAGGTGCTTGTTAAATCGCTATACTACAATGATTTCTAATGTCTGTGTTGGGAGAGGAAGTGATTCTTAAATAAGCCTTCATTTACTTAACTGTTAGATGATTAGAAAAGGGAAGGTTAACTTCAATTTTATACTGGAACTATCAGAAGCTGAGTTTTTCCAAATTTGTTGTTTGGAATTCTATAAGTCATGCTGACTGCAAAAGGTGGTGTATATATTTAATCCTGATTGGTTACACTACATAAGGGGCATGGTTCCCTCATCAAAAAAGTCTAATCAGTCTGCAATTTTCCTGCTAGCGTGAAAATATAAGGGACTCGGTGAGTAAATTTAGAGAAATTCTCTCCCAAAACATTTGTCAAAGCAACCAGATGTCTGGAAAGTCAACAAACACAATTTTGGTGGTAGAAGCGAACAAAGCTTCAAAGCACAAGGTATTTGTGACAATTTCATGTAGTTTGTTGATACCAATATAATGATTTGCATGAATTTATTTGTTGAAACCCTTAGATCAATTCTCTTGAAATAAGTGTCACTGTGTTTGAGTTAATTTATCTGAATTCGTACAATGATCTTACATGAATTTGACGAATTGTTTGAATTTGTCATCTTGATTGTTATAGGAATCTAAGAATTTTATACATTACTTTAGTTAATATGAGTTATGAGAATCTGTTTAAATTCACCGATCTTAGATGATTTCAAGCATGATAAAGACCTGAATGTGTGTATTTGCTGAAAATAACATAGTTAAGCCATATAATAAATTTCATTCATTCATCTGTGTAATTGAGACAAGAACGGAACTGCTATGTCTCATGTAATGTTAGTGGGAATAGAACAATATCTGACATAATGAGAGAGGAATAATGATCTGTTCCCAGCAGAACAACTGACAGAAGATTTAGGTCACTTCTGTTTATTTTGAAAGGGGAAATAGTTCCATGGATGTATCCATTGAAATACTCACAGATGTATCATTGTACCTACTTATCCAAGTTTCTACGTACTTATGTATCCACCTACCCCCATAAAGTTGAGGGCCAAAAGGAGACGAGACAGTAGGGAGGTCGGAAAAGGGAAAAAGCGAAAGGACCTAGAGGAACCACCAGAGTGAAGTTGGAGTGGACCGGAATAAGCAGGTCATGAAGTTGTACAAGGCAATGACATTGATCGTTCACTGAATTATATGATGAACTAATTCTATCATTTAAAACAGATCGGCTATTTATATAAATATATTTGTGTTTGAAATTCGGTAAAAGATTTATTCCAAAAAGAAGTGTATCTTCCTAATGTAATGTATTATCAAAGTTGTTTATGTAATTGATTAAAAAATTGTTTTTCCATGTACGGGGGTTCCTGTCATTCTGTTCTATATATCTGCTCAGATCGCTGTTTATTCCATCTAAATTTCACACTTTATTTTAATATTTACTTGATCAAGGCAACAATACCGAGGGCGGTCACCCTCTAGATAACGATAGCCAAATAAAGCGGACACCTTGTAAGAAGGTACAACCTCATAATACCATACCACCAGTAGCAACCACTACACTGGGCTTAATTCACAATACTGTAAGTTCCTTTTAAATTTTCACTTTGTACTCTATGGAAATAAATTGGTTTATCAAATTTAAGAAAACTTGTTGGTTTCACTCTTTTTCTGTCAATCATTTTAAGACTATAGAGTCATAACAGTGCACAGAATTAGAAAATATGTTCAAAGTCTACAGATGTTCCTTCATAGTGCCTAAATTGACCTTGATACAAAACTTAACCAAGGTGTAATGAATGACTGGATGGACAGATGAACAACGATAACACTTTATGCCTTGGTGGGTCATAAATTATAAAATGCATGTGGTAAAACAGGAAACATTTGTACAGCACTTTTATTTGCAGTGGGGATTTAAATACTGACGCTACTGATGGAAAATGCACACAGCACAAAAATGATCAACACTGACAAGAAATTGTGAAAAACATAAGCAGACGGGAAGAGCAAAAAATAGGACACAAGCTATTGTTAAAAAAAACAAGCAGACTGAGGTACAGACACATACAGTAATAAGAAATTGTGAAGAAAAACAACATGCAGAGGCACAGAAAGAAAGATGGGTAGATGACAAGAATATCAGGCAAAGGGGCAGAAAGGAAGATGGGTAGATGACTAAAGATGCCAACGGGTACCTGGGTACTCGCCCGTTGATAACAACCCGGGTAATAAAATGAACAACCGGGTACCCCTTTAAAAATATTAAGTATTCCAATTTCAGACTGAGACACAGAATAACAATTACAGTTCAAGGCTTGTGTCATGTGCGCATTTATTCATCATCACAGGGGCTCGTATGGTTGCTGACAATTTACTTCTCATACATGTACAATATAATAATAATACAAGGGAGGACACTTCTCTCCTTTCTTGCGCGACCTATTTAAGAATCAACACTGATATTTAAAGCTAGACCACCCTAACTTTGTGCCTGTACATGGTTCATGCGCCACTTTTCTCAAGATTTCACCGTACTTGTTTTGAGAACCTAATGACATTAACTATGTTATACCTTTTGTCGACAGCAACAGTAAGTACTGATTAAGAAATATTTGATGAAATAAAATTTAAATACGTACTACATTCAAATAAAAGAAAGCACAATATAAATATCTGGTTTAACTAATGCCATTTTGAATCAAGTTTGTGGCCCTGGAGCAAGTATTAGCTGTTCAAGTCAGGGCTGCTGTTCACATGTTCATTTACTGGACCTATTTTATTAGTGGGAAAACCAAGACAGATATTTTTGTCGCAGCAAAGCAACACAAAAACTTGGTTACTGTAACATGCAATTCTGATATCATGTTAGGAAAATATGAACGAAATGGGCAACTATGCAGAATGAAATTTGTCACTTCAATATTTAAATATAAGGAATATCTTTGTTATTTAATAACACTATAAAAAAAAAATCCAATAAAAAATTGATCACGTGTGAAAATATGGTAATTTTTGCATTAATTTTATATGAAACAGTTCCAAGAAAACATATGGGATTCTTGAATGTGAAACCACTTGTCATACTACATCCAAAGTGAACCAGTCTAAATTGAAAATAAATAGTGCCAGATACAATATAAAAAAAAAGAAACAAGAAAGGCTGTATTAATGTGATCATTGGATGTTTTATGACTGAACAATGTTAAAGGAGAGGAATTATGTTAAACTTAAAAACATACTTAAAAACATGTTGCACCAGACTACTGTTAAGGGACGAACCATGGCAGGTCAAGGATACAACAGTTGTCATTCGTGGACTTTACGACTATTCGTGAAAGTTACTGTAGACTAGTTAAAGTGAGTGTTATGCATAATGTATCCATTTCTTTTGTGACTATACTCTTGTATTAACTACTAATCCACATGGATTTAGCTGATTTGTGACAAAAAATTTAACTGCAGATCCAGGTAAGTATCAAAAAGAAATGTATGTTAAATCAAATATGTATATTTTTCATATGGCATGTAAGATAGAGATTGCTCTTTATATGCTCAAATTAGACTTTTTTGCCACTTATATTAGTAATAAATTACACTTATGCCTCTCTTGGGGGTTGGTAAGTGTGAACCTACAAAAAACAGTTCAGGTTCACATTTAATACAATTTCCTTTTGAGTGGGTACCCAGGTAACCAACTGTTAGAACTGACAGGGACCCAATAGTAATTTCCCCAAATTTTGACATTTCTATAGATGACGAGACAGTCAGGCAAAGGGGCAGAATGGATGATGGGTAGATGACAAAACAATTAGTCAAAGGGGCACAAAGACAGACAGGTAGGTGAGAAGATAAACCGGCAGAGAGGCAGACAGAAGATAAACAGGTAAAAGGTAGAAAGGAAGATAGGTGGAAGACTAGACAAACAGGCAGAGTGGGAAAAAGAAAGATGGGTGTATGACAAGGCAAACTGACAGAGGGGGGGAAAAGAAAAATGGATAGATGACAAGACAAACAGGCAGGGAAATTATATTATTACCAATGCTATGATTAATCTTATGAAAGGAAATTTTGTACAAGTTGTGGGTAGAAACATACCTATCCTAAAATTACATTACACTACAGTATTTGTAAGTACACTTGTTCAATAATCCTAAACATAAATAATGGTGGTTGTTAAAAGTTATGTGGAGTGATGTGGGCCTGATAAACCAAAGCATAACTGTAATATGTCAATCTTACCTTGTAATAGAACTTTTGATCTCTGTATGTGTCTGTGCCAAATATGTTGTAGGAAACATTACTCTTGGACAAATCTGTGGCTGTCACAGTCACCTCCCCCACAACTTCTAAAGTGGTTTCTCCAGTACTACAGATTATCCTGTCCATAAATGAGTACAAGATGTCATTTGTATAATCTTTATTTAATTTTCATAGCTTGCACAATAATGGGAATTCATTTTCATGGTGTACCAAGGAACCAATAACATACATTTACAATTTGTTTAGCATACCAATTTTTGTGATGTAGCAATTTTCAAGTATTTAATCTTTATTGCAAACCATGCATTTAAAGACCCCTTCCCTGATCCATGAATTTCCTTTTACTGACAAAAGTGTAGGTTATAACAATACCAGGAATTTAAAGAACCACTGAATCATTCTGGGAAAACAACAAGACCTCTTCCCCAATCTTAAATTTCATTTTACTGACAAAAGTGTAGGTTTTAACAAAATCATGAATTTGAAGAGCCACTGAATCTTCCTGTGGAAACAAAAGAATGCCTTCCCCAATCCACAAATTTCATTTTACCAACAAAAGTGTAAGTTTTGACAAAAAAACATAAAAAGTCAAGGTATTGTATATACTCGCATATACGCCGACCCCCAAACTGAACAGGTATAAACACTAAAAAGTGCATGACCTGCATATAAGCCAACTTACAACTCAGAGGCATCTCAAGTTCTAAATGCATTTAGTTAGGTAAACTTGTATTTAAAATAATTACACGTATACTTATCTTGAGGTTGGCGTGCATGATTATTAAAAAGAAATGTTATAATCTTGTTTTAAAAGTAATTTAGTTAATTTTCTGTTTTCTTATAAAGTTTTGGAAATAATGCTTCCAAAATTATGCTAATACCATAAAAGCTGAGTTGTACTGTAGTTTGCTTTGATGTAAGCGAACTTACAACATACCTTCAACTTTCACACCAGGAGGGAATAAAACCTCCCAATTTTTTGGGTCGCTCCATGCCGACCTCCCGATTTCATATCTTCCAATTTTTGTAGAGAACTCTTGATTATTACATTATGTCTTCGATTTTCATTTCTTCTAACAAGAAAAGTCCTACATGTTCTGTTGTATCACCTGTGAATTATTGCTATGTCGAAATAATTATTTCAGTATAAAGCATTTGCTTCTTCACTAAATAGAATGTTAAGTTTAAATATTATTCACATAAATTAATGACTACTGTTACCTCTACAATAATACAAAAAAAAAAAAAACCAGAACAAAAAGATAAACCACAACAATAAAATCATCCACAATTAATTTCAATACCAAGAATAATCACTATGAATGCTGTAACTCCATATGCTATAGCTCCATTCCCACGAAAGAAACTTACACGAGTGAACACCTGGCATTTTTATACCGTATATACAAATGTTAAACTGGTATAGTTACCAGCCAAAATTCTCTCTTATCACAAGCCAGTTTCAGGGTTTTAATGATTAAGTGGCCTGTACTGCTGTCGCAAAACGAAAGACAAATTCACTGACTATCAACATAGGAGACACCGAGACATCAAGCTTTCCAATGTGTGGAAAGTTGTTTGTTCAACTGAAACAAAAAACTGAAATATATGTTCATCTTAGTTGATCTCTATGAGAATTTTAGCCTTTATTATTACCACTCTTCGTGAACATGTAAATTATGATGGTTATGTGCCTTGTACAAATAAACGTGCATACCTTTTTAAAAATATTAACTCAATTTATAGGATCAATTATATCATTGAAAATGAATAACTCAATGAGTTGTGTGATTCAACGTAAATGAAACAGCTATTAAGGACTAACTGAAATGTTTTCTGGAAGAATGCAATTTGGTTGAAACAATGAATAAAGCAAAATCTGCATCTATATTTGGGAATAAGTAAGGATTTAAGTGACGCTATGCACGCTTTGAACTGTGTAAGTACTGTACATTATAGTTCAGCATGGTCTCCCTGGTAAACTCCATCGGCCCGCAAATTACAAAGTCTGTATTTACCTTTATTTAACTTCGTGTTGGAGAAATCAGAAAATATGCACATGCAAAATAATAACAAAAGCAATCATAGTACTTTATAACAGTTTAATAATTGTCGGGTCAGCGAAAGTAACATTTTTTTTACATGTTTGTGTCGGAACAAATTATTGTTTCGTGTCCCAAAGATTTACAGCCATTACAGTAGTCAACAAAAAGACCTAAAAACTGTAAAGTTTACACACTGATCCGCGGATAAGCCAGCCCCCTTCTTCCAGGCCTTTATTTTTTCCTAAATTATTTAGCTTATATGCGAGTATATATGGTAGTTAGAGGACAGCAGCAGGGTCAGTCATGTTTGAACAAAGATGGATATGTGCTTAATCCCGAGATATATAGTTGGATCTTAATGACTAAACAGTTCAGGTGGTATCTTGAACATTAGAAGTTGATTCAGTGTTCACAGTCCAATCAATGATGATATAGAATGTCTCACCACCATGGACTATATGTGGTGACATTTTCTCTCTCTCTCTCTCTCTCTCTCTCTCTCTCTCTCTCTCTCTCTCTCTCTCTCTCTGATTTAGAATTTTAATGTGGCTTTAACAATTTTTCAGTCATATTGCTACAATGTCTGCAATTGTGACAGTTTCTAGTGATGTTTATCACTGAGGCAACTAGGCACAGACGTGTAGCATGATGTCCCACCCAATCACATTATCCTGACACCTGGCTGACCAATCCTAACACTAACCTCTTAATGCTGAGTGCCTAGCAAGGCAACTGCAAGTACCATTTTTTTTTTAGTCTTTGATATGACTCTGTCCGGGTTTGAACCCATGACCTCCCTCATTCGAGGTGGACATTCTAACCACTAAGCCACTGGAGTGGTCTCCTAGATGATAATATTTGTTTTAATCAGCATGTTTGTGTACATGAGCACGACAATCCACTGATCTGACCCATAGCTGTGATATAAACAGTCCAAATACCAAGAAAAGGAGGAAACACTTATAGAAACACTGACTGCAAGGGTTCCAAGGCTATGGATGTTGACATCCCCAGAGGAGTATTACAAAGTGAAGTGCAAAAAGAGAACAGCCATAGGCAGAGTACCTCATAACAGTTTATGGATCAAAGCCCACCCCAACCCAAAACACCCATATGGCAATCTGTAAGAAGCCAGTTACATTCAAAAGATAAGGCTGAATGGGGAAAGATACCATTAAGGACACCCTCACTATGGTTATGGATAAAATAGCAACGAAAGAGTACATTGGAGAAAAGTTGAATTAAATCTTTACAAAGAAAGTACATGAATCTGAGAGAGTAAGAAACACCTTACAGGATGAGCTAAGAAAGAACTAGCAGAAATAATAACAGAAATTAAGAAACTAGGAGGGGAACTGTTTGACTCAATAGTAAAACTGAGAGGATGGGAGGAAAAATGCAGAAATTGGAGAAAGAAAACTCCCATCCACCATTTTCTGATTGAAGCAAAGGTGGCATCATCCTCTGACTTTATTTTAGGTTTTTGTTTTGAGTTATTGCTCCACTTTTGTTTCTTTATGTCATCACTGGTCCTTTTCTATATTTTACTTCTAAATGTCTATTCTCCCATACTGATAATTTTCTCTTCTCTTCACACTTTCATTGTTTTCTGTTACACTGACCATTTCTTCAAACATCATGTAAATTTCCTTCTTTTGTGTATTGGGTCATACTCTGCTGGTTGGTATAGCACATCATCATCTATCATTTTAGCAGTATTCTTGATATAGTCCAATATACAGCAATATTGTTAAATGTCATCAGTGGGCATGGTTTATTTTTAAAAAATCAACTTTATATAAGCTTGTGATGGTCTCTACACACAAGTATAAGAAGAATATTTTAAACTTTCTTCATGTCTGAGTCAATAAATATTGCTAAATTGAATTGTCAGAAGTTGGGGTATCTTAATAAAAGTGATGTATTTCATGAATATTTAATATGCTTTCTTCAAGAAACCCACTTCATTCAAAAAAAAAATGTGAAGTACAGAACGAAAATGACTGCATTAATATAGGATAACTAAACAAAAAACAAACAAAAAATTTCATCCATGTATTTGAGAATCAATTATTTTCATGCTGCCAATACATTTTCAGTCAAAAGCCCTTTTGCATCATAATTCAGACACTGACAACTTATCATCCCTTACAAGCTGTAATATTGTTTCTGTCAAGTGTTCCATTGTAAATGCAAATTCATATATTTAGCTACAATGTCTAGTAATATTCATGTCATTTATCTTCTTTCCTATACTATATATATATATATATATATATATATATCTGAGGGTTCTGTGCATGTGACTGGCTCAAAGGTATGTTGTCAGTTTCTTTCAGTGCCAAAGCAACCTCTCCCTGCTGAGCTTTGAAAATACCAAAAGAGCATTTCCACGTTCTGTACACTCTAATTACAGCAGTGGCATTATGCTTATTTAACTTTAAATGTGTGCAAAAGGATCCTAGTGTCTTTCTTTATTCAAGTATTAGATTAATACCATTAACAATGAATAACTTACCAAATAAATCCAATTAATTTAGTATGGATCAAGCCAGTTCACTTGAAAATGCATTCAAAATGAATTACAGTATTTTATATATATATATATATATATATATATATATATATATATATATATATATATATATATATATATAATGAAATCCCTTAAAACTAATAATCCTTGGGACAAACCCAAAATTGGGTTTTGGAAGGTTTTCAGTTAGAGATTGCCACAAATGTGAAAGAAATGTCTTTTGTTAACCACTTACGTGACAAGAGAAAGAGTGATATTATAAAGCCTGAGATTGGAATGGTTTTGGTCCTAGCTTGTTATCACACAAAATCTCTCAGTTTGTCAAATTTGCTGGCATTGTTGAAACAAAGCTTGTTTGCTTCACTGTTATTTTTACATTCATTCTTGTATTTTCTATAGAATATCTGTAAGGATAGTTTAAGAATATAATACATAGCTGCTTCTTGTGATATCCTGATGTATGAGTAAAGACAAGTGACAGTCATGGCTACTTAAATATATGAATGTAATGATTTTTCTCAACTGATGTGAATATGTCTGTAAGAATACTGTTTTGTTGGTCTCCATCAACATTCATCAAAACCATAGCCACAAGATATATAAAAAAAACTATTCTATTGATCATGTTTACAAATAAATAGCATCAATCGCAGTATGAATTGTTATAAATAGTTTGCCTTAACAGCTGGCTCATTTTTATGGTGCAAAGATTTCTGATTAGCCTCTTGGTCAGTCCTGATCTGTGGTGGCAAGTATTGGTTTTAATATCACTTGCTCTTGGGGCATTCTCCCAGTATTTAATATCAATTGCCCTTGGGGCATTTTCTCAGTATTTATCTGAAAGATAAGTCTACTATAGTACTCACTAGTCAAAATTAATCTGTTTTATTAGGAGTCATGAATTTTAGAAGGCAAAATACATTTCCAAGCTTAAAGTCAGTTTTGGTAATTTGGGAACAAAACTTGTTCCCATATTCAGAGTTGAGGGATTTTGGTTTACTGAAGATGAAAAAATTCAGGACTCCCAAAAAAATCTGCTCTTGAGAGGATTCAGGCACAATGAGAGTTCAGTTTTGGGAAGTTTCACAGTATAAATGATTTCATTCTGGACATAAAAAGGACAAGTAATGTACACAATCAGCAATGTCTCCTGGATCTCTTTCTGCCCCTAAGAACTAGGTCCTGATTCAGAACTTAGAAACTATTCACAGCCTCACCTACATACACTTCAATTACAACGGGAGTTAATATGTGCAGTTAGCACAAGGTTTCAAGGATCTAATGTACCCTTTGAGTCTGGACTTGGAAACCAAAGAGGACCCTATCTAAGGGTGCTAAGGTGACTCAGTAGTTAAGGCACTGAACTCAACTCTGAGATTTTGATGATACAAGCTTACATACCAAATCTGATTAAAATCTGATACAACTGTGTACAAGCTCAGTTAATCAAACTCATCCCAGATCTTGTTGAGATAAGCCAACCTAGACTCAATCTCATCAAAATATATTCATAAATATGGCCTCTATAGAGTTCACATGTTCAGCCAATCAGATGCTAGATCACCCCAGTAAAATGCATAGACATGACTCATAACTGAACTTATCTGAGATCTTTATGATAAATACCAAGTCACTATAATCTGATGTGAAGCCTTATGAATGTTTACAAACCTGTCTTAACAGACAGACAACAAACAACATATCACTGATGAAGATCACAGGACCAAACCAACCTTGACCTTTTCCCAGGTAAGCTGTAAACAACCACTACTAAAGTGATGGATTCATCACCAGTGGTTGCATATGTTCTACCTCTATCAGAACAAAATGAAATGAGAAAATAAAATTGCTGAAATAATACTCCACAACTGTATTTTTTAAACTCATTGTAAGGGTAGTTATATTTTACTGGAAATTCAATGCCTCTTTCATACATTTTCTAATTCATTAAAGCACACTTTTATTAAGACAAGATTCAAAGTTATAGTTCTTTTCTTTTAACTCTCAAAACAGAAAAAAAGGGCTTTGTTCCAATTCACAAAATTAAAGTAAATTATGGATGCAAGAGATATGCACACTTACTTATTATTTGTGTTTGAGATGACCATACAACTGACAGGAGGCTTTCCAATGTCCACAGTTGGGGACTTGGTTCCAAAATCTGTTCCAGTGATTGTCAATTTTGTCCCTCCTGCTGTAGGTCCAGTAATTGGCTCAATCTGAAATACAGAAATTTATAAATATTACAAAACCAAGGCAATCCAGTCATCATTAACCAAAATATTTTTTCTAGATTTGTGAATTACTTATGAGCCCAAGGATCTAAGACCCACTGGTTACTCCATCAAGTCGTTCCCCCATAACTCTCGCGGAGGTGGAATTGCTGTCATCACAAAGAACTCCATGATCAAATGTCTTAACCACACCACAACATTCAATTTCGACCACACATCATTTGAACTAGTCCAAACCACACTCACACTGGAGCAAAGGTCAGTCCATTTTTTTCTGCCTATACCGCCCTCCTCCTAGTAGAAAAAACAAGCTGACTGAATTTCTCTTTTTGGAGCAGTTTCCAAATCTCCTGGAGTATGGAAATTCGATAGGTGGCTACCTGATTATTCTTGGAGATTTCAACTTTCACTTTGACTGTCCCGGAAACCCAAACAAATCAAAACTCCAAGATTCCATTAATGTTTTCAACCTCAGTCAGTCAGTTAACCAACCCACCCATAAACATGGTCACATTTTAGACTGGATTCTTTACAGACCTGATGATAACATTCTACGGTCCTCCTTGGTATCCCATGAACTTGCATCAGATCACCTCTGCACTATATGCCATCTTGACATATCAGTCCCTAACCCTCCACCTTTATCTGCTACTAAGAGAAACCTCCGTATGATAAATAGAAGCAAAACTAATGCATGACATGCAAGCAAACCTAACAACTTGCTTACCTCCTACCGCAGAACAACTCGATAACTGCCAGCATTCATTGCTTGACAAACATGCCCCAGCTACCAAGTGCAGAGTATCAATTCAAAAGTGTTCTCCATGGTATAGCAGTGTTAGGGACCAGCTTTGCACTGCTAAAAGAGACCACGATAAAGCTGAGAGGCTTTGGCTTTCCACCAGACTCACTATTCATAAGCAAATCTATGAAGCCACTAAGAAGAATGTCACAAATATAGTCAATGCAGTGAAATCAGCCCACTACACTACTAAGATCATGGAAAGTTCCAGCTGCAAAGTGCTCTTCGAGATTACTAACAAGATAATGTCAAAGGACAAATCTTCACCACTTCCAACTACCTTCTCTCCAGTCGACCTTCTGGACATGTTTGCAAATTTCTTCCATGACAAAGTACAAACCATTAGAGATAAACTTGACACCACAATTTCAACTGACTCGTCTTCACCATACAGTTGGGATACAGAATTTGAGCGGGAACCATTAGCAGCATTTGAACCTGTCTCTATGGATTTTGCACGTACAATCATGATGAAGAGTGCACCAAAGTCATGTGAACTTGATCCAATTCCAACATCACTGCTGCTTGAGTGCTTAGATCCAGTATTGCCTTCACTAACTGATGTTATTAATACCTCTCTCTCATCTGGGGAATTCCCATCATTTTTCAAAACTGCCATTGTAAAGCCTCTGCTGAAGAAACCAACACTAGACCATAACGATTTAAAGAACTACCGCCCAGTTTCTAATCTCCCATTCATATAAAAAAATCTTAGAAAAGGTTGTTCTATCCCAGCTTGTATCTCATCTGAATTCAAAGAGTCTTTTTAGCAATGTACAATCTGCATATCGCCCTTGCCACAGTACTGAAACTACTCTTCTAAAAGTATGACATTTTCTCTGCTTTGGATAGCAGAAAGATTATAGTCCTCACCCTCCTTGATTTGTCTGCAGCATTTGACACAATAGACCATGATATATTACTTCACTGTCTCCAGCATGTATTTGGCATTCATGATACAGCCTTACTGTTGTTCAAGTCCTACTTGGTCAACAGGACACAAATTGTGTCTGCAAATAGAATACACTCCAGCCCAGTTGATCTATGTTGTGTTCCACAGGGGTCTCTTCTTGGACCTGATCTTGTCATTCTGTACACTCAGTCGCTCTCAAGTGTCATAGATCATCATCCAGTGTCTCACCAATTATATGCTGATGACACCCAAATATATAAATCTAGCCACCCAAATGAAGTTGATGCTACCATCCAAGGTGTAGAGAGGTACATTTCTGATGTGAAATCATGGATGACATGTAACAAGCTGCAGATGAATGATGATAAAACTGAGGCCATTCTGATCACAACACAAAGACTTTCTCATTCACATCCTTTACCTCAAACAATAAATATCAGCAACACCAACATTAAATTCACACAATCAGTATGAAACCTAGGTGTTACTCTGGACAGTACTCTCACACTGCACCAACATGTCATGAACATATGCAACGCTGCATATCTTGAGCTGAGACACATCAGCTCCATCCGCAAAGATCTTTCAGTTGATGCCACTAAAACACTTGTATGTTCATTAGTACTTTCAAGACTGGACTATTGTAACTCAATTCTGTCTGGTTCATTGCAATATCTACTCCAGAAACTTCAAAAAGTTCAAAACACAGCTGCTCGAATCATACTTAGAGTACCACGATCACAGCACAAATCCCTGCTGCTCTGTACCCTACACTGGCTATCCATTCGATCCAGAATCAAACACAAAATTTGTTTTCTGTGCTACATTTCACTGACGGACTCTAGTCCAACATACCTATCTGACCTCACCCATGTGTACACACCTTAAATTCCTTGATGGTAGGAAAAGACCTTAGGGACTGACTTAGAGGTCCTGGAGAGAAGGTAGTTGAAAGTGGTGTTGATTTGTCATCACATGCCAACACCAGGGCAATATATTTCGTTCCACAAAGGATCGCGATTTGATCTTATATGTAACTCAGAAATTACCCAACATCATTAAATATGGATAAAAATACCCAATCTGCTTTACATACTATATTTAAAATGAATTAAGTACATTTAGATACATTTAATAACCCTGACCTGAAAATGTACAGAGTTACTGATAGGATACAATTCACAATGCTTTGTGGAACAACTATAGTGTAATCCCATTCCAAGATCGTCACGTTCAGTCACCAACTTAAGCCATATACTATTAAAAACTTTGGTTCAGAGTTCACTTATAAAGTAAATAGTAAAAGTGTTTCTATGTTCGGTGTATGTGTAAGCCTTCAAATTCTGGATGGCTAGATCACATGACTTATAATCATCTTTAAACAGAAACCTGCAAATTTCCTAACCATGCTGCCTCCTTCCTGCAAATTTCCTAACCATGCTGCCTCCTTCCTGCAAAACACTTAGTTATTAACTCATTTTGATTAAAAAGTAAATAAAGGAACCAATGGTATTTTTAAAAAATCCATAGCGCTCTGTATTTTTTTAAAGAAGTTGTCAATCTCTGTACCATGACTACAGATTCTTCAATGCAAACGGAATGAAGCAGAAAGTGACTGATGGCATAACTGTACTAATTGTACAACCCCAGGTGGATGGAGCTTAAGGTGTAGGGAATATTGTATTCAGAAACAAACAACACTAGCTGTGATTGGTGCATTATGTAAGAGTTATACTTTCTGTTAGGCTTAAAAAAAGTTGAGCCTCGTGGCAACATGTGAGATTATGTTAATTCATATCTAGATTATATTTTGTATTTTTTATGATTTTTTTAAAAATGTGGTACACATGGCTGATAATATGTATGTTGTGACTAGATAACTCATTGAGGTCTATGGAAAAACAATTGGTACCATGATACCTAATAGATGTAACATCTATGAAACAGAAAGAGGAGTGCTTTCATTTGTATTGTTTTATCTTGAATTTAATATCAAAGTTAGCCGACTCTCCTTCTGGCGCTGTCTTTGTTGTCAACGGTCACTGATCCAAGTCAGGAGGGATATGGGACTACAACTGTATGAATGGAATAAGTTGGCTTCTTACTGAATTTGATGTTGAGGCAGTTAACTTTAAAGACTTTAAACACATTCTACAGTTTGTCGGTACATGAATACCAACAGCCACATCCGTTTCAGGTACAGAAGCAAATTTTACCAGTATAATTGAACCTCTAATGATCAGCAAAAGCAAATGATTTTCACGCACAATATTGGTCAGTTAAATACTGCTACTAGTCACAAGTCAACACTAACAACAAACAAATACTTCTGAAAAAAAAGTATAGTCTTACATGTACATGTATTTAAATTGGCTTAGAATTTGGTCAGCATGAGAAAACTCATCTTGCTGAGGCTACCAAAGGGATGGGGCTATTCACAGGCAAATAAAAACTTTTAACCACTGACACTGTTACAGTAAATTAAGTGTTGTAAAAATGTGTGACTTGTTACTTAATCTCATTTAAATGACCTCCAGTCTTCTGATATCATGGGACCTGGTAATGATTTTTTTAAAAGCCCAATGTAACAGAGATAACCGGGCATGACTGTATATATGTATGCACATAATTTTAAATGGAAAATCTACACCATTTTTAACAAGTTTCCCTCTAATGCAAGACCACTGCTCAAAATACAATGTGATTTGAATAGGAAATTGTGCCAGTTTTCCAATACTGTACACTGAAGCTATAAGCTATTTAGAATATTCCAGTATGAGTCAGACTGAAGCTAACAGCTGATCAGAAAATAGCAATCTGAATCAGACTAAATTAGCAGCTATACATAATACAGCAGCCTGAACAGACATGTTACATGCAGTTTAGTTTCACCATAAAACTGCAACAGGTGCTCTATAGAACCCAGTATCTAATCTGCATCTGTAATAATGTATTCCCCAAACTTGCAAAAACATAAACATACAACTTTAATGCTGTGGAAGACACCACTGCCAATGGAAAAATGACACCCACATCTAACCATGCTGATGCTGGTGAGAAAAACCCTCAAAGGTACTGATGCTCCACTAACCAAAATGATTTTCCAGGAATTTAAAATAAAACCAATTTTTCCTGTTAATGGCTGAGTGCTGAAACCATCTCTGACATCCTCAATACTACCAAGATTTTTTCAAATTAGCTGTTGCAGATGTCAGATTGGCACCATTTTCATTTAGGACCAACAAGACATCTTTCAGGACGAATAAGACATCACATAAACTATTTGACTGACACCCAATAATGATATGACTTTTCATTATGCAAAAGTAAAAATAAACACAATTTTCAAGATGGCAGCTATGGTGGTTATAACAGATATTTGACTAACACTATTTCTATTTATGACATCTCAGGGTTAGAAGTGAAACTGAATTTTAAAAGTTTGGGTTATTTTTAATGATTTAAAATATTTCATGGTTTAAGACACACAACAGTTACAAGATTATCCCCATGGTGAGTATAACATTTACTACAAATCTGACAGATTATACTTTGAGTTTGTTTTTAAATATAATGAAAACATTGGAAGTCATGTTGGCAAAATTTTCACTTATGACAACTAAAACCTATGCTGATTTCACCATTCATTCAGGAGTAGAGATAACAAGAATTTCAGGACAGCCAGTGCGGTGACCACACTGGATGTGCAACCAGTTTCCTTTTCATTTAAGACCAGCTAGACATCATACATCTGGTGCATTTATTACTTTCCTTCTGAAAGAGTAACAGTAAGATTTTTAGGATGACTCCTATAGTGGGCCAAATTATACATCAGATCTGCACCAGTTTCTTTTATGACCAACTAGGTATCATACACTCGGCATAATAAAACATTTTTTGGTGGAAAAACCCTAAACAGATATGACCTTCCATCCGAGGAGTAATGATAAAAAGATTCTCAAGAGGGTTCCTGAAACAGTTATGTTGGATGTCTAATCAGCACCACTTTCATTTAGAACCAACTAGATATCATAAGAAGTCTTTCAGTGAAAACCCCATGCTGACATGACCATCCATTCAGGAGGAGCAGTGATAATAAAATTTTAATAATGGCAACCATGACAGCCAATGCTGAACAGCATATTGATACCATTTTAATTTAGGACCCACTACAGTCTGAATATACATCCCACTTGTATGTACCCCTCTACCAATTTTACAAAAGAAAAGCATAAATGAGATATAAAAAATACACAGAACTTAGTTCCTTCATTTATTTATAATTTCATACCTGATTATGACCAAAGGGGGCCCTAACAACATCATCATCTGGTAAGAAATATGTTAATCTGACTTTCCACTTAGAAGGAATAAGGATAGCAAAACAGATGACCATACTGGACATCAGATTGGCACCATTTTCATTTATGACCAGGTACACATAACAAGAAGCCTTATAGTTAAAACCCCACAGTGATGTGATCATCCATTCGGATGGATTAGTGATTACAAGATTTTCAAGATGTCCATTGTAGTTGCCATACTGGATGTCCAAATGGCACCATTTTTGTTTAGGACCAAGTAGACCAGTCATCTCACATTCAGCCTGAAACCTTTCACCAACTACCAAGCCTGCTTGGCTCAGGCATCCACACACTCAGTAGAGCCAAATAAAATCTGTCCCCTCGTTAAGGCCATCACCCTTCCAGGCAACCATCAGCTGCTATCTCCTTGTTGAGGCAGCCGCAATGCCAGTCAGCTGGCCATCCCCTCGATAAGGCCACTTAACTACAGGGCAGCTGCCCTCTCATCACATCCAGCCAGGCAGCTCATAGCCCTCTTCTATATTACTTCTGGGGTGCCGATACCAAATGCCCCACTGTTAAGGTTTTGTATAGCCAAATATCAGTCCACTGTTGAGGCCAACCAAGACCAGCATGACCACAGTTAAGCTATTCACACTGCTGGGCTTTGATGTGACCAGGCAGCATGTAGCCATCTCCTATACTGCTGCTGGGCTTAACTGTGATATGGTAGCCATCACACCATTAAAACATCTCCTATATTACTGCTGCACTCTTCTGTGGTCAACACCCTCATTAAGTCTATCATACTGTCAGAAGGCAGTCGGTGACAGCCACATGGTCCTCTTCTATACCTTTGTGCTCAACTCTGCTCAATACTACATGTATTCTTCCCACAAAGTCTGATATTTACCCCTGACACAGTCTTAAACAGAAGAGCAACTCCAGTGCACCAGCACAGCACCAGGCCAGTTTTATAAAAAAAACTGTTTTGTTTTAGAGTTATCCCTTACATGCATTCTGCTCGACCTGTGCCATGCCATCACAACCAGCCATAACCAGCAGAGCAACTCCATTGTACCAGCACAGCACCTGTCAGTTTGGTGAGAATCCAGTCTATTACAGAGATGTCCTCCACTGACATTCATCAGAATCATTCTTACCTTCTACCAGAAAGTCTGTACCCTTCTTCTCAAATATAAGCTTACTGGATACTGGCAATAGTACCCCACAACCAAAGAGAAGCTTAAACACCTGTCCAGTGCAGTTCAGGTACTATGATGAGGCAAGCAGCCCAGTAAAGTTGCTACACCATGCCACATTACCCACAGCATTGCAGAGTGAAAATGGCACAAGACCAGAGCCTCCAAAAAAAGTTGATCCAAGGATTGCTATGAGAATTCCAATATATGACCAGAACCAATATACTAAACACCTGCCACCATAGCAGCCTGCCATAGCAGATATCAATTTAGATCTCCTCCCATCTTTCTTATTCCAACAGCTAAGCAATGTAAACCAATGGTTAAATAGATTAATATGAGCATTGCTGACCAAAGTAAGGTCAAGACCTGAATATTCACAAAGCCAGCTGCAATTAAAACAAAATCTAGTAGACGTTAGGACAGATATCCCTGCCAACCTGAAAATCATCAATGACATCACCATCTTCATGAGTGCCATGAAATACAAGCTTATTATCCATGGCTGGAACATTGATTTCAAGGCAAAACGGTGCAAATAAAGTGAAGTGACAAGTAGGAAGAGGATCTAATAAGAGGTTTAGGACAAACCAGAACTTTAATTGCTGATGATACTGTTGCTACTGCCATCAGATAAGTACATGCAATGTCTTGATTTACACTAATGTGGACTCCAAAAAAAAGTACTGGGAATGATTACTGGCAGGAATTAAATACCAATTTACAAAGTCTTATCAAGTGAAATTTGTGTTTTAATTTTTCAGTTTAAATGTAATCATGATGAATGTTTTATGTCCTCTTCTATCCAATGTAAAATGTGTCAAATAACTGTCACGGCAATACTCACAGCCCCTTCCATGACAACATAGGTGCTTAATGAACAACTAAGAAGGATTTATTTTTACAACTGTTAAGGACTTAAATACTCATCTGACATGAAAATACAAGGCAATCAAAACATTAATTCTCAACACATAACATGCATAACATTATTCATGTTTAGGGCCAGCCTAATTTGTTATATAAATCACATACCACAGACAGTTTTATGGATCCCATCACTTTGAAGTTATTGAAAGAGAAGTGTAGTTTTAAAAATAATTACACCTAATAAGTATTTTTCTCAAAAACAAACAAAAAATTAAACTGAAGACAATTTTAATCTATTGTGCCAGATTCATGGAGTTTTCAAAAGTATTCATCACTTCATAAAAACAAAAAAGGCATCAAATGGTCCACTGATTATAAGTAAGCTAACAGAACACAAGTTAGAATAAATGCTTACCCACTGTATTTGAGGTGGACATGTATTGTTACTCCATTTAACATGGCATTCACTATCTTTTGTACACTTGCTATTAATCTGGCACCAGCCGCAACCCATTGGATCTTGTGAAGACAAGCAGGCAGAACAGGTCATGTATACTTCACAGCTGTCCACATGGAAATTTGTCACCTGCAATTATATTTTCTGAGAACTGAAAAAGACATTCAGCAGTCTTTCACTATTAGCACTTCAATATATAAATTCTCTTCTTATACTGCCAATATGCCAGTATGCCATCAAATTAGGATCAGGACTCCAAACATCATTTCAGATTCATAAACAAAAGACTAAAAGGATTTAAATACCTATCAACTTTTTAAGCATTTTCATTTGTCAAATCAGTTGCAAGACTTTTAAAAATGCATTAATATCCTAATTATAATATTTTTCAAGATGGTTGGATACTGACCATGTTAAATTTAACTTTTCTCTTAAAGTAAGCTTCTAGTTTCTATCTTGTGGAAAACCAGACACATAGTCATGAGAAACTGTGAATTTACTTTCAAGAGACTAATTCCTGCAGTCGTATTAAATCACAAGTGTTCATCATAGACAAGGAAATCATACAACAATTTTAGAATGCTGCCTCTATAATATGTCCAATATGTCTGTCACAGTAGCCATTTTGAATTGTTAAGATGGTTCAATTTTGCATACAACTTGAACTGTCAAAATCTTAGGAAACTTCTACCGGATACCCATAGATCCAAATGTCAAGATAATGTGACTGGGTAGGAAATGATGCTAAATGTCTGCAGCATGATGCCCCTGTGCTAGACATCACTATAAACTGTCATACTGTAGACGTCATAGCGATATGACTGAAAAATTGTTAAAGCTACATTTAAATCTAAATCACACACACACATAAATAAAAACATATACATGTTTTTAAAACTACTCAAAATAAATGTCATTAGAAGTGTGTTGCAAGACCTGAAATCACTGATCCAAAGGATCACCATAACAACAATTTTACTGATCCTACCAAAATTTGACATCCATATAGTTTCAAACTCCGAGCAGAAAGTGTACATACCATCCTTTTCTGGATCATATTTCATCTATCCAACATTCACTTCCCAGAATTTCAGGTACTTTCCAACTCTCTTCTGATCATTACAATCATGCTCTTGTTGTCATCATGAAATTTCTAACAATTTGGTTGTGACTGTGCACATTGCAAGAACTTAGGCACCATTCAAATTGTCACTTTGCAATGATATGAATGTTTGTCACAAATGACCTAAAATTAGAACCTGTTATTTGGTAGAATTCTGCATTATTCATTCATTAGTCAGCCAACAAATCTTTTTCTGATTGGCAAAAGTTGGAACTGGCCTGATACCCAAGATTATTTTTATACCATCCATACTGAAATGAGTGAATTGGGCCAGGATACAATGCATGTGTGGTTTGACAATCAACAAACTTATTTACTTGATGCATGGAAGAAAACAGACATTCCTGCCTGATTTTAAAGTTCAAAATATATAAACATGTGCTGGCTTTGAGGTAGTCCACATGCTGCATGAATTTGTAGGGTAGGAGATCAATGAATGATTGGCATCAAATCATTCTGAGTGCTATTACTGGCTCTTATTAGATCAGCATTCAGTCTTTATATAAGTCAATATTTCATGCAGCACATTACAGTTTGAAAAGTTTGGAGTACATGCCTTAGATTTCATTTCTTGTTCAGTGTGTAAGACACTTCTAATTTGTCAGCTTTCTATTTTAAGTCTAATGTTGCTCCTCATTTTGTGTCCTATATTATTTGTTGTGACTGTTAATTAATAATGTAACTTTTAGCTGGAGCTTACTCAGTTATTAGATCAGACTGTGATGGAAAACTTAATGAAGGTCAAGAGCTTGCAATGCGGATGGTAATGGAAAGAAAAAAAGCAAAGGTCAAGCTTTAAAAAAAAGGATTAGACACGATATCAAGAGAGCCAAGGCTGTTACAGAATGAAAAGTCAGAGACAGGTACAGATTCATTATGCTAAAATCAATCTAATCAACATGGATTGTTTAAAGTACATGGTTCAGTAACATTTTACAAACTGGGATTAAATGAATCTTCTTTAGCAAATTCTTGAGATTCATCTGATAACAACACAGATTTAGCATGCATTACTTCTGTAAAGAAATTAAAAATCAAAGAAAGGCAATGCAACATGACAATCTTCATCAGAATATATAAATGAAGAAATAAATAAGTCGCAAAAGTCATCTATTAAGGCTAAATCTTCAGACAAGGTCAAATATTCACAAAAATGGCCACATTTTTGCTTGGAATTTGAATTTGTTAACAAATCAAAAACATTTGATGATCTAGATTTACAAACATTTGTGTCTGGGGTACTGAAAACTATTTCTAAAACAAATTTAACAAAGGTTGAGAGATATGCAAAAATCAGTTTGATCAAAAAATTATGTATTACTTGGCAACAAGATATTCACACCCACAATGCTCTTTAGTGTGTCGACACATTCTGGCGTGTTTATAGGCGTTAACAGTAGTGCTTTTTCTCTGCAAGATTTATTTATTCCATATTAATTTGAAAAATTATGGTAAAGAATCTAGAAGTGTCAACTGAAAACTATGTGTGAACATTAATTTTCTCGACCTCAGAATACTTAGGTGTCACACCCACAACACAAATCTTCCAAAAATTTTGAAAACTGAACTTCAAATTGCTGAATCAGGAATTTTTGATTTTCAAAGAAGTAAAATACTTCTCATCTCAAAAATAAATGTTTACTATTTACAATTTCTCTTCTGAAATGACAAAGATTATGAAGTATGTAAACACAAAGATTAGGAAGTATTCAAATACAAAGATTATTAAGTATAGGAACACTAAGATCAGGAAGTATGTGAATAAAAATATTATTACATATGTGAATTACAATTTCTTTTTATGAGTACAAAGATGATCAAAAGTGTGAATTACTAAAGTATGCATTTCCCACAGGTAACAAAAAAGATGCTGTTTCTCAGAACATTCTTTTTAATGTGTATATAAAAAATATCCACTGATCACCCAGGCACTCCTTAAAAATATATTTGAACAATCTAATTATGTGGTGCTACTTTGGGTCCTTTTTAAGAAAATCCATTCCAGTGACCTATTTTGTATCACCTTTAAATCTTAATATTAAATCTACTGGTTAATAGTTTCCTTTATTGTCTTCTTGATAGACATAATATTCTATTTATTCTAGAGATGAACAGTATATTATTTTCAGTGCATATTTGGTGTATGTTGCTTTTCTAATTTCCCATGTTTTAATAGGCCCTCGGCTGGAAGAAACATAATTAGCTATTATGAGCAAGACTTTAAAAGGCAATCTACTTTGATTCATAATTTGTCATTATGTTTCAATTATATCATTACAATGATTTTGTGATACATGTGCAAATTTACATGTATCTTTTAAGATCTCAGTCAACAAAGGGTAGAATGCCTTTACAAAGTGACAACTTTCTTTTTTTAGCTTTAAATTGTTAATCAATAATTGTTCCCAATAAATCTTCTTCAGCTCTTGCTTTTCATTTAATTTTGTTCTTACTTTCTAATTAAGTTTACTTCTTTCTCTCTTTTCTTCTGAAAGAATGCAATTAATCACAGCTAGTCATGTGCAAGGTCTTGGCATGTAAAAAAAATAAACAGAACAATTAACCATGAAGAGGAATGCAATCATATGCTTTGTTAGATTTATGTTACAAGATACTTGTTAAATTATTATAGCAACAGGATGAAATTTTTATTGATCCAATGGATTTGTGAAAGTCCTCGATGCAACCCTGCTTACAAACCGTACTGAAACCGAATTAAAAACATTTTGGATTAGGAAACATGCATTTTCAAAATCAATTTCTATTTTAAGACTCTCACATAATATTGAATTAGACATATAACAATGTACTAAAACAAAGACTGTGTCAATCGAAATAAGTCTAACTATTTAAATTCATATAAATTTGCATGAAATTCATTTTAATTTACTGAATAAAAATGTTATCTTTACTCTGTTCAATTGTATATACAAAAAAGTTTTTTTTTATAGAAAAGGGTTGTTTTTAATTTTGACAAAAAGTCCTTAAAATTGTACGACTTGGTACAAAAGGGACTGATTGTTTTCTTATTGTGAACTTCATTTATCTCAGGTTGGTACCCAAACATATACCACAATGGCTGTGTATTTAATGCAATCATTATCAAGGACACCCGGTGCATGGGATTCCACAGTGAAAATTGCTTCAACAGTTGATAGATTTCTGCATACTTAGGAAGGCCCAGTAGTAAATTCACTGCAGTGGTGAGTTAGGGGTGATGAAGATTACAATCTGTAATATTGATTAACACAGTGTTCCCAGAGCAAACTACCAAATAATATGCAAAGATTAACAGTATGCATTTTCTTTAACTTTACATATAAAATAGGGAGCTTGTGAAAATTATCTTTATCATTTTATCTAACATTTACAGAGATCACACATCACACTGACACACTGTGGTGCTTGACTGGTCTTTATACCTTCTAAGAAAATGTACCGATATGGAGAGAATTATGAGGTAACCAGACAACTTGACCAATCTGATCACTTGAGCACTTGGATTGACTATACAAATATGTTTAGGGTAAGTAACCAAATGATCCATACAGAAGTTGTATCTGAACTGACTTTTGAGTTCCACAACCTCCAAAAATTCTGGTAAGAACTCAATAAATTTAACTTGTGATCAACACAATTATCATTCAATTAAGATTTTGTACTGTCATCAAGTAGTAGATAAAAATTCCCCATTTTTTCCACAACTCTGACAAAGTAGTGCAAAATGAAATAGCTTTTCTCAGTTGGGAACAAACCAATTATTTCTCTCCCACCCACCACCCCCACCCCCAATTTCCCATTAGCCTATGAACCTTGTTCATTCCACTAAAATAGTTGCTTTGTAAACATTGCCTCAAAGGATAGTGAATATGGGTGTAATGCTAAGATGCATAGGCACATGAGGGCTGGAAGCAGGAAGCTTACTTATTTTTAATCAATGGACCAGGTATTAATTGTAAGAGTTGGAGCCTTACACAGTATTTTCCTATCATTGTACATATTCTTCCTTGCATTGAGACAGCTAAAAGGATTATCTGTGTACATGCCAAACAGAGTTGAATCCAGAATGGTTCAATCATAACTCATAATACCTTATTCCCAGTCAGGATATAAAGGTTCTTTTGTCCCTTGTCTATCTCCATATCTCTCTGGACTGGGACTTGGGAATCACCACTGACATCATAGTCCAAGTATAAAGTCACCGTATCCTTCCATTTATTGCTATTCAATCCCACCTGTAAAGTTAATTATCATGATTCATTTCATGTGCAGCAGAGTAGAAGTTTCAGATACAATAAAATCCATTCATAAATCTTCAACAAGTTAAAACTTAGCTGGGTAAATAAAACTTGATCTTATTTAACCAGAAGACCATAAAATATATGGGAAAGGATCTGATTTCTTTATGAATTTTATGAATGTTGTGATTATTCCTGCCCTATGTATGCACAACAACAAATTTCCATAACTAAATTTAGCCTCTGTATACTTGTTTTGAAAACTTTACAACACAAAATATTGGCTAAAGAAAGAAATTATATAAGATTTTAAAGAGTAAAACCTTTAGCTACAACATGTGTAACACTTGCAACTGGATATAATTCAACATGTAACTGTGGCAAATATAGTCATTACTACTAAATGATCTAGTGACACAATAATTACTGTGACATTTCAAATATACACAAAATTAGTTTGGCAAAGGCCCAAGAGCATGCCTATACAGGTAAAGTCACTGAACACATGCTTTATAACTATAAAGTGGATGCTATGACTATAAAATATCTACAGGAAATTTACTTATATACACATCTCCAAACATAAGCTGAAATTTATAGAGAGTGCAAGACATGTGCAATATTGTTCTGATTTACCAACATGGACCATGTGAAACAATGATAGTTTTCTACAGACAAAGAGAATTATCTGCATGCCTTAATAAGTCAATGATTTATATTGCAAAGTATACAAATTTTAAACATGCATTACTGAATGCATATACTAGCAACCCATGCAGGTAACTACAAAAGGAAAATTAACATGTATGTTTATGTATTCATGACAAAGTTGTAATTCTACAATAGATACAAAATCAAAACCGAAAATATAGTGAAACACCTCCAATATGCTCTATAGACAATGCCAGCCTTCTCAGGATGCTGCTCAGCATGAGCAAAAGTAGTAACTGAGGGACACATGGGATTTTGGCACCAATCCATTCATCTATCAAGGGGAGATCACTCTGACTGCCAAAGTTTAGCTCCCATAGCTAACATTTTAGCCTGGAAGTGCTGGATTTGTGAAGTAGTGGTAGTACTCTTAAGGTATTATAATTACGTAAGATATCTGATATCGAAATATTGCTTTATGGTTCCTTCTTAAATTTTCAATGGCCTAGACTGAAAAAATTCTTATTAGTTAATAGGGTGGTATATTAGCACTAATAATCTCATTGTGTCTTTGCCAACCACCTTGGTGACACTGCAATATCACTATTTTGCTTATGATCAAATGATCAAGTTTCAGATAAATGAAATACAGGCTGTACTGTAAATACTTTTTTAAAAATCTTAACCTTTTTGATGTGTCCATTTGCTGTTCCAAGAAAGGTAACCACTCTTGATGACTGATTCAAGACAACAACAGAGGTGAGCATTTCCTGATTGTAAAACAATAGAGAAGCATGATCCAGGGCAAACTCTTCTGTGCCCTCAATACCTGCACGCTGGCCCGAATCATGCACACAGTCTTCATCATTTTTGCTCTGAAATAATAATAATAATAATAATAATAATAATAATAATAATGATAACAACATGTAACTCAAATTAGCCAGGTAATTCCTTATTTGGAATAAATAATCGTGTATGCGCATCTGTTTTTTTTTAGATGCTGCAGCAATGGGGGGGGGGGGGCATCATATCCAGGGATAAGTCATGTGCTCCCAATCATTACATAGCTTAAAGGTTATGATATATACTTTCCTTACAAGACCATAGTACTTTTGTTATGACTCTTTACTAAATAACCTTGCTTTACACATAGACCAGTACAGTTAAATAAAATCAATTTAATGTATTGTTTTGAATATAATAATTAGCAAATTTGTATAATGTCTGTACAAGAATGGTTACTAGTATCAAATAAGGAAAGAAAACAACATAAGTTTCAGAGATATAAATGTTGGTCTAATGCTGATAATGGATAAATCTAGTAAACACAAGTAAAAGAATATAACCATTTTGTATTCATTTGATGGGGTATTACAATGTCCACATGCATACATTGTTTTGCGAGTAGTTTTACACAATGATCCTTTTACCTTCTATTATACATGTACTAGTTCAAGACATTATGATTTAACACATGGAATTTCTTTGGTTTTTTTACTTTCCAAATTTTTAGGAGCCTTTGGCAGTATAGTTCATATACTTTTTGGACAAGCTTTAAGTGAAAGACCAAACCAACCTGTTAAGAACACTGACAGTATAAAGTAAATGACGATACACCAGCGTTATTGAAGAACAATCTCCTAAATCCCAATCATGACTGAAAATGCAAGAAGTTAATGCAAAGACAGTTAGTCTCAGCTAAAACCAGTTTTTTTATTTATTTCGTCTTCATCTAACAAAAGTAATCAATACCAAATAAAAATATCTGGTGGCTCTTAGATGAGAATACAAGATGGTATACATGTACTTTGATGATTCTTGGCAAACGGCCCTATAATTTTCTGATCGCATTTGTTCAAGTTTGACAAGTTATCTTTCTCAATGTAAGCATCTTTACAAATCAGAGGCTATATTTTTAAGTTTGCTAGCTTGATAATTACCTGTAGTTTTGTTAAGTGACAAGCAGGTTTATCAGGAAATAAGGTGCTAATATCTTGGACTAGAGGCTTTTAAAACTTTTGAAACTGGAACAGTAACCATGTGTTATACAAAAACATAGCTGATTATCTAGCACATAAATGTGAAAGAATTAGCTTTCAAATGTTTAGTTACACCCATTTTAGAATCAACTTCACTAGCTAAGGGTCAATGATCCACTTACACATCAAACCAATGATATAATTTGCAAGCTGAAACAGTGTACAAGTGCCCTCTTTCACATAAAAATGCCCCATAGGAAGCAAAATTAACTGACCAAATACTAAGCTTGCTATGTGACATGTTACATATTTAATAGGGTGATTTGCATGATGTTCACTGGCATGTCTCATAATTAAATAATACTTCATATACTTAAATTGTACAAACCAAAATTTTCTGAGTAAAATGTTTCTTCAAGAATACTTACCCAATCATAATACCATAGAAGAACTACTACTACATCACAAATCCAGACCTCCCAGATATTTTGTTTAACTAAAGGTAGCTAAAGGTTGTCTGCCACCAAATGTGGTGGTCAGGAAGAGTGATCTCCCCTTACAAGACTTTGTGGCAAAGCCTAAAAATACTTTAGTTACTAATGGAGCAGATGACACATCCTCTATGGTGAAACTGTGGGTAGGCTGGGAGGGTTTACATGTAATATGATTAGGAAAGTATTCTTGAAGAAACATATTTTAATAGGAAAAACTGGTTTCTTCTTCAAATATATTACCAAATGATAATACCTTAGAAGAATAGGTAAGAGGTGGAGGGAGGTAAATTCCCCTTGCCCTGGAAATATTATCTCTGGTCCCTGAAGGTATGTAAGACAGCTTCTTGGTCACCTAGATGGATGGGACTCACGTCTTAAGAAGCTGTTGATCGATATGGAAGGGAGACCTGCTGTGCTGCAGATACAGGTCCTACCAGATCAAATTAGGCCCTCTTGGATGACAGATCTCGGAGATAAAAGCCAGAGAATGTAGACTCCAATCTCTATTCCACAACCTGAATGATGTCAGTTAGTGAACAGTTCCGATTTGATGCTAGGTTGGTGGCATCTGCTCAGACCTCATGAGCATAAGTACATAATAAGTTCATTTGAGTTGGGGTTATTTCACTGTATGCTGAGTGACTAAAGGTCTTACTCCAGGCTGAGATAGTTCTAATAGATTCTCCTGTTCTTTTATGAGATGCAGAAAGAGGTATGATCTCCCTTGACACAACAGCTCTGTTCTATTAAGGTACCACATGAAAGCCCAGAGTGGGTCTTGTAGGTGGCCTTCAGTTGATGTGCCCATATGAGACAGAGGTTTCATGACAAAATGTTTAGTTACCCATAGAAGGAATACATTTCTTGGTGATGAAGAGAATATTGTCACGAGTAATTCTTGTTGGAATTTGCATGTAATTTGGTTCTGTTGGTAGAGCATGTATTTTGCAAATTCTGCCTGCCATCGCTAACACCACGAGCAAGCAGGTTTTGTAGGAAATGGAGCACTAGAGATGCCCTTGAAACTGGTTTAAAAGGTATCTTGTTCAGCCAGTTTAATACCCAAGAAAGGTTCTGCTTTGGGCACAGGGTTAACATTTTTTGCTGTGTATGCGAGAAGATCAGACAAGTCCTGGGTTTGTTCAATATCCTCTCTCCCATGATAACAAAAGGTGTCAGCATTCGTGGAGTGGTCACCTTTGATCATACTCAGTGCTAATGTTTTATCTTTGAAGAACCAGAGGAAGAAATTAGCTATTTGTGGTATAGATGCCTCGAGAGACAGGATATGTTCGTTTGCACACCAATGGGTGACAATGTGCCATTTGCCTTCATATGCTTTCAGCAAGGAGGGCCATCGCATCTGAGCATTTCTCTCCACAACTGGTTGTAAGAATTGTTTAAGTCTGAGGACCTATTTGATATGATCCAGACATGCAGGTTCGGGAGCTCCAGAGAAGGATGAAACAACTGCCATTGTGGTTGCTTTGAGTAGATGATGGAAAACCTGAATTTTCTGTAGGGTTTACAATGCAAGATTGAAGAATTTGTTGACCCACAACTCCTCCCATTGGAGTGGCATGATGAGGATATTGCAACCGGCTGTTTACTTTGCTTTCTGTATCACTTCTGGAATCAGAGGTGTTGGAGGGTAGGTGCATGCATTCAGGCTAGTCCAATCCTATGATAGGGCATCAATTGCCCAAGCTTTTGGGTCCAGGACAGGAGAAACAAAGGATGAGAGTCTGGCATTCCACCTTGTCGCAAACAGGCCCACCAATGGTCTGACCAATTGAGTAAAGATCTGAGTGAGAGACCATTCCTTCTGTATTAGTTGAATGTTCTGTGACAAAGAGTCAGCTAGTATGTTGAAGTGTCCTGGGATAAGGCAAAAAAATATGTGGTTTTGTTGATGACAACACCGCTTCAGAAAGTCCCAAAAGTACAGGAACTTGTGTCATCCATGTCATTAGAGATAAATCACCATTGTAGGATTGGCTTCTTCCTTGTAATTTGAGATAAGTAACCACTCTAGAGTTGGACAGAATGAGAACTCACTTGCTAAGCAAAGGCTATCACAATGGCCATCCTCTTCCGAACTGATATGAAGATGTCATTCCTGGGGAGAGCATGCACTGCTGGCATCCTGAAAGGATGGTGAAGTCAGGCTCCCCAGCCTTCTGTACTTGCATCGGTATAGGCTGTAATCTCAAGGGGGTGAATGTGTTAGGTTAGGTTCCCCCAATTCCGCAGATGGTGCTTCAATTGGGTGAATATGGTGAGAGGATGGTCCAGTGTGCAAACGTAAGGACTCCATTCATGCAGAGGAAACAGCAGCAATGGGTGCAAATGAAGGTGACCTAGGACCATGCAGTCCACTGCTGCACTGAGCAAGCCTAGTAGGCATTTATAGAGCACTGACCTGTACTTGCCTGGCCAGAGCAGAAGAAATACTGAAATCTATTGAGTGACTACATTACACACAAAAAACCTTCCTAGAAATGGGAACCGAGTAACCGTTACAGAGACGTACACAGTAGGTGTGACAATGTATATTATGAGGCAATACTTGTTGGGTAAAAAGGCCCAGAGACTGCCAGCACAAGTAAAAACACTGAAGTTGGCATGTGGACACTATGAATGCCTTGAAATAGAAACTCACCAATATATACCTATTCATAATGGAAGTACACATATATACAAGTTATATAAATGCTAGAGACTTGCACGTGCAATATAATTATCGCCCAAACTGAATGTGAAGTCACTTAGGCTCTCCATGCCAGTACCTAAATGCGTGATGATGACAGAGTGTTAGCAACTATAAAGGCAGAACTTTGTCATGATAGAAAGAAAAAAAGTTGGAAATATAAACGGAGTATACTTTCCATAGAAGTGAAAAGTCCTCCAGCTTGTAGTGATATAGCTTCCATGTAGATTCTGGCTTTTATGAGGTCTCATGAAGAGAGCAAGCTTCTTGGCATGAGCTAAAGTAGTAACTGAGGCATTTTTAGGCTTTGCTGCCAAGTCTTATACCTAAGGGAAGATCACTCTGCTTGACTGCAGCATAGGTCAACAGACAACTTTTTGCTCCCTTTAGCTAAAAGAAGTATCTGGGAGAGCTGGATTCACAAGGTAGTAATAGTTCTCCTAAGGAATTATCATTGAGCAACATATTTGGAGAAAAAACTTACATGCAATGTGTCGTCATGAATGGAGGCTGCTATACTCCAAACAATTTCTCAATTTAAATGTAACAGATCTGATTGGATTAGTTTCTTTCTGCTGCATTTAATTAGATAGTGAAGCAACAGATACTGTTTTAGCTAGCTAAATGTGCCATAGGCTGATGTGGGATGAGGTAGATTGACAACCACTGGCTGGTGAAGATGTTTTAGAATAACCCTCTCCAGTTCGGTATGTCCATTTCCCAAGTATTACAGGAAGAACAAATCCAAAAGTGAGCAGAGAGATTTGTTCCCTCCATTTATGACTATACACCAGAAAGTAAGACCTCAAAAGTTGATAACTTGTCTTAGAGTAAATGAACATAATATGGCAAAAAGATCAATGCTTTTTCTTTTTACAAAGGTCAAAAAATATAAAAATTTCCCCGCAACAATTTAATCAAAAAACAAAAAAAGTATAAATCAGCATGAATATACCCACCAGATACATTATGCTTGAACTAATAGCTACTAATACAGTTTCTTCAAAGCAAAGGGCTAGATAAGAACTGAATGATAGGGTTATTTACCACCTGGTTTGGAGCTAAATGTGTTTGAAATTCAGTAATTAATGTTGTGCAAACTGCAAACAAAACCCAACTTAGTCGTAACCATCAAGACTTTAATCATTTTGTGAATGCACCATGCAGCTTAGTGACTACAGCTAATTTCTTGGTGCACTGATTATATAGAGGATATTTGCTTGAAACGAGTGAATAACAGATATATTTCATCAAGTTCTTCACCCACGAGATGAAATTTATGCTATTCACTCGTTTCAAGCAAATATTCTTTTTATTTTATGCTCACATATGTTGGCTACCTAAAGTTTGTGACACAGCGAATTAGCAGATTTCTTATGGTAATGTCAGCTGTTTACCATACATGTTCTGCTGTGCTATGTGTACCTGCACACAAAATTAGTTCCATATCAGATTGATAAAAATTAACTGATATGTCCAGAATAACAAACTACAAGTTTCAAGGATAACAGACATTTTAATTTTGGTTGCAGACGCCACACAGATGACAATGACATGTAGATAAGGAAAAAGTAGTTCACTGACAGAAAATCAAAGGAAGAAAAGTATGCTCTGACCCAAAAAAGTAGTTCCTGTCGTGAAAAAATAATATTTTTTCACTACAGTGAAATATCAATATTATTTTAATTAGAAAATCAAGTAATTCACTGCTTAGCATAAAATAAATGACTATTTAACTGAATGTTCATACAGTGATCAAGTATGGTGTATCATCAAATATGTCTGTTTTGTCTATTACTTTTGTATGATCAATGATCTTACAGTGATCACTTACAGTGATCAAGTATGGTGTATCATCAAATATGTCTGTTTTGGCTATTACTTTTGTATAATCAATGATCTTACAGTGATCAAGTATGGTGTATCATCAAATATGTCTGTTTTATCTATTACTTTTGTATGATCAATGATCTTACAGTGATCAAGTATGGTGTATCATCAGATATGTCTGTTTTGGCTATTACTTTTGAATGATCAATGATCTTACAGTGATCAAGTATGGTGTATCATCAAATATGTCTGTCTTGTCATATTACTTTTGTATGATCAATGATCTTACAGTGATCAAGTATGGTGTATCATCAAATATGTCTGTTTTGGCTATTACTTTTGTATGATCAATGATCTTACAGTGATGAAGTATGGTGTATCATCAAATATGTCTGTTTTGTCTACTACTTTTTTATGATTAATGATCTTACAGTGATCAAGTATGGTATATCATCAAATATGTCTGTTTTGGCTTTACTTTTGTATGATCAATACAAAAAGTTGAAATTTCAACTGATACTGCTAATAACAGAAAGCTATATTGGCTGTCCAGATTTTCAAATGTAGTATAGCTCAATCACACTATACCATGTTTCTTTTCTTTCCCAACTTATGTTTTAAACAGATCATCTAAAAATGCTTGCCACCAGAAGGATGTACTAACAAAGGCATAAAGTGACTTATGTGGTCCCCTACATGTGCTGTCAGTAAGAAAAAAAATCTTGCAAATACCCTTGTTGTTAAATCCTTTGATCTGTATGTTTTTATTTTTCTCCCCATAAATTAATATTCTGGTCAAGATTTCCAAGAATGTTCTTGGGATGGATGAACTAAACAAGGTACGTGAATCAAATGTGTTAAATTTGTTTATTCGAGTCTTGTGTGATAGATTATTCAAAAAGTTTCACATAAAGATGAAGCATTTGTTAGATATTAGAATCTGATGAATCATAAAGCTGTTTGTTTACAACATCTATTTTGCCTGAAAAACAAGTCAGTTACCACAAGTACAAACTCTTCAGAAGCTATTGTAAAGCAATGAACTCAGCAAATAGCGCATGTTATTTGTGTCAACTACTCAAGTATATGAACAATGGTTGAATAATTAGTAATGTATCATCACACAGCAAGTAGGAAGTACATGTAGATTTCACTCCACTGATTGGCCACGTAACCTACCTACCTCCACAGCCACTCACCTACGTACTGTGAACAAGCATAGAAGTTATAACACACACAAAATATAAAAAATAACTGCAAATATAGCAAAGTAGCAGTACTCCGTGTATACTGAGTTTATAAAAACCGGAGATTAATTTTACTTTTAATTTTTATCACTTTTCTTAATGTTTGATAAGCCATTATCATTTCCTCCTACAGAAATCAGACTTTACTTCGTGAAAGTTGCAAGTTTTGAGTAACCCAGAAGTGACAAACTGCAGTACAAATATAGTTCACGAATCAATAATTACCTTCTATATATAGCGAGACCTCACATCAAATTGCACAGTCCTCTCAACTAATTTCTGAACTCAATCACATGTATAATACACAGTTAAGATGCAGAGAAATTCGAGGAGTGGACAGCATGCTGTTATGCTTTGCATCTGAAGTCTCACATGATCAATGTATAGTCGTTCAGACTGCTGAAAAAACATTTAGTCCGACTGGTCAGAAAGGTCCTTCTGAGTAGGCAATGATGTATACTGGTCTAGCATGGATAAATCTATGTCACAATAAACACAAATATGATATAGGTCACTGTGATCTTTTGATTAAATGGGGCAGTAGTCATCTATCAAGTTTTCTTCACAGAAGAGTAATCAGCACTCAACAAAAGAAATTTAACACAACGTTAAATACAAGTCTCTGAGACCTCATTTTGCAACAAGAATAAGGGCTAATCATGATGCATCCACTTGCCAATTTTCATAATTCTTGTTTGCAGGGTATGCATGCTACATGCCCAAAACTCATGTAGCCATAAGCCATGAGCTAATTGCAAAAACTTGATCTAAAGCCAGGTCGAGATAAAATAATGTCTTGTATCTCTTTTACTGTAAGGGTATCGTAGTAAATGAGATTCAAATCATCATCAATTTCCCTATTCAAACATGAACAGTGCCTAAGAAGCATAAAATATGGGCCATAATGACCTACTACTGAAATTGGGGAAAGTGCTCATTAAGATGCATTCCCAAGATTCATGATTCTAGATAGGATAGTATGTGCACAGAATGCCAAAAACCTATGCAGTTATCAGGTAAATTCAAAAACTTAAGCAAAGCCAGTAAAATGTCAAATACAGGTCATAGTGACCTTTTTGCCATAGGTAAAGTATTGAAAGATTAACTACTTTATTGACTGAAGCATGAACAGTGAAAAAAAATCATAATCAACCAAAGTCAGTGAAATGTGAAACATAGGTCACTGTGGTCTACTTTTAAGATGAGAGTGAAGTAGTCATCAAATTTCATGATGTTTAGTAAACAGTATTTTACAACTGAAAAAAAAACAAATATGGAAATGAGATAAAAGCAAAAACTTTTGCCAGTAAAATGTGAGATGTTTTGTCCTGTTGTTGGTACTAATAGATATGCATACAATAATCCAGTTGGATGATTCTGTGGTGGCCTGGGCAGGTATCGAACATATGACTAATGGACTTTATGTCTCCAACACTCTACCAAATAAGCAACCATGGCTCCTCCTTTTATTTTTAGGAAAGGGTGTCCTACTAATATAGAGGCATACAATCATATAATTTGATGATTTTACAATGAACACCTTGAGAAATAAACTTAAAACACAAAAGTGTAACCAGAGTCAATGAAGCATGAAAGATAGGTCAGTGACCTACTTTTGTGGCAGTATTAGTAGTATTTATGAAGAGGCATCCACTTACCAATTGTCATGAATCTATGATTATGGGTTATGTATTTTGTTTAAGGTATTATGAGATTCAAACATATGTAGGGTGGAGAAAGAAAAAAAAAATTTGTTTATATGCACTACAATTTACATTAGCAAGTAAAATGTGAAACAGGGTAACAATGAACTTCCTTTGTAGTAAGGGAATGGTATTCAGAGATTCATACATTGACCTAGTCTGATTTCTTTATTTATTTATGCACTGTGCAAATAACTTAAGTTAAATACAAAAACTTAGCCAACGATGTACAACTAATGAATACGTACAAGTGAAATCACTCCAAGCTATTGCCTAGGACCTAGAAAAAAATATCTGACATTCAGTATGAGTGTAGAGATGTACAAACTTTATATGTGAGATGATAGTCATACAATAGCTTACCTCTGTCCAGTCCCGTGCCACAACACATTGAGTTCTTTGATCATATACCCACCAGGGACGATATCCTATTCCATGATTGTAACAATTTTGCATCACTTTTTCTTTGAAATGTGATGCAATGATATCCATTGTGAACACACACATCACAGTGCCAAAAGAATGGTCTGGAGCCTTTGAAGCAGAATCACTGTTAAAACCAAATAAAATATATACATAGTCTGTACCATCCAAGTAAGCCCTGTCACTGTCAAGTCCATATTTGGTTTTGTAAGCTGCCAATATAATGTTGTATTTCAATGTACCTTTTGTACATGTAATGAAACTTTCTTTATAGGATTGGTATGTGCAATCTAACATAGTCTGACAGAACTGTATAATTCTCCCTGAGCTGCCTCCTGATCTGGATCCTTGCTGATTGGATAGATAATATCCATATGCACCTTCCTCAAAACCGTATATATATTCCACTGTAAAAGAACTTCTAAACATTTCAGTTATGTTTAAGTAAGAAAAATAGCCTGGATCATTATAACGGTAATCTAATACTGCAAATGGAGAAAACGTGATTTTTCTTGTGGATATAACAGTTGGCCATAAATTGTTATGTTGATCATCAGTTCCCATGGCAACAAAAAGAACTGTTTCATTTGAATTTCCTCCTTTCTTAAACAACACTACTGATGCAGTTTTAGTTCCTATATATGCTGCAACTTTGCTTTCATCAAAAGTTCGTACTGCACTATTTATATCTGTCATGTTATAGATTGAGCAAAGACCATGACTTACAGTTCCACACATTAGGAGAAAATTTGATTCCTCATTAATTTCTAAAATAGAAACTAAATTGTTAGTAGGTACTCGATTATCTGTACAGTTATGATGGAGGGGCAGACAATCTGGGTTGTCATCAATAGGTCCAATTATTTTTAACTGTACCAAACTAAGAGACTGGTTCAACTCTAACAAGGTATTCATCCCTCCCACATAAACCTTTCCAGTATAATTATCTATTGCTATTTTTGTCAAATTGTTTTTTGCAAGGTATTCATTTTTAAAGACTCCAGATATCCTTTCTGGAATATAAATAACTAAAAACAGGATCAGCTTTAGAAACTTCATGGCTGTGTAATCTTTACTACTGGATCAATAAATATAGTCAGCTGTAATATTCCTTTTGTAGTGTACACACAAATTGTAACAGTTCTCTTCAGCACCAGGAACAAAACAAATTTTCTCTTATTGGTCCACGTCTGATAATGATGTCTTTTGGCTTCAACGATACTGTATAAAGCTAGTTACATCTAGTTACATTTCTGATCTGCTGGAAGGCAATACAGAATTATTATGGCAATGGCAGGCACTGACGTGTCTGATGTATCAAGAAATCCAGCTGCTGCAAGACAGTGACTGTTAAAGCTCTCCATTCATGTAGTCTCTTGAGTGTCCATGTAGTGGATGATCCTAGACAAATATAAAAAATAAACTTATTCTTAATTTCATCAACCATGTGGTTACAACAGAAAGTAAGCTGATAAAATTATCATACAAACTTCATATATAAAGACACCTAGTGGTAATTAAAAATCATATTTTATTTTACTTAATGTAAAGAAATTAAACAAAACCGCCAAGGTGAAGTTGCAATGTTCCTTTTAATAGCTTACATTTTGCTACAACCAAATTTCATTATAAATGGAGTCAACTGTTTATCACTGTACACTCCTCTCATAAGGAGTATTTTTTGTAAAGTCTGATCACTGATGGAAAAACCTGCTCTACAACATGTATAATGGTAAGAGCTTGAAAACTTTCATGAATGTGAGTATAGTAAAATCTGAGAATTTACCTATCAATTATTAACTTCATTATCCCCACAAGACCCAAAAGTTCAAACTATAATTATAAATAATACATATGTAAATCAAAGGCTCTTCACCTGACAACTGCAAAATTCAATGACAAATCACTCACTGAACAAACTGTTAGACAAAAACTGCAGTCAACTAAACATTAATACATAAAGCAGTCACATCTTTGGATCAGATGAGGTGTCTATCAGGCAATAAAATGTTATATATGATTCATATTACACTGTGTTACACTGTACTATGTTTATTTGGTAAAGGTCACTTCCTGAACACAAGTAAAGCCTCTCAACTATTCAAGAGCTAGTAAAAAGTGATGTCTATTCTAAGTGCTGCAACCACACTCACATCTATATAGTGCTTATACACTAGTAGCCCACATCCAAAATAAAAGATCCAGTGACTTTCTTTTTTATTCCTGGCATAAACACACGTGTTTGAAATACTGCATCTATATGTTTATAAGATGACTTCCATGAAACTATACATGAGACCATCTTGAAATAAAGCTGTTTTATTATTATTATTATTATTATTATTAACCATTAGAGATAAGTGTGATAACACAATTTCAACCGACTTATCGTCACCATACAGTTGGGATACAGAATTTGAGCGACAACCAGTAACAACATCTGAACCTGCCTCTAGGGATTTTGCACGTACAATCATGATGAAGAGTGCACCAAAGTCATGTGAACTTGATCCAATTCTAACATCACTGCTGCTTGAGTGCTTAGATCCAGTATTGCCTTCACTAACTGATGTTATTAATACCTCTCTCTCATCTGGGGAATTCCCATCATTTTTCAAAACTGCCATTGTAAAGCCTCTGCTGAAGAAACCAACACTAGACCATAACGATTTAAAGAACTACCGCCCAGTTTCTAATCTTCCATTCATATCAAAAATCTTAGAAAAGGTTGTTCTATCCCAGTTTGTATCTCATCTAAATTCAAACAGTTTTTTTAGCAATGTACAATCTGCATATCGCCCTTGCCACAGTACTACTCTTCTGAAAGTAGTTAATGACATTCTCTCTGCATTTGATAACGGAAAGAATACAGTATTCACCCTCCTTGATTTGTCTGCAGCATTTGACAAAATAGACCATGATATATTATTTCACTGTCTCCAGCATGTATTTGGCATTCATGATACAGCCTTACTGTGGTGATACAGTCCTACTTGGTCAACAGGACACAAATTGTGTCTGCAAATGGAATACACTCCAGCCCAGTTGATCTATGTTGTGGTGTTCCACAGAGGTCTGTTATTGGAACTGTTCTCTTCATTCTGTACACTCAGTCGCTCTCAAGTGTCATAGATCATCATCCAGTGTCTCACCAATTGTACGCTGATGACACCCAAATATACAAATCTAGCCACCCAACTGAAGTTGATGCTACCATCCAAGGTGTAGAGAGGTGCATTTCTGATGTGAAATCATGGATGACACGTAATAAGCTGCAGATGAATGATGATAAAACTGAGGCCATTCTGATCACAACACAAAGACTTTCTCATTCACATCCTTTACCTCAAACAATAAATATCAGCAACACCAACATTAAATTCACACAATCAGTATGAAACCTAGGTGTTACTCTGAACAGTACTCTCACATTGCACCAACATATCATGAACATATGCAAGGCTGCATATCTTTCAGCTGATGCCACTAAAACACTTGTGTGTTCATTAGTACTTTCAAGACTGGACTATTGTAACTCAATTCTGTCTGGTTCATCTCAATATCTGCTCCAGAAACTTCAAAAAGTTCAAAACAGAGATGCTCGGATCATACTTAGAGTACCACAATCAGAGCACACCTCCCTGCTGCTCTGTATCCTACACTGGCTATCCATTCGATCCAGAAACAAACACACAATTTGTTCTCTGTGCTATGTTTCACTGTCGGACTCTAGTCCAACATACCTATCCGACCTCACCCATGTGTACACACCAGCAAAATACTTATGCTCCTCTTCTGACAATCATATACTCATTATTCCTACTATGAAAACGAAGTCATATGAATAGTGTTCTTTTGCATACCAGGGTCCAACAACGTGGAATTAATTGTCAACTGAACTTAGACACAAAGACACAGTGATCCCATTCAAGAGTGCTCTCAAAACTCACTTATTTCGACTGCAAGAACAAACTTAATGACCTAATGTTTCCTACCTTAAATATTCTCAGCATGTTTTTTTTATATGTTTTCTAATTTCATGGTGTTTGTTTTTGTAATCATATCGTTATGGTTTTTATCTTAAAGATGTTGTCTAATGTTGTAAAGCACTTAGAGCTTCTAAAGATTAGGCGCTATACAAAGTCCTCATTATTATTATTATTATTATAGTTAATGCCCAATTCAATCTTAACAATGTTCACATTTTCACACTGTCTTACCCAGTTTTGAGCAGTTACTTATATGATGCTATGCACTTAAACTAAAGTGTGCATGAGGTCATTAAAGTAAGAGCAACATCAATGCAATGAGTCAGAGTGTTCGTTAATTTTACAAGCACATCGGTTTTCCACAAAAGTAGGAGAGGTTTTTATAAAAAACTAAATTTACTTCAAATACAATGTTTTGATTCACTGAATAAAGACATGTGCTAGCAGCAAAGTTGCTAGGGCATTTCCCCCCCCCCACCTATGTAACAGAAAGAAGCAAAACTAACAAGTCAAAAAATAAATTTATTTCTCTCTGTTACAAAATTAAGATTAATGAGGAACTTATAAAAATAATCTTAAATGTCTTATTATGAGTCTAAAATTACATAATGTTCTGAATGAATTCCAACAGTCTTGAATTTGCTGATGTACCAATCGTCTTGAAGTATCAAAAAGATATAGTCTAGAATATCTCTGAATAAGTTCTCAATAAACCCAAAGTAGTGTTTTAGCCCAAGAAGTCAATGAACACTCTGTAATTCCAATGAATAATTTAAATAAATGATTGCTCTCAAATTAACTTTGAACACAACTAAAAAATGATTACACAGACTGATCTTAAGATAGGTATAAATAAATTTGTTTACCACAACCTTATATACAAACCCAAGACAAGAAAACAACCAGGATGTTGGTCACAAATTTTCTTCTAGCAAATTCTAAGTTTATAAATAAGGATAGACACTGAACTCAAATGTCAGTAAACAACTTACTTACAAACATGGCAAATACCAGGTATACACTTAACTATCCTCAATTATGGACAAAATCAAGTACACAATACACATAACAAGATCACCAAGGAATTAGAATAAAATTTCATTGTATTTACATAAGCAGATTTCAACATTGCAGTTGCTTTCAATTGTTATTACATATGCCCAATATGTTCCATCCCATGACTTCCATCACTGAAATCTCACACCCATCGATGAGATTCAGTTTCATCCCAGACTTGTGCAACATCTTCAAGTACCACTAACCATAATTCAAGAGATAAAGCTTCTGTCTTAATATATACCATAAAAACAATCCAGGCACACAGTCCCTACATGTTTTATTTTTAAGAGATGGAACATAAAAAAAGGGGGGGGGGGAGGGATCAGCAGAAAAAAATCTTAAAAATAATACTGTATCTTAAGCAACCTTATAGAAAACAGAAGTCTGTTTCAAATGCAATCCAATTCTGCTGCTCCACAGCAACTTCCAAAACTCTGCCTAAATCTTGTCGCAACAGTAGTCCCAGACCTATGAAAACTACATTCATCAGCAGCAGATGTCTGTGAAATCCACTGTGACTTTTTATGCTCGATAGCTTTTATAAAAAAATTTTGACTTTACTGGCTGTGGTGGGAAACAATCACTCATATGGACTAGCATGTAGTCAATTAAAAAAATAGCTGCTAATGAACACTGAATGTTATGTTAGATTATATGCAATGAATTGGGAAAAAGGAAACCATAATAAGTTTTGGGACATTTAAGGTTTTGACACATTTAATTACTTTCAAAAATGTGTTTACCTGCACTAAGTATAAAAATCAGAACAAAAAAAGTAATATTTAATTAAGAACTACAAGTTTTGGAACACCTTACCCCACCCCCAACTCACCAAGTGGCATATTCCATCCATCATAAAATTACTAGCTGATATGGGAATACTCCCATTACTCAATAAATGGAACTCTTATGAAATTGGCTGATATAAACCATTTAAGAAATCAATAACTGTTAAATTTAATAGTATTTTGTTATCTGTTTTTCACAACATGCCCAATTACACTGTATATTAACAGGGGTCCATTTCACTAAATTGTGTAAGCTGTGCTTAATGTATGTTTGGCTTAAGTTACACAAACAACCTTGCTTAAGCAGAATCTACCCGTTTTACTAACATTCCATAAACTACACATTAACGTAAATACTCGCATAATTTAAGGCAGGCACATAGCTAGCATAGGTTTTGTACAAGGAAACAATGGCCACTTTTAACATCTTCAGACTGAATCAAAATAAAAAATGTTTGCAATGCCAACATGTGTTCCAGAACAGAACATAGGTCCTGAATACTTTGTATGATCGCAATTTAACATCAAGATATCACTTCCCAAGAGACATGTTTCTGCAACTGATAGATTTGGTGTGAGATGAATACAGAGAATAACAATGAGATCTCATCTTATATCCACACATATTCAGATTTGTATTTTGCCTCATGAATTTAAAATTAAACATGCCACTTGCAAATACCATGCTAAAAATTGCCCAGTGAGAATCAGCTAGCTGGCAGGGGGTTAAATCGGGTATTATTTTGGTGTTAAAAGAATACATGTACTCATTATGCAGGTGTGTGTCTGTGTGTGTGAAGTAAAGAACAAGAACTTAAAACTATTTAACAACTAGTAATATACATAAAGCATGCCAAATTGCTTTTTAATTTGCTTTTCATTTGACACTGTAGATAATTAAGTCTTTACAACTGTGCGTCTTGTGACTGGCAATGTAGTGTCTCCCCTCCCAATATTCTTTTTTCAATGTACTGATTTTATTGTACAACAAAGGACCACATATATCTTCCCTTGCATTGCAAAACATAAATGTCACTAAGATGCATACAGATGCATCATAAATATCAAAGTAATAAATAGCAAGTTGAAGACCGCTGACAGTTTATTATCCCAAACAAATCTGACATTTTTTTTTAAATCAAAAAAATTACTAAAATTTGCAACATCAAATAACCTAATATGTACTAAAAATATAAATTCTACTACAGATAAGGTTATTTCATGTTGTCACATAAGTATAGATTATATTTGTTATTTCTTTCATGTTTTCTTGAAAAATGTCCGACTCCTGTGCTTACAACCAAATTATTATATGCTCATTTTTTTCTGTTATCTTTATATTGTCAGAATCATTCAATATTTTATGACATTGCACTCACATGCACTTCATATTGCACTCACATGTGCCCAATAGTGTATTAGGAATTACTTTGTAAACAAATCATGTACACTAATGTAGTAGATACTTTATGTTTTGGTTGATTAAATTTGTTTGTGAATGAACTAAAGCAAATGTTTCCTGGAATGCCACATACCAGCTGCTTTGCCAGATTCCTTGTTAACTTTTTTGATACAATGTTTTGAATTTAGGCTAAAGACAGAAGCCAGACAGGTCTGGGTTACTACAAATAACATACAAGTGACAAGGCGTAAACTGTCTTCTTTAGCTGGTAATAAGAATGGCAATACTTGGAGTTTTACATCCTGAATTTCCTCAAAATGTACTTTCTTAGTTCTGCAAATCTGAATTATATGAGCCATGTCATGAGTTCTCAAGCTTAATTACACATTTCGAAATTGTAATGTAATTTCAACTATATTCCAAGTGCGATTACATCCCCTTTACCACACTCAAAATGAAATAAGCATTACATTCCAGTCTTTTTGATAATTGCAATTGAAAGACATCATATTTTTCCCAAATTATGATTTCAAACATTCAATGTCAGAACAGAAACACGCTTGCAGATGTCAGCATGCTGCTCGCTCTCTGCTGAAATCAAACGTACTTCATGTAGAATTGACACAGATAAAACCAGTCATTATCACAAAATTTAGCAAAATCGACAAAAATACCAAAATCTATTCATTCCAGACCTAACGAAAAAGTTATTGCAATGTGCATTCGTTCACAATATGAATCTAAATTTCAATTTTAAGTAGACCAAAACACCATTTTCTTTTGAAAGTGATGTCATGCACACAACTAAGTTCAAATTTATCTGGGCAAAGTTATGTGCGCATTAATAATGGTTTTGTTGTGTACTGATGAATCTGTACTTGTGTATTTAGTTTAGAATATGGCATAAATTCAGTTTCTTGTAGGGTACTTTTGTTTATATAATTAAGCCTTAGGTAGACTAAGAAAATGAGCATATAATAAAAAGGTTACTGCATTTGTATGGGAAAATATGAACTCATTTTATCGGATGGATATACACATGTACTGCACTCCCAAGGTTGTGCAGTAATTCCATCTGAAAACCTTGTTCATGTTTTCCCATACAAAGGCATTTAACCTATAAGTATTTATCATTTTATACCAATTTAATTATATTATTTCAATGATATATTTTTTCCACTTTGATTATCATAAAAATTTCCCCAACATTTTCATCCATTTCTTAAAAAAATAGTTATTGCAATTTCATAGACCATTTCATTAAATTCTTTAAAAAAAAATTAAATATCAATTTGTCTGTTCTTTAATGTGCATCTTTTGTACATGTAATACATTTTCTTTATAAATGCCTCCAAAAACCCAAACTTATTGATGAACTTAACTGAGATGGCAAGACAACATAAAGGAAATAAAATAGAAATACATATATACAAGTTGAAATACTGATAAGTAAATCTGTTGGTATATCTATTTCTATTTGATGATTCTAAGTCTGAGGGTGGGACAGGGAGGTCTTTTTTAAAATAAGGTACATCTTCTGTCGTTACACTTTTGAAATCAAACAACTCACTATAACCCTGCTCTACTGTCAATGTATAGCATAGGGCAAATGTATAAGAGACATCACAATGTCATACTGACCACTCAAATCAACACCAGACTTGGTTAGCTCATCTCTATTGACTGTGTCCATTAGAAGGGCTAATGTCAATCATATAGCATATACGGGCCCATTGACCACTACAATCAAAACCATGCAGGGTTATCCCAGCTCTGTTGACTGTGTCCATTAGAAGGGCTAATGTCAATCATATAGCATATATGGGCCCATTGACCACTACAATCAAAACCATGCAGGGTTATCCCAGCTCTGTTGACTGTGTCCATTAGAAGGGATAATGTCAATCATATAGCATATATGGGCCCATTGACCACTACAATCAAAACCATGCAGGGTTATCCCAGCTCTGTTGACAGTGTCTATCAGAGAGGCAAATGTCAATCAGCTATCATGCATCACATATTCCTATTGGCATTTTGCTATGTGTAATTGGTCAGAAGCATTGTCAACACCTATCACTCTCTTACTATAAACATATATGATTGCAAATAATAGCCATGTATATACAAAAAATATGCCATGTTTTGTTCTTCACCATTTAACAAAATTAATACATGTTTCATGAAAATATTGTTATGACTCTATGGTCTTACATTAAGCAACAGAAAAGAGCGAAAACCATCAGATTTTGTTAAATTCAACAAATAATTTATTTCCCAAGAACGCAAAGTGAAAATTTAAAAACAACTTCTGGTATTGTGAATTAAACCTTAAACAGTCCTATAAGTTCTATCTATCACAAGTCCAAACACATGAAGTTCCAATCGAATTCCAGTGTTGTTCCAATGATGAATGTTGATGTGCCAGTAGTCACTATAATTCCAAATTAATGTTTTACTCTAATAATGATACTGAGCACAGTGAGTAATAATTCCAACAAAATTAAAAACTGAATACAACAATAAGTCTCATTCTGCTTCAGATGTTAAGGCAAGAATGAGTAATTGTTTTCAAGTAAGCAGCATTATAAAAAATGCAATGGCACAATAATAGAGCCAGGATGAAGGTCAGTCTCCTCTATAAAACATAAAGAAATATTAGTTATGTATTATGTTGTTTACAAAATAAATGTCACTGGTCAGGTACACCATGAACTTGACTATGGACAAGGTTTAGTAAAAATACGGATGTATATAATAAATAATCATTTAGAAAAGCCAAAAAGCAATATAAATTAAATATACATAATATATTACACAAGACTAAATCTAAAGGTATTAATTTTTATATCACCACAACTGTAATAGATATAACTACACTCTTTCTATCACACACACACACACACACACACACATATGTACAAATGAATACTTGAAGAAATGACAGTAAGTTAAAGCTGCTCTAAAAAGAATAGAACTCTATGAAATGGTAAATAAATCAAGCAAGTAAATAAAATGATAAATTATTTATTCCATTCATTAATACTGTATTAATAATCATAATAATCAATGAATATGATGATATTCAGGTGAAGTCTACAATATTAACAAAATTTCATTAAAATCTGGGATAAGATGCAGAACTTAGCCACACTCAAAGATTTACAGTTTCTGTAGCAAGAAGTTATTTGTTTCTTTTCATATCTTAAGATGATGAACATAACATTTACCAATTACCATGGCGATATGTTAAGAAAAATGTGAAACTAGTTGCATTCACAAGATTTTGTCACTACTTAAGTCAATAACTCTTATAAAATTTGCAGCAGGCATCTGAAACATGGACATTACTGACATAAGCTGGCTAGGTTGGGTATTTATGTCACATATTGTTTGAGGTATGTTTGATATATGCATTTTGTTTTAAACAACATGCCAATATTGCAATACATGAATAAACTTTTACCTGAATGCATGTGCAGTACAGTCCATGAAATTGTATTAAATATAGTGTAACTAAAGAAACCTTCTTAATTAGTGAGCTACCCATCCAGCCCCCCAAACTGTGTGAAGAGTATCACAGTTGTCCTCAAACTGCACAACAAGACCCATGATGAGCAGTTTCCTTATAGAATATGGTAGTGATGACAATGAAGACAATGATGATGAAGTGATATGTGATAGCATTGTCAATGAAAATGGAAAGATTATCAAATTTATGTTAATGAGATGATTTTGAAACAGCTTATAATTTGTGAACTACTTGCAAGGCAATGTTTAGTATAATAGTGAAAATATATTAATAGTTATTATGGAAAAATAAAATATATAAATTCTACAGACAAACATACTTTATAATACACCTGATTCACAGAAAGAAAGCAATGAATTCTATTTGATTAATTATATCTAACACAAAATATTTTGGGGGGACACAAAGAAGTATTATGTTATTTCATCATACTTTCCTTTTTTCAAGTGGTATACTTTTTCAAGAATTTACAAATTTTTTTTTGTAAGAGCAATTTCTCCACTTCAGTCTACATTAAGCTGCCATGGTATGTACAAGTTGTCTGGGTATCTACACATTTAGCTAACTAATTTGATATTAATTGGTAAAACAAATACTGGAGTGAAATAATTTCAAAATAAAACTAATAACAAGATATTAATTCAAAATTATATTAATCTAAATAAATCAAAATACAAATATTATGTTTATATTTGATACTGGCATAATTAATCCTAACTACAATGCAAATAACTTGGATGTTGATATAAAAAAGGTGCACAATTTTTTTCCAAATTATATACAGAATAAATTGTCTTTCATTTTGCTATTATTAATACATTGCTAACTGCATTTACTTTTCTGCTGTTGTTAGTTACCTATCATATTTCTATGTGTATTGTTAGTTGTTATGAATATCTTTTTACTTGTGTATATTTTGTCTGTAGTTTTCCCGGTAAATGTAGTGGTGTGGCTAGAATAAAGCTTCTGATAGTTTGTCATAATTTCGTCTCTTAGGCACAAAATTTTCCCCTAATACCATTTACTAGACAGTGAATCTACCTCATGATTTTGTCGTCTCCTATCCCTAAAGAGTCACAAGATTAAATGTTGCAACGATGTATAGGATTTATGTAAACTTTCGAGAAATGCTCACTTTGCATAAGCTACAACGTGCATAACTTCATATTTTGTGCATAAGCTACATCAGTGTTAGTGAAACGATCCCCAGGCGTTTAGTATTACCACAATGTTGTAAGAAAAAAACACTAACCTCTCCCTTTTTTGCATAAGGCAATTTTACTATCACCACTTTACATGTTATAACCTTAAAATTGTTGGCGGTCATGAGTTACCAGTAATTACTATGTTCTTTGCCTTGCAAATTTAAATACCTAACTAGTTCAAATGCAATACCAATAAAACAATGAAAACATTTCCCACGCATGGTTGATTGCTTGCCGTTAGTGATATTGTTCACAACATGACATCACCACTAATACAAGAATTTTTTTAAAAACTTGTGCTAAATGAAGACTACATCTTTATTTCCAACCATGGGCACCACTTCTCTTAACACTTACAAAATAATCATTCCTCAAAAGTACTGACTCTTTACTGTCCAAAAAGAATTTCAAGAATTCAAGATAAGACCATTTCTTCTTTTTTAACTGCAGAGTGCTGAAACCATCTCCAATGTTCTTGAACAATATGATTTTCACATTAGTTGATACTGCAACCCTATTGATTATAAGACTGACACCATTTTCATTTAGAATTCTGGTGAAAATCCCGTGCCAATATGGTGATCGATTCCAGTAGTAGCGATAACAAGATTTTTATTATGCCCATTATGGCAGCCATATTTAATATATGGTGCACACCATTTGCATCTAGGACCAAGTAGATATAAAATGGCTTTTAGTGAAAAGACTATCAATTCTGGAGATTCAGTGATAACAAGCTTTTCAAGATGGCCATCATAGATGTCAGATATAATAACAGCACATTTTGACCAAGTGATACAACTTAAGTTAAGAAAACAGTACAGCATGGCCAAGTGTGATATTTAAGATTGATGTCTAGTAAAGATTAATAGTTCAAATCTGCTCATAATTTTGTCAAAATAACCAAGAATACAGGTGACACTAAACATGATATACACCAAGTACTGTAAGCCTATTATACATCTCACACAACCAGATGGTACATGGGCTAAAAAGTCTCAAATTACCATTATTTTAATTTTGTTAATATTAAAACAAACAGTGTTAGTGCATAGTAGCCTATTAACTTTATAAGTGAACTTGTATGTACTTGTCTTGTGAGTACAAAGGTCAATCTACATAAGGCCATGACAAGATATACATGTAACTGTACTTCGTAGCATACCAAGATAAAAGAAAACTTGTATTGTTTCTTACATCATTATATTGAGAGTACATATCTAAAGGTCATATAGGATGATCATATTGCATATCTAAAGGTCATATAAGATGATCATATTGGAGAGTTGTATCTAAAGGTCATATAGGATGATCATATTGGAGAGTCATATCTAAAGGTCATATAGGATGATATTGGTAAGTCATATCTACATGTCATATAAGCTCATATTGGTGAATCATATCTAAAGGTCATATAAGATGATATTGGTAAGACATATCTACATGTCATATAAGCTCATATTGGTGAATCATATCTAAAGGTCATATAGGATGATCATATCTAAAGGTCATATAAGATCATATTGGTGAATCATATCTACATGTCATATAAGATCATATTGGCAAGTCATTTCTACATGTCATATAAGATCATATTGGTGAGTCATATCTACATGTCATATAAGATCATATCTACCTGTCAAATAAGATCATATTGGTGAGTCATATCTATATGTCATATAAGATCATATTTACATATAAGATCATATTGGTGAGTCAATCTACATGTCATATTAGATCATGTTGGTGAATCATATCTACATGTCATATAAGATCATATTGGTGAGTCATATCTACATGTCATATACCATATTGGTGAGTCATATCTAAAGGTCATAAAAGATCATATTGGTGAGTCAATTTACATGGCATATAAGATCATACTGGTGAGTCAATCTACATGTCATATTAGATCATATTGATGTGTCATATCTACATGTCATATAAGATCATACTGGTTAGTCAATATACATGTCAGAAAAGATCATATCTACCTGTCAAATAAGATCATATTGGTGAGTCATATCTATATGTCATATATGATCATATTGGTGAGTCAATCTACATGTCATATTAGATCATATTGGTGAATAATATCTACATGTCATATATGATCATATTGGTGAGTCATATCTACATGTCATATAAGATCATATTGGTGAGTCATATCTAAAGGTCATTTAAGATCACATTGGTGAGTCAATCTACATGTCATATTAGATCATATTGGTGAGTCATATCTACATGTCATACAAGATCATATTGATGAGTCAATCTACTTGTCATATTAGATCATATTGGTGAATAATATCTACATGTCATATAAGATCATATTGGTGAGTCATATCTACATGTCATATAAGATCATATTGGTGAGTCATATCTAAAGGTCATTTAAGATCACATTGGTGAGTCAATCTACATGTCATATTAGATCATATTGGTGAGTCATATCTACATGTCATATAAGATTATGTTGATGAGTCAATCTACATGTCATATTAGATCATATTGGTGAATAATATCTACATGTCATATAAGATCATATTGGTGAGTCATATCTAAAGGTCATTTAAGATCATATTGGTGAGTCAATCTACATGTCATATTAGATCATATTGGTGAGTCATAACTACATGTCATATAAGATCATTTTGATGAGTCAATCTACATGTCATATAAGATCATGTTGAGTCATATCTACATGTCATATAAGATCACATTGGTGAGTCAATCTACATGTCATATAAAATCATATTGGTGAGTCAATCTACATGTCATATTAGATTATATTAGTGTGTCATATCTACATGTCATATAAGATCATGTTGGTGAGTCATACCTACATTCCATGTAAGATCATATTGGTGTGTCATATCTACATGCCATGTAAGATCATATTGGTGTGTCATATCTACATGTCATATAAGATCATGTTGGTGAGTCATATCTACATTCCATGTAAGATCATATTGGTGTGTCATATCTACATGCCATGTAAGATCATATTGGTGTGTCATATCTACATGTCATATAAGATCATATTGGTGAGTCAATCTACATGTCATTTAAGATCATATTGGTGAGTCATACTAACATCTTTTCAAAAGGAAAAACATTGGTCATGCAACTATAATTCACTTTCAGGAAATGGAGTGGGGAAAATAAGAATAAAAGAAATATCTTATTCTGACAGATTTACAAATTGTTTTTCTATCAAAATACCTGAAAGTTATGTATTAATTTGTACAAAAACAAGACAGATAGGTAGAGATCTTTGGTTTTCAACAGTGTTATTTAATGAGTGGTTTTCCAAGTACATGCAGCAGATGCTAGGTATAAATTCTGATTTTTCAAAGATGACAATTTATTACATGCAATGCATAGAAACCATTAATCACATGAAAATAATAGATACTATCGCCACACTTAGTTTTATCTTGTATTAATACATAGACTTAAAATGAGTGGCTTTGATTTTGATTCTGTATATTTCTTTACACAAACCTTAATTCCCTAATCATACAATTTTCATATGATGCATGTTTCATGTTCATTTTGGGAGTTTACAATGTGTTTTTGAGACTTTGACTCTTTAATTAAATTATAAGAGAAATAAAAACTGGACACATTGAGGTATTTTGTTTCAATTATTTAAATCCAAGAGAGAATTTAACTGATAATGTTCATACACATGTAATTTTTAATTAAACAGAAAAACATTTAAAACATAAAAGTTTTAACAAACTCACTTAATACCTTAGTATTCCTTTATAAAAAAATTACATGTAACTGTTTCAATTTTCATCACTGCTTAATAAATAGCATATGTAACATTTATTTATATACATATCTCTGAATCATGTGCTTTTGAGCTGCATATTAAAAAGTTATATTTTTCCTGCATTATCACACTGACCTTCAATTACTTGAGTCTCCCAAGAAATTTTGTTGTTGTTGTTGTTGTATTGTTTAACGCCATTTTTCAGCATAAGATAGGCTATACATGGCAGCCAGTATAACTGGTGGAGGAAGAAGAACCTACTAGCAGGCTTTTTCACGTACCCACATCAGCCGAGACTGAGACTGGAACCCACGCAGACAAAGGTGAGATGGCAGTCATCAGGAATAATAAGCACTTTAGACCACTTGGCCACTCGGGGTCCCTCCCAAGACATGCAAAAATACCAGACAGAAAATTGTTTCTACTAATTAGGATTGATTGCATCGTGTTCTTTTCAACTGAACAGTCACAAAACATGGTAGCAGCCATGCTCACTGGAACTTCTTTCTGACTGCTTCTTGGTTCTGTACAGAATTTTTGCAAACTGCACATTTAAAATATTCCTAAGTTTTAACTTTTTGAAGTGCTTGTTACCAAATGCTGCACAGAACATAGAATAAGTAACAATCTTACAGTTACAATGCATCAACTGGTGCATTCACTCCAAAAGAATAGCAGAGAATGACTTATTATCTATTTAGCACACAGCTTAAACATGAATAGCATTTTTTCTGTCTTCCCTCAAAAGACATCATATTTTTTGCCACATAGTTTCTCTCTTTTACTAAAATGCAGACCATGTCCTTCCTCTGACGGTTAAAGTGAGATTGGATCAATCCACACTGACCACACAAATAAGCTGTAAATAATAATGGATAAAACAGAAATAATTTTCCAATTTAACCATAATTCATAATAGTGAGCTCAACAAATTATAAGTTGACCCCTACAAGACTTGGAACTTTTACTTGTTATGCATAACTGGTACTAATTCTACACTGACCAGAATCTGAATAGGCTTAAAATACCAACTTTCCAAGAGGGAAAACATTTTGAAAAAGTAACTTGCACTTGCTGTCACCACTCATTAATTTAAGATGACAAGTGGAACTTTTCAAACTGTGAACTACATCTGCAAAAATTGACTTAAACAGTTTATTTTCATTGCAAGAAAATTCAAATAGCTGAGCCCCATTGTACACAATCTTCTTCTTTGTTAACTGTCTTTTGTTTGATCTGTTTCATATTATAGTGGCCATGTTATTTTAAACCAACAAAATTGATTTTAATGTAAACAGGTGAAGTTGCATAGGCCTGACCATAGCTTTGATCAAATAATTACATGCTTTAAGTACTCTGAAATATTACCTCAATAAGCACCATTGCATCCACAAATGTTGGGAACACTCACATTATATATCAAATTTTAAAAAATAGTGCCAATTTATTGGGACCTCTCTGTATTTTTCTCTACAATGTAACTGATTATTTCAAAAGCCTCACTATCTCTATATTAGTTAGCAAAACTGGAAATCAATATCATTCTAATAAAGAAATCTGAACCAATGAACTTAGATATTCATGTAACAAATCACTTGGGCAACAAAACTGACTTATGATGGTTTAGAACTGAATGAGAAAATGAATGTTAATTGGTTCTATTTAAGTTTGTTGGAGTATTCTGCTGCAAAAATCATACTGTGTTGATTAAACATGAAATGAAATTATGATTATGCCCCCCCCCCAACCACCCACAAATGTTTCATATTGCACTGGTTTTAAAATTAGGGCAGATATGTTTTTTTTAATCATTATACATATTATTAGTAGTAGTATATATGTATAATGTACTAAGCATTTCAAAGTACTGGGCAAAACCAGCTCAGTTATTTGCACAAATCAATTTCAGGATTTTTATTAAAAAAATACTTTTTTTATATGAAGTTTTTATTGTGTATGAAATGAGAAACTGGGACAGTCAGCTAACTGGAAGCACTTTTATTTCCCTTATCAAATAAATATAAAAAAGAAACTTTTAATTTTTACTTTAGTTCCTTCATGCTGCATACAAAATTAAATAATTTCAACGCAAAGTCCTTAAGTATAGTTAAAGCTGTAACATCACATTTGCAATTATCAGTTCTCAACTGCCTAAGACTGTCATTCTTTTGTAATAATACTAAAGAGCTAACAATGAACAAGCAATATCAATATGATATCATGGCAACACGTTACTGTATAATGCCCTGAATTACAGCAAAGGCAATAAGAGGCCTCAGACCTTTACAAAACCACCTGTCGGACTCCTGAAACAAGCTAAAATTCAGTTCAGGCATACTCGCTTGCAAGGTACCTGCCAAAGTACAAACAAAACAATAGAGAGCGGTCATGTTTAATTTATAATGCCTTATGTTAAGTTTTATAGTCTCTATAATTACATCACCGAGAATGTCAGCACCTTTATTCGTATTCTTTATGTACATTTTTCAAATAAATACCAGGCCCAAGTTTTTCTCATCGATCAGTTTTTTATTTTTCACATGATATAATGATATACTCTTATTTCTGTTAAATCAATGTCAAGGTCAGTCTAGCATTTTATTGTGAATATAATATTTAAAGCCAGCTTTGACAAACAGAACATAAATATTTATATTTTAATCTGAAATATTGCATGTATATGGGATTCACTGACTTTCAAGCCCTGACCTGGCTTTGACAGTTTGTGAGCTCAGAATGTGCTAAGACTGCCAACTGTGAACAATTGATGTGACAAAGATTATTTTGATGCCTGTCACAGATTTCAGGCTGATACATGTAATTGATTATGTGGTAATGGTTAATAATATAAACCATGAGAATTCTTTGACATTTCTGTCTGTAAAAAAGGGCACTTGTCTAAAAAGACTAGGGGTGAAACGATTCACTGACATATCCATGCATCAATATTTTTGCTGAAAAGATAAACATATCAATACAAGAGATGGAGAATCAATACAAAATGATACTTACCATATGCATGTTATTTTAGTCTTCATAAATAATTATTATTAGTTGCCTTATATTATTCTGTAAAATTATGCTCCATCTGAAACACCATTTGCAGTCACAGGCACTCATGTTTAATAGTGAAAACGAAAAAGGTTATTTGAGAATACCCTCTCACTGTCTACAAGTTAACACAAAGTGACATGGACTGTAATCTGCCCTTGCCACCCCCCCATTTCATGCTAATTATCTTAACCCAGAAGTATGTTCAGCATATACTATAAATTCCAAACATGTTCCACAAAAGTAAAAGTACTTTTCTCATCATTTAATAACCATTTTCATGCTAGTTTCTACTTTGAATTGTATCTTGATACCTTTGGTCAATTTGAAGCTACACTAAAAGTATGTTGCATGTTGAAAATGTTAAACTGAATTCTCATTTGTTGTTATTGTTTGTTCCGATACAGGTTAAACAATAACCACCAATCAGAAATCAATGTAGTTTATTCTCTGCATGACAAACAGGAAGTATTGGCACAGTAACAGAGAGACTTCACAGGAAAGTCATTAGATATGTCAAGTATTTTAAGCTAAGATGCTGTCAAGGTATGCCATTTTACGAAGTGAGCAAAAGTTGTATGAATTCACGCGCTTGGATAACAGTGAAACTTCTGCAAATTCATTGAAAGCCCCACATATGAAAATGTGCTCTGCAAAGCATACAATTTTTTTTAACAATTCTTGTTGATGCATCTGTTTTTGGGTAGAAACTGTTCCACATCTGGGTTTTCCAAGCAAGATGGTTATGAAACTATATTCGATTAGAACAATGTGCTCAGGAATACAAATTATGGCATAGTTTGAACCAATCTTGAAGAAAGTTTTACAAATGCATGTTTAAAAATACGGGCTATCTAGAAAACCCAAAATGTCTGATTCCCCGCATGGATCGTGATGATGACAATAATTTTTAAAGTTATGACGTATATCAAATTATTAGAGCTTGGAAAGTTTTAATGGTGACACCAGTGAGTGATTTTGAGCCTGAAATGGTGTTAAATATGAGTCAGATGTACATGCTGGATGGACAAAAAAATAGCATGACCCTTTCAGTGATATTTCGAAATTAAATGTACAAAGGGCAGAATACTGAGCCTATATAAAAAAATACAGACAATTTAAAAGTATAAAGTAATTTTCATTTTTTTTATTAATCAAATTTGCCCTGCAGATCATATGTTACAAAACCATATACATGTATCTATATCAGGGTTAAGATTAATTGAGGGTAAAAAATACAAGCAAAGATATTTATTTTAATACCTGTTTGCAGAAGCATCGATGGACTAAATATCCTTAAACAACATTATGGAACAGATAAAAAATATGGCATAGCAGTCAGTAAACTACTGATTTAACAAACAAAATTTGTGTTAGTGAAAAATCCTATTTTGGAGCAGATGTATCCAAAAGATGACATATGTGCTCTCTGGAAAAGTGTACATAACAGTCACAAAGATCAGTTTCCCAACATATTCAAGCTGACCAAGCTAGCGATGTACATGTCCCTTCAGAAGCCAGAATAATATTGATACAAAAAAAGGAGCAGAGTATGCTCAGAATTAATGTCATGTTTACCCCGACCCAGAGTAGTCCCAGTTTGAAACATGTATAATCAAGGTAATTCTGACAAGCCATTGTTTGATGTTAAACATTGCCAAAGGCTAGCACTAATCCATTACGTAAGATTGCCGTAGCTAGAAGTGGAGAGCCGGACCTAGGAGTTGCGAAGCCACAGATAGCCAATTATCACCTAGGTGTGGAAATGTTTGTCCAAGATCAAAAGAAGTTGCCTGAAGAAGTGGGAGTGTCTTAACTTCTTTTCCCTGCAGATTGACAGACAGGTTGAACTGGCCGCTAAGACGATTGGACAGGGTCACAGCACCACCCAATCAGAATCGAGAAAGAGGAGAGACCCTTGATTTGGGTAGAATGATATCTCCGCGTCTTCCGGCAAGAATTAGTTCGCTAAGAGAAATTACCCAGAGGAGAGGTTAGCGTAACTCCGAATAGCCATTCATTATTGGCGGGAAAAACTTTGAGCAGGAAATTCTAAGTACAGAGAGCTTCAAATAACATCAGTGAGCTATTTGTTCGGTCTTTGTGGAATGCGACTGCATTTTAATTGTAGGTCGTATGTATACTTTATTATTACTAGAATCGTAGTACGAAGAATTACTTTGTTTTGTTAATATGTTTGCATATTTTGAAGAAATGAGTTGATATTTGTAAAGAATTATATAGCTTGCTAGCTGTCGTAAGAGTTAATATTGTAATTCGCTATGTGGGTATTTTATAGTAGACTAACACATAGGTTCATGTGATTATAGATTTTGCCATTGTTGAATATCTGTGTAATGTACAGACATGCGTCTGGTTGTTGTCAGATTGTAGTACGATGAGATTAAATATATATGTGTATATACTGTCTGACGCAATGTATTTATGTCTGTATGACAATTCGCTGATACTGTGTTATTATGCCATTGTTTACCCTGCAAGAAGTGTGTGGGAATTTCGATGTGTACGCATGCGTGACAGAAACCGTGATGGCCTTATCTGATGATTAATTGATGATCTAGTGTGAGGTGAGATTCGATAAAACATATGTTAACGCCTTGTGGTTTTTCACAGGAAGCTTTGAGGGACAGACCAGTTACAGTTTGGTCCCGTAGTCTCAGATAGAGAGACGGAGGAAAGGAGAAGAAAGGAGAGAAGTCAGGAGAAGTTGAAGTCTGGGAGAGAAATTGGAGGAGTAGATAGTAAAGAGGGAAACGGAGACGAAGGAGGAGTTAGAGAAACGGAAAGGAAGGAAGGAATTAGCGGGAAAGAAATAGATGAGTAGATGCAAGGACAGGGGAAAATTGAACTCACACTGTAAATCACGGGATGAATTAGGCTGTCACTTGGTCGAGGGAAAGATGAGTGATTGGAAGTTATCATTTTTAAATTATCAAATGTATTAAATTGTTATTGACCATTTCTTCCACCCCTCCTTTTTCTTTGATAAAGGAGGAGGTCTCCCTTAACACATTAACCCCTAGCGACGACTTTATGGGGCAGGAGGTAGTAGCCTACTGCAGAGCTCTGTAGCATCATGGTCATCCATGATACACTAAAGTGGGTGGTATTATTGAAAGGTAGACAGATGTAGCTCTACAATGATACCAAATAATCTGGAATATCTAGTTGCACTACAAAACACAGATTAGAAAAACCTAATTTTTTGGACCCAACTTTTTTTAACCCAAAATTTGCCCATGGACGGAATCCAATTTTGTATCCAGATTTTAGACTTTTTGGTCTCAGATATAAGGCAAACCGGTATGAACTGCAGACAGACAGATGAGCCTTTGCAAAAAGTAGGATAAGATGGGCATTTGGAATAAAGAGTGGTCTCCATGCAATATTAATGGCTCCGTTTAGCACAAAAAAAAAAAGAACTCCAACTTTTACCCTTCTGCTCATGAAGTGAGTCAAATAGCCAATGAAAAATGATGTTTCTAACACAACTAGGCAGTATGTTATTGAAAGATGACCAGGGATTTATGTGTTTTCCAGTCTATTTAGAAATAGCTTTCAAAATGTGTTTCCTACTCGATTTTCAGGCGAAAATGGCAAAAAGCTCCAGGGGTTAATGTGTTAAGATAAAATCATGTCATCATTTCTCCTTAAAGTGTACATGGTTAACAATTTTTATTATTTCTTTTTTTCATGCAGAGATATTTAACCAGTGAATGAACTTTTTCATGCAGAGATATTTAACCAGTGAATGAAGGTACTGATACATTAGATGAAATTAGCATAGAATGAGAGATGGGGCTGATTTCAAACTGCACAAGTTTATCACCTTGTGCAAGTTAAAAAAAAAAATTGTAGAATAGGGCTGGGTGCAGTCTATAGTTTTCCTTCTTCACTAAAATGTACAAGTGGCTGCAGCAGTCTTTTGCATCTGCGGGAAATAAAATATGATAGATTCTGATGGTACTCAACATTATTCCCACGCCCGGATTTGTTCTAGATGAGATTTTCTTTGCACTTGGAAATTGCATTATTTCTTCTGTTTTGAAGATAACATCGTAATGTCTTCCAAGTGTAACTGAGACACGAAATTGGTAATGATATGTTTTCAACTTATTAATGTTGTACAAAACAAAGGGAATTAAATGGACAAAAATGTTGGATAAAACTCACTGCAACTGTTTGAAAGTACTGTTGATATCTTCTCAACAATATGAATTGCATATAAATATAATAACTATGTCTGTAGTCTGCATACTGGAAATGCAACAAAGAATGTCAACATGCATAAAAGGGCACCACCTACCTTCCACCGATGGAAACACCATCAAGTTCATATGTTTATCAATATGTATCGTATCGCAGGCTCCATATCGTTAATCATATCAATACATGGCACACGTGTATCATTTCACCCCTAAAAAGGACTAGGCATCTGAAAATCTAGCAACTACAATTGGAATTGATCATCTATTGTTTATGTGATTAACAGGAGGCCAATACATACCTACTGTTTGGAAAATAATTAAATGGATCAAACAAGTGTTTTCAAAATCATTTTCAAATTTATCTTGTCAAACACTGTTTAGATGCACTTGCCAGTTTTGAGGCGAAAACTGGATAACCTGGAAGAAGAAGCAGATATGCCTGTGTTAATAACAAACCCAAGTGAAATGCAACCTGTGAATTAACTGACACTGGAATATTTCAGTGAGGAAATTGGATTTACCTGGCTTTCTCATTGGATCTAATTCTTAAATCTGAACAACCCAATGATCTTTAAATGACAATATAAATAAAAATGCTATATTACAACATGACTAAACTAAGTTAACACAGTTCTGTTCCTGCCTAATTTTTCAGTATATTGTCTTTTACCTAAGCATCACTCTCTTAAAAATCTAGCTATTCCTAAAGCCATATATGTCTGTTTTTGTTTTTCAAATTTAATCTACATTCTAACCCTTCCTTTCTTTTCTCATCTACATATATCTTTTTGGATAATCTGAATTACTGACACAGTTTTTGGCCAAAAGAAAATGACAGGAAGAAGATAGTTCCACATTTGCAAAATAAATATAATACAATTCCTAAAAACATACTTTATATTAACATATTCTTGGTAATATCCTGGTTTTGATACTTTTTGTCATATTTCAGGGTCAGCTCAACTTTCCACTCAGTTTACCATGGTCAAACTGACTATAAAATTTTTAAAGCCCTTTGGATTCATAATTTTAGGGCTAGGACTCCAATCTTTTTCAAGTAGCATCAGTGGATTCCAACTTTTAAAATCTTAGCAAGGATTATAATCTGGGATCTGCAATATCCCCCAAAAATTTACTTTTGGTAACAAAGTACCAATGTTAACTCAGGTAAATTCAACTAATGCCCTTCCCCCACCCCATCATCAGTGATGCATATCATGACCGCTTGCTTAAATATTCAAGATATAAATTCAACTTTGGTTGGAGCACAGTGAATAATACATTTATTTTTTCAATGCATGTACTGTCATCTTTCATTTGTGTGTGTGTGTTTGTGTGTGATTTAGATTTTTAACATAGCTTTAACAATTTTTCAGTCGTATCGCTACAATGTCTGCAGTGTGGCAGTTTATAGTGATGTCTAGCACTGGGGCATCATGCTGCAGACATGTAGCATGATGTCCCACCCAGTCACATTATCCTGACACCAGGCTGACCAATCCTAACACATACCTCTTAATGCTGAGCGCCAAGCGAGACAGCTGTTAGTACCATTTTTTAAAGTCTTTGGTATGACTCTGTCGGGGATCAAACCCACGACCTACCACACCTGAGGCAGATGCTCTAACCACTGGGTCACCAGATCGTTTTTTTTCATTTGTAATTATCTGGTTCACAATAAACATTAACCATCTACCTTCATGTGGAAATTAATTATGTCAAAAATTTAAAGTAAAATTTAATACATTAATATGAATTTACCATCCTATTTGGTTTCTTATGATGTTCAATACAACAGGATTGACAACACTCCAAATTAGCAATTTGTCACATTCTTTGTTACTTTACTTTGAATGACAAACATTAGCTTTATCTGAAAGTGATTTTACATTTCCAAAACAAAAATGTAGAACATCAAATTATGAAATATATACATAATGCACTTAAATTTCCATCATTAGTACAAGTTTTAAAGTGCAAGAAACAAAATGAAGAATGAACTTACATCGGGATTCACTTAAATATACAAAACAAAAGTGTACTGATATTAACATACCTGTACATATTTTTGCCAAATGCTTTGTTTTAAATACAAATCAGTAAAATACCATCCTCTTAAAAACTACATTTGTCGTGTTTATAGTAGGACCCATAAAATGAAACCAACACTCAACAGCGCTTACCCTATAGCTACTACATGAGAATATGTAATGCATGAGAACATAGAATTCGTACTGCAAAAGTTACAGCTGCTATTTTCCCCGTTAAAAACATTACAGCTGCTATTTTCCCCGTTAAAAACCTTACAGATGATATTTTCCCGTTAAAAACCTTACAGAAATCCGTAAATACAAGCAGAAATGTTAAAGATTTTCATGCGACTCGCCTGTCTTCCTACGATTCCATCCTCGCCCGAACGACCAACGCTTTACATATGCTATATGAAATTTTTATACTAACTTCCCCCTCAAACGAGCAATCAAGTCCGTAATTATGATTCTTTCATTCACTGTGACATTTAGTTCCAACAGATGATTCAGCGCTGTTATTTTAAATGCTTAAGCCCAGTTACTGAAACGAAGATATGAGCGAACGAAGGGAACGAGACTGGTACCGGGCTCTATTCTAAACAACAATAATCCGGCAGCCGCCGCCCTCAGTGAGAACCAGGCCATGCTTTTTCATCAAATGTCCTCACCCAGACTCGACCTGAACAAAGCGAAAACTACTATGTGTTCCGATTAGCAGAAATATGTGACTAATGAGCCCAACGCTGCAATTACACCATGTTATCATTGTAAATGACTGAAATGTGACCAACACGTCAGTCAAAGATTAGTGCAATTTCTATCTTTAGAAAGCTTCTTGTAATAATAACGTGTGAACCAATTTTTTAAAATAAATTTTATTTCATCTGGGTAAATGAGTTGCAAATGACTATCACCAATAATTAGCTCCTTTGTTACGGCATGTCCCCTGCTCGGCTAGGTCATACAAGAAACCAGAAAGTGTATTCCCATTTTGGAATTCATTCGCCTCTTATGTAAAATGTTGCCTATATTAATATGTGCTCATGAAATCTAGATACACGAATCACAAAGAAAATGTTATATTTCTTTTTAAGAATGCTTGTGTACAACTCTGACATGTTTGATAACAAAAAGTAACTACAATACGGAACGGGTATGCGGAGAACTCGCCCCCAACGTATCTGGAGAAGTCGCCCCATAGTGGTTAGATAAATCGCCAAAATTTGTTGGAGAAGTCACCCCCATAACTTGTCACCCAGATAACCTTTTCATAAAAGAATTAAATAATCTTTAACGTGATTCATGTTTATATATATATATATATATATATATATATATATATATATATATATATATATATATATATATATATATATATATATATGATAAAAATTATCTTGGAAAATAATTAAAATAATTATTTTCAATTTATTAATACGAATTACATCCAAATAATGGGTACGGCAATGTGTATTAATATGGCTCTTCATACTCTTCCCTTACATGGGTAAATTAAAAAAGGATTTTCTTCAAAACGAAAAGTTTAATCCACATTTTTAGACGACATATTTATGATCTGGAAGCATTCAACTGAAGAACTGAAAAAATGTATTGATCGCCTAAATCATTTTCACCCGACGATTAAATTTACTTATAATGCGTCTAGTAAGCATGTTTCATTTTTAGATGTAAATAGAATAAAAAATATTGATAACACTATCTCTATAAATATTCATATCAAGGAAACTAATATCCACCAATATGTGAAATATTCTTCATGTCATCCCATGTTATGTAAAAACTGTATACCATATAGCCAGTCCAAAAGATACCGACGCATTATTTCAGATGAATGTCAATTACTAAATTCGTTGAATAAATTACAAACATATTTACAAAATAGAAATTATCCTACACATGGAAATGTTGAAAAATTGCAAATTTTTAAGATTTAATAAGTATAAAGTTGAAGAAAAACAACAATAAAAAAAAGCCTTAACAACCATGTGGCGACATCTCAGAATTACTATATATGATCCTTGGGGCGACTTCTCCAGGTGAAGTGGGGCGACTTCTCCAACCACCATGGGGCGACTTCTCCTGACACCTGGGATGAGTTCTCAAGGGGGAGTTCTCCATGGGGCGAATTCTCCCTCGGCGAGTTCTCCATGGGTGGAGTTCTCCACTTTTCTACGGAACGCAGCAAGAATAGTTCTCTGGTACTTTTGCAGTACCTTAAAATGCGTCTACCTTGAACGGAATCATAGTTCTAACCTCAGCCTGTGCCAATTAATAATGAATCAATTCCAAGGTATACAAACGGTGTGACACCTTTGGGACATATTGATTTATTTGCAAAAATATAAAACTATAAATTAAAGTTTAGTCCCAGTAATTACATTTCTTATATTTTCTTATTGTTTTTGTCTTGTTGTTTCAGCTACAACGGGCAACTATGCCTAACTGCTTAGGAATAATACACTGAGTCGTCATCCTTGGGTTATCATGAACATACATTGTAAAATATACCAAGTTTATGACAATATAATAAAGACATTTTCAGAACTTATTTATTGATATTACATTTAGTAGTAGTAGTAGTAGTAGTAGTAGTAGTATTGCTGACTGCAGCTGCTGTAGTATGATATCCCGGAATTGACCTTTCTCTGAGTTGTCAACATCCCTGAGTTGCATATGATACAACATAAATCAGCAGCAGCAGCAGTGTGTGCAATCACATATGCTATCGTCTATAGGAATGGAGAGAAATCTTAAGAAAGAAACGGAGAGAGAGAGAGAGAGAGAGAGAGAAATTATCTATATATTCCATCTGAAGCATCATTTAAGAAAGAGTTTTTGGTGTCTTACTTTTAATTGACAGATTGAAGATCTATAGACTAAACATCCCCACGCCCCATAATCGACGTTGTCCCTGCACAAAACCAAGCATTAAAGCAGACAATACAAGTTCCTCGTGCTAACTTCAACAACGTTCTTGCTGAGAAACAGCGTTATAATTGCGTTTATGAAATATTCTTCTCAAAAGCATTTATTTCTTTGGATAAGCTCGTGTTCCGACTCAGAGCCATTCAATTCACACGCTTTATGGTCATGTCCCCGCACAGAACCAAGCTTATAAACAGACATAAGCGTATACATCTGCATATAGCATTATGTTCCCAGTCTATACACCTGCATGTAGCCCATTGTGTTCCCAGTCTATATACCTGCATATAGCCCATTATCTCCCCAGTCTATATACCTGCATATATCCAATTATGTCCCCAGTCTATACGCCTGCATATAGCCAATTATGTCCCTAGTCGGAAGGAATCCTTTAAGTTTACAGAAACAGCGTGGTAGAATGTCTGAACTTAAATCGAACCTATTAAAATTCAGTAAGTTTAAATTACTCTCTAGATCTAATTATGTCCTTCCCCAGAACTGTTACGAGGCTATGCTCTTAAAATAACTAATCGAAAAGAGTGAAAAGCAACAAACTTTGTAAAATTAAATGAATAGTTTATTTCCCTGGAACATAGAGTGAACATAAAAGGGAACTTATGGTATTGCGAATTAAATCTCCAAATAATCATAGAATTACATATACAAGTCTTAATAATAAAAGTTCTGAATAAATTTTAATATAAATCCAAATTAAATCTAATGATGATGGTGTGTCTGTGGTAGCCTGTATCAGATATTTCAATGGAGTGTGGACCAATATGATATCAGACTGTATGTGAATTCTCACATACCGACCCAAATATTGACAAAGGAAAGTAAGTCTGGGTTGCATTTAGTAGTAATTCCTGTATCTTGTATGTAAATTTATTTCTCAATCAAAGGACATTATTCCATAATAACTTGCTAAACTGTTCAAAGGCACCAAAATGTACTTTTATAAAAATGATTGGTTTAATTAGTCGGTGTTCTTATCCCGTTTCTGACAAGTTATACGAGTAGTGAATAGGGGCGATTCAGCGTCAATGGGAATTAGCATTAAAAACCACCCTCGGCCTGTTTAACGTCTATGTAAATTTAACATGGGAAAAAATCGTGGGCCTGTTTAGCGTCAAGGGAATTTAACATGGGGAAAAAATCTTGGGCCTGTTTAGCGTCAAGGGAAATTGAACAGGGTGGGCCTGTATATGGTCAAGGGAAATGGGAGAGGGGAGAGGGATAGAACACACACACACACACACACACACTATATAGACAACAGACATTTTTTTAAAAAAATGGGGTAGGCAATAAAAGTCAAGGTCTTTTCGAGGCCTATGAAGGGGCCCTGAAAAGGGCCTTTGGTTTTATGTTAATATACCCTTAATATTAACATAAAGGGCATCTGTGAGATCTGTTTCTCAAGCTGCGTCTGACTGCAGGGCCATATACTAATACTCTCTTTAGGCACCCTTGCCTCTCCACATATATCCTTCTTATCCACAGGCTGGTGTCTGTCCTGTGTCCACTTGGATCGGACATACATCGGTATGTCCGTCCGGAACATCATGGATGAAATGATAGTTGATGACTCCACGGTATTCCACATGTTGGGGTGCCGAGAACAGGTGAAGGAATGCAGTGAACTGCGCTTATTTATAGGGAAAGGGAGGATCGAAACGGATTGAGTTAGTTCACCAATCCAAACACGCGTTACAAAACTCAGTCACCCCACGTCCAATCCGAAGAGAGTAGTCCGTGACGTCACGTGGCCTATATAGATTCGCTAGCGCCTGTGTGCAGTCAATCCATGCGGCAGTTTTTCAACATGACGGAAACTCAGAAAACGATAAATTGGGGTGCACCAGCCGTGGAGACTAACCAAGGGAACCCGGACTTACTTTCAGAAGAGGTGAATTGGGATTTTGTGGATTTTCTTACCTCGCAAGAATTTGTTCCGGAACCTTCGCCACCTTCTCCTTCATTACCTCACGTGGAAAATTTTAGACAGAGACAGAAAGAAGAATTGGAGAAATTTATACAACAGCAAAAGGAAGCAGAACAAGCTTTTCTCCTACAGCAACAACAAGAAGAAGAGGTAAGAAAAAAACAACAACAAGAAGAAGCAGCAGCAGCAAAGAAACAAGGGTGTGAAAATCAAACGGTCACGGTACTGTTAGACATTTTAGCGGAGTTAAGAAGTCTGAAACAAATGTATCAGACTTCTTTATTACGACCGAAGAGAATACGACCTTCCCGAGCTAAACACTCCAACTCTGTGACTAAGCCTACCGTACCACCCTTAGTGATTTCAACCAAATCATCATCATCATCAACATTACGCAGTCCAGAAGTAGGCCTTGGCCGTGGCAAAGGCTTAAGGCAGTTAAAGTTGATTGTTTAAACTCACCCCTACACCAAAAAAGGCCCTTTTCAGGGCCACCCATGTCTCTCGAAAAGAGATAGTCTTTCAATTGCCAACATCCATTCAAACTCAAAAAAGCCCCATTTTATCCCTATAGTACGTGTGAATGATGGAGTGTTTGAGTGTAGGTTATTATTTTAAAAATCAAAACCCAAAGACACTTACCTTTTCTACCTAATTTATTCTTTTATAAATATTTACAATCCAATTCACAATTCACAATATAGCACTTTTAAAAGTTCATAGGCTTCTTCTGTCTCTTTGTTCACTCTCTCTGTTTTTTGAATTTCTTCACCGTCAGTCTTTTTCTCCTCTTCATCCTCACTTTCTTCACTTCTTCTTTTCTTTTCCTGTTTCTTTTTCTTCACCTGTCTGCTTTCTTCCTCCTCTTCTTCCTCTCCATCACTCCCCTCTTCTTCTTGCTCCTGTTGTTTCTTAGGGCAATCTGGAGACCAATGTCCTTTTTCTTGACAATAATAACAGGTATCTTGACTTTTGTCTCTTTTAGCCCCTGTTTTGCTTTTTTGACGGTCTCGACACTCTGAAGACCAATGCCCTTTCTTCTGACAGATATAGCAAGTATTTTGACTTTTATTTCGAAAGGAAGGAAAGTAGTCCGACGACTGGTCTGAAGAAAATTTTATAATGACCCCTCGCAACGCTCTGATGAAAAGTTCGATTTGGTTAGTCTCTTCCATCGTTGTGCTCGGTTTGAGAGTGAAATGAATAGTGAAAGGACAAGACACATACCCTTTATATACGTTGGTCTGCCATGACTATAAAGTAGCCCATGGTGTTTAAATTTTAGTCATTTGACGTTTTGCTATCAAGATGAAACGATCCAATTCATTCAAGAAGAAAGAAGAAGAAATTAAGAGGCAGAAACGTGATCTATCGCCTCGTACCAGGGCTGAAGTGTTGGCACAAATTCAAGCAAGTGATTTTGAAGAGGACATGAGTGAAGCAGAATCCAAACCCAGAGAGTTTTCCTCCAAACAAAGTTTACCACCCTTAGTCAACCCTGAAAAGTACTATTCCATTCAAGAGACGGAAAATTTAGAACCACGGCTTACAAATACACGGTGAAGTTTAAAGATTTCAAGTCCGAAGTACCGTTAGAGAAAGCAGAAGGGTTCATCACCGAGATGTGGGATTCTTTGCTCACCTCAATCAAGCGATAATGTCAACCCAAAGAATACGATCGCTTGAGACTTTCCATACAACACGACGGTTTGAAATCCCCTGTTTGGATCGAGTTTAGCAGCCTTGCAGAATTGACCGCTTCCAAAGTCATGGACAAGATTCCACATGTGCAACAATCTAATGACAAGTTTGACATCACCGATGGAAAAGCCACACTGGACATGACCCACGTCTCTCCTCCTCAAGGGACCGGACAACGCAATAAGGTGTTATTGGTGAACGGTCTTCGCAGCACCAAAAGGAGCCTCGTCCAAATTCACAATTCTCAAGACCAGATGTGTTTAGCCAGGGCTATCGTGGTGGGACGAACCTATGCCAACAAAAACGACACGGCAGAATGGAAAAGAGCCTGGAAAACTATTCAGCAATCGGACCGAGCCAAACAACGAAACGAAGCAGAACTCCTGTTACAACAAGCCGGCTTGCCCAAAGACAAACCCTGTGGCATTCCTGAAATGCAAAAATTGCAAGATGTCCTAGCTCCACGCTACACCTTGAAAGTGCACCCTCAAGAAGTGCGCGGGCCTCTGTTGTTTCGAGGGAAAGACTTTAAGGATGGAAAATACATTCACCTCTATCATCACGATGAACATTTCGATACCATTACCAGTATCACCGCATTCCTGGGATACAGTTATTACTGTGAGAAATGTGACTATGCCTATAACAATCGAGAGCAACACAAGCATTGTGGATCGAAATGCTCAGGATGTTTGGCCTCTCAACCCTGTCTGAACGAAGGGCAAGAACGAGTGCATTGTCCAGCTGGTCTGCGCACGTTTGTTAGCCCTGCCTGTTACCAGCAACATCTTAAGACGCAAGGTTCACAGCAGAAATGTGCTTGTCAACTCCTGAGATTGTGCCCTATGTGTGGACAAGGCATATGTACCAATACTGCCAAGGCACACGTATGTTCAGGAAAGAAAAAAATGTCACATTTGTCACCACATCATGGACTTGGAACACCAATGCTACGTGCAGAAATATCAACCCCAACCAGAGAAAGATGACGGTCAAAAGAAGAAAGGCAATTTCATCTTTTTCGATTTTGAATGCATGCAAGAGACCGGCATTCATATTCCTATTTCTGCGTGGCTCATCGATCGTGCGAGAAGTGCATTCAAGAACCTATTTTCAGTCATTGCCCTCACTGCAGTAAGATTCCTGGAGGGCGTGAAAAAATCTTTCGAGGACCGAACACGCTAGCCGATTTCGCTCAATGGGCCTTAGACCCCATCGACAAGACGTGGAGCCAAGAGGACATCGAACGTTACGGAGATTGTCATCGTCATGCCACGGTGATGGCTCACAATTTCTCCGGATACGATGGACAGTTTCTTTTGAGATACTATACGGAACATGGTACCGAGCGTCCTAAAGTCACTTTGAACGGAGCCAAAATCATTTTCATGCAAGTGGGACAAGTGCAGTTTAAAGATTCGATGAGTTACTTGGCCATGCCTTTGAGTTGAATGCCTAAAACGTTTGGAATGACTGAAATGGCTAAAGGGTACTTTCCACAATTTTTCAATACGGAAGCCAATCAACATGCCGTTCTACCCCATTTGCCTGAGGCTCACTATTACGACCCCGACAACATGCGTACCGAACAACGAGAAGCTCTCTACGCTTGGTACCAGGCCCATGCCTCCGACCCTTTCGACTTTCAGGAAGAAATGTTAAAGTATTGTCGTTCCGACGTGCACATTTTACGGCGATGCTGTGGAAAATTTCGAGAACTGTTCATAGAACATGGAGGGGTCGATCCTTTGAAAGAAGCTTGCACCATTGCCAAAGCGTGTTCCTTAGTGTACCGACAACGATTCATGCCTGAAAACACCGTAGCTGTCATCAGTCCTCAAACGACCAACTATGTCAAACGTCAATACTCGGTCAAAGCACTACGCTGGTTACATTACTTGTGCGACAAGGAAGACAAGTGGATTCAGCATGCCCGCAGCGGAGGGGGCGAAAAGACCATTGGAATGCATTCGGTCATTGGCTGGGACTTAGAAAACCCCAAGATCGTGTACGAGTTTAACGGTTGCTTATTTCACGGATGCCCCGTCTGTTCCCCTGATCGTGGCACTAAAAATCAGTTTTTAAAACGAACCATGGAAGACTTGTACCAGGACACTTGTCAGCGACGCCTAAAGTTAGAACAGGAAGGATACCAAGTGGTGGAAATGTGGGAACACGAGTACGATCGCCGTTTGAAAACCGACCCCGAGTTTAAACGTATCGTAGAAAGTTACCAGTTCATGGACCCCCTGAACCCGAGCGATAGTTTATACGGAGGAAGGACCAATGCTACCTGTTTGCTGTACCAAGCCGACGAAGAGAAAGGAGAATAAATCAAATACTTGGACGTGTGTTCGCTGTATCCCTACGTGTGCAAATATTGTCGCTTTCCTGCAGGGCACCCACAATTGTTAACGGAACACATCGACCCGAAAAACATTCGACAATACGAAGGCTTGATCAAGTACAAAGTTTTGCCTCCCACCGACTTTTACCATCCCGTCTTACCTCACCATTGCCAAGACAAACTGATGTTTCCTTTGTGCCGTACTTGTGCTGAAACGTGCAACCAAGACCAACCATGTCAGCACACCCAGGAAGAACGGGCCTTGACGGGGATGTGGGTCAGCGTAGAATTGTTCAAAGCTCTGGACATGGGATACCAACTGTTAGAAGTGTATGAAATTTGCCACTTTCCCAAGACACAACAATACCACAAGGGTGACCCCAGGTCAGAAAGGCATTTTCGCAGACTACGTGGATGCCTTTTTGAAACTAAAGCAAGAAGCCAGCGGCTATCCTTCCTGGTGTCACACTCCCGAAGAACAAATACAATTCAAAGAGAAATACTGGGCACAAGAAGGCATCACTTTAGATCACATCGAGAAAAACGAAGGCAGGCGATCGTTTGCCAAAGTGATGTTAAATTGCTTGTGGGGTACAATGGCACAACGGTCGTATTTACCCAAGACGGAATATTTGACAGAACCTTCCCGCTACTTTCAGATGATTCACGACAAAACTAAATTTATGAAACACGTGGACGTCGTTCGCGAGGATTTGATCTTAGTGAATTACGAAGAAGATCTGGACTTTGTAGAAGCCGATACCTTTGGAAATGTCATCATTACGGCTTACGTGACAGTTCATGCTCGCTTAAAATTGTACGAAGCTTTAGAACTGTTAGGGGAACGCGTCCTGTACTTTGACACGGACAGTTGCATTTACATCGATCACCCGACTCAACAGCACCGTGACATCGAAGGAGACCGTTTAGGAGCCTGGACAGACGAGCACCCCGACGACAAGATTCTAAGCTTCGCGAGTGGCTGTCATAAAAATTACGGCTACCAATACCGGGACAAACAAGGAGAAGTGCAACGAAGTGTAAAGTGAAAAGATTGACTCTGAATTATCGTACCAGCCGAGTGGTAAACTTTGGCGTATTGAAAGAAGCCTTGCAGTCTGGAAAAGATGACCACTTTAAAGTGACCACCTATCAGCCCAACAAGATTGTACGTTTACCCACTCACCACATCGTCAGTCGACCCTTGGAAAAAGTCTATCAAATCGTGTACCAGAAGCGAGTGCGGCTTCCCAACCACTTTACGTTGCCGTATGGACATGTCGTTATAAAACATTGGTTGTAAGAGGATAGCCACCCACCAGAAGCATGACTTCGCCACAGCAAGAATCGGGTGAGAAATCCAGTGAGAACTCCAAGTTCAAACCCTACCATTTTCCGGTCTTCTTGCCTGACTATTGGGATTGTGCCCGTCGATTGGAAACGTTTCAAGCATGGCCTATGGATAGGGAAGGATTACCTTCTTCGCATGTTTTAGCTAGAACAGGATTTGTCTACTTGGGACCTGAGTCAGGATTGGGATACGAAGTACAGTGTTTCGCTTGCGGACTGAAGTTACGAATGGATCTATGTATCTATAAAGATTCAGCTATTCTGGAACATACTCGATGGTCTCCGCACTGCCCTTACCTTTCCATGGCCTTTCCACCCATTACACTACGGTACAATTATGACGGCACCTTAAAGACGGTACCTTCCAAAACAAGACATAAAAAAGGAACGATGTACAAGCTTGAGACTTCATTGCGACTAGTATATAAAGGAACCCTAGGCAAGATCGATAGTTCATTGTGACTACCAAGACCAAGCGAACAAGACGAATCCTTTGAAAGAGAAAACATTCCAGTTTGGGGATTGCAAAAAAGTTTTATCTTCCCCTAGTGTGACTAATATTGGATGGATAAGACCCATGCATTGCGACGGAAAATGTCCGGAAGGAAACTGCAAGTGTCCATGCGGTTACCATTGTAATTGCGTAACAGAGTTTGCAGACGAATGCGATTGTGAGCCTTGCGATGGGAACGATGCTGTACGTTGTGACCTTAGCGATGCCGTAAAGCATCATGGGAACTTTGTTCACACTGCCCCTATCATGGAAAGTGATGCTGTGCGTGTCAAACCTGAGGGATGCGAAAGCGATGTCACTCGCCCTCTTGGACACTTTACTGGGTTTTATTTTAAAGGTGGATATCAACCTTCACGTCTACCCCCGTACGGATGTCATCCAGCCCTGAGCAAACTCCTGTCCATGTCACCCAATCCTCATCGAAACGAACCTGTGAAAGACGAATATTCGTTCCCTGTGCGTTTGTCGGAATATTGCGACTTTGAAAATCGTCTTCAATCGTTCAAAGGAAAATGGCCTAAGTACCTGGGAGGACCGACCCCCGAAGAATTAGCCAGAGCCGGATTTTTCTACTTGGGCGAAGGGGATAAAGTCAAGTGCTTCAGTTGCGGTGTGTCACTTCACCACTGGGAACCACAAGATTCAGCCTACCTGGAACATGCTTGATGGTCACCGAATTGGCATTACTTACCCTTAGTGGGACCGAGACATTGAAGTAACTTACCATGTCGTTGAGGAAACCAGACAGGCTAGGAATCAAATGTTGGACATCACTGAGACCAGTATTTAAACTCCATGTCAAAAACGATATTGAATCATTACCTAAAGAACTGCAAGAGAAGATTTACAATGAAGTTTGGCAGGGACTTGCCAGAGTGAAATCTCAATGGGTAACTGTATAACTTTTGTGTCGAGAAATTCACAAGAGGAAAGTGAAAAAAGTCAACCAATGTGTTAGATTTCTCTGGGTCAAGTGTGCGTTCATCCTATTATATCACTCTAGACCGTTTACATCAAAAGAGTTCAGTGAGATTCTTGGACGTTACCCTGAATGGCAGTGGTCAGAAATTACTTACTATGTGGATTACTTTTGCTGTAGGAGAAGATTGTAAATTCTGACTGACCTATTCATGGATACTTTGCTAGAGAACATTTGTGGCTTGCCTGTGGAGTTGAGAGAACGCATTTACCTAGAACTGGTCAAAATACAAGTCAAACGTAAAGAACAATTGCATCCGTTACGTCACCGGTGGTTGAACCACTGGTACCTGAATGCTATAAAAGGACTGATTCGTCTGAAAGTGTTTCATTGGTCAGACCTTTATCAACCTTCCCGTCGTTCAAAGAAATGTTTTGTTACTGGTGATTCTACTTGCTACCAGGTAGACCTACTGCAACAAATTTCAGAGGAAGAAGAGTGAAAGGAATACCAACATCTTTTACAGAATGTCACCTTAGTGGAAAAGGAAACTTCTAAACGAACTGTAAAGTGCAAGTTAGTGACTAAACCATTTAGATTTGCTATTGGAATAAAACCATTTCTGACCAGGCAGTACACTTATTGTCTACGACAATAATAAAGTTTTTTAGTATGACCTATTCATGGATACTTTGCTAGAGAACATTTGTGGCTTGCCTGTGGAGTTGAGAGAACGCATTTACCGAGAACTGGTCAAAATACAAGTGAAACATAAAGAACAATTGCATCCGTTACGTCACCAGTGGTTGAAACACTGGTACCTGAATGGTATAAGAGAGCTGATTCGTCAGAAATTGTTTCAGTGGTCAGACCTTGTTCAACACTTTGAGTTAGTGAATGATCGAAATGTTGATCATTTTGGTTACTTCGAGATTCAGCTAGTGCAACGCATTGAGGAAGACAAGTTAAAGGATTACCAACATATTTTACGTGTAATCTACTTAGCGGAAGAGGAAACTTCTAATCGAACTCTGAAGTTTAGGTTACAGTTTGGAGCATTTAAATTTCCAAATGGAGAACGAAGATCTCTGGTTAGAAAGTATGTGTATTGCTTCCGAAACAAAGAGAGTATAAAAACAGGAATCCATGCCACGACTTTTATCACATGTGATTGAACAGATTCCGTGGAAGGAACTCAATGACCATATTCAAACCGTGGATCATTACCATCAATTATTACAAGAACTGTTTCCGTTCAATTTGGGTCGACAAGTGGTGTGTGTGTTAGTGACTTGTTTTCTGGAATTTCGTTTACCAGCCGATTCCTTGTGGACTCTTTACGAACAGTACTTACCACCCCATTCAACATGAAAGTGGTGCTTTAAATGGTCACGAAAGACTCATTTTGCTCAAAGCCTTGCGTTTTCATCTGGATACTTCTCGACCTCTACGGGAAAAAAAGATTCGTCAACTTTTAGCTACCGAAGAGGTGTATGACGATGTGTGTGTAGCTTGTGACTTACACCCCATTGGACAGATGTACGTGCCTGGAAAAATAGGGGGGTTTTGAGGCTTGGACTCAAGAAGTGGCCCAGCATGCTCGAGAGTTGTGATCCTTCCTTTCAACGTCCAAAGAAAAAAGTGACTTTTCAACCTGTGTTAGTGACAGTACCAGAAGAAGAAGAACCCGTCACCCAGGACAGGACTGTCGTGGACATGCCTGAAAGACCCTTTCGGGAGGACACTTGTGTGACCTTACCCCCTATAGAACTGGTCAGAACATTACCCAAAACATGTTGTTCAGAAACTTGTTTCTATTCCACGTTGATGGTTTTCATGTGCCTTTTATCGTTGTACTTAAGCCTTTGGCTTTTATGTATTTTTGTCTTTCGTGTTCATGTATAAAACATTCAATAAACGTGTCCTGAAAAAAGTATAAAAACTCTTGTCTTGTCTGTTTTCGTGTCACAAGTGACATTCCTGACACTATGGCTACTTCTGCTGTCTCTGCTCCCTCTTACTCCACTGTCAAAACCATCGACGAACACTTAGATCGTGCCAGTTGGGAGGCTTTGTATCTTCGCCATCCCTTTAACATGCTCATGGCTGGACCTAGGCAAAAAAGAATTCGTCAAACGTTTGATTGAACATAAACATCATTTGATCGATCGTCCACCTCAACGCATCGTGTGGTGTTACAAAGAGTGGCAATCGGCGTACAGCCTCTTGCGAGAAAGTCAAGGCGATTCCATCGTGTTTATGGAAGGCATTCCTAAAGAAGACGACGGCATCGTCTCTGACTCCCGTCAAACCCATTTGGTCTATTTCGATGACATGTTAGGAGAAGACGAAGAAGAAATTAAACTGTGGTTTACGCACAAAGGGCATCACCGTAATGCCAGTGACGTTTACGTCACTCAAAATTTGTTTCAACAAAGTAAAGCCCATCGCACCATCAGTCTCAATGCGCATTACGTGGTCTTGTTTAAAAGCCCTCGAGATAAATCGCAAGTGCAAGTCTTAGCCAAACAGTTAGGAACGCCTTGGCTGACTCAGGCGTACGACGATGCCACTCAAACTCCACACGCTTATTTACTCGTCGATTTGAAACCTACGACCCCCGATGATTTGCGATTTCGTTTCACCACTGGTGCCAAGACGGAGGGACTGCCCTGTACACGTCTCCGTCCTCGACTTAATTTCACTCAAAAAAAAATCTATAAAAACCTCAGACACTTTTCGTCTGTCTCACACAGCTTGAACATGACGTTCCTTCAGTCTCATCTTCCCATCAAATTGATTCGTGCCTTGTACAGCATCAGTCGCGAAAAAAATCCACAAATACGGGCTCGTGTCTTAGAAGCTAGTCTCAAAGAAGTCTTACGATGGTTCAAGGTGACAACACGTCAATTACTGCAAGGGATCATTCAGATTCCTCATCAAACCAAACGCTTTTTTGATCGAAACAAAGTCGCTTTGACCCAACTGGCCGATCCCCGCATCGACACTCAAACCATAAAACAAATCATTTTGAAACCTGGAGGGAGCGGTACTCTAGGAGGGGTCATCATTCGCTCTCTTTTAAGATGGGATCCTAATGCTCCCAAAGTTCTCCCCAAGAAAAAAGCCAAACGAAGTTCCAAGAAGAAGAAAAAGAGCCACGGTGTCAAGACCAGGTCCCCAAGGAGACACGTGTCTCCAAGAACTTCTCCAGTGGCGGGACCCTCCTATTACCAGTCACCACCCCGGAAAAAAAGCCCCCAGAAAAAGAAGCACAGAAAAAGTCCCCAGATAAAGAAAAGTCCACAAAAGACTAGGCGCAAGAGAGGCACTTCGGCCAGGACGCAACCTTACACTCGCAAACCACGACCTGCAACGGCGGTGACCGCGTCTCCGGTAGCCTCAGGTTCATCCACTTCTCTGTTGATGACACCAAGAACTGAAAAGTACTTGGAGACGTTGATCACACCAAGAACTTCTCCGTTAATGACCCCAAGAACTTCCCCAGTGGCAGGACCCTCCAATTTAGCGGCAGTGGCCGCTGCTCACAAAGTACCTTCTCCCAAAATCAAAGTTCAAGAAAGATCGGGCATGTTACAAAGTTTACTGGATTTGTCCAAGCAAGAACTGGCTCGATTTAGTCCGTTGCGTACCCCTGCACGACGTGTTATGCCTGTCCTCAAGTTGATACGACGTAAAGACAATCCATGGCGACGCGTTCCAATATAAAAAAGGCCTGCGACAAAGTAGGGGTATCAGTGAACTTCCAAAAGATGTCACCTCCAAGAAGTGCACACCGTCACTATCGTCAAAAAAGAAAGAGACAAAAGCAGACTCGTCATCCGACAAAGCGCTTAGCCAAGCATCGACGTTACCCTAAGAAAAGACACAGTCGTTCAAAGAAAAAGAGGCGTCAACAAAGGGGAGGATTCCTTGGCGATTTTGGAAAAAACATTGTCACCTTTATGACAAAGCGATAGTCCCAAAAAATGATAAAAGGGCGTGTGTTAAGTCATCGACGTTAGTGTATGTTTGGTGAATGTCCCGGAACCCACAAGCAAATATGTCACCCTCCAGAAAACATTCCTCTTCTAAACCCCAATGAAAGAAAATGAAAGGACTGCCTCCACATTTAGTCAAATATGGGAACATGTTGTCTGTCCTGTCCAAAGCTTCTCCACCCCTACGAAAAAAACTCGTTCAAACGGCCTCCAAAGAGGTCATCGATACCGTGTACGAATGTTGTTTGAACGTGTTGAAAGGCACGATCCCTTTGTCCAGACACCAGAAACAATGCTTAGGCAAACATCGTCACGTTCTTCGCCAAATGGTTCAAAAGAAAATCCCCATCGGACAAAAGAAAAAGATGTTGGTCCAACGTGGAGGAATTTTACCTCTCTTGCTAGGCCCATTACTGAAAGCAGTCTTGGGAACCGTGTTGGAAGGACTGGTGGGAGCAAGATAAAAAGGCCCTCTGGAGTCCCAAGATCTCAAAATTGACCCCTGACACCCCATGGAAGGACGAAAACTAGCTTTAGTGCCTTACAAACGATGGATGGAATACCATCGTTGGCAAGAACCACGCACCCCGCATTTACCTCCCAATCCCAATTTGAGCGAGATGTCCCAGTTACAACACCAACTGCAGTCCTTGATGGATTGCCAAGATTTGTCCGAAACAGAAAAATCGCAAAAGTACGGGCAACTCTTGCAACGACTGCAACTCTTTCACCAGAAAGCTTTAGACAAAACAGCTCTACCCACTCTGAAAGATTTAAGACCTTGATGAAAAGTCTATCCCTCACACCATCACCACCACCACCACTATCATCCCCAGAGGTCACCAGAGACGCTACCCCACCAAGGCCTGAGGAAGAAGAGATACGAGAAGTCTTTCAAACACCGTCAGCAGCTCCCATGTCTAGTAAGATTGCAGCATCTTTGTTGACCCCGTCCCCCATACCCCAACGAGAAGAAATGAAAGCTTGGGTTAAAAAGATGATGTCCACTCCTCCTTCGACAGAAGTGAAAAAGAAAGAACGGAAACCAGAAGTGAAAAAAGAAAAGAAGACCAAAGCCATTCCACTGCCACCTCCACCACTACCTTCGACTTCTACTACCGTAGCCCATCGGACAGGTAAATCCGTTTCCAAACCACCCTTTCGTCCCACCCAAAGTAGCATCCTCGAAGAGTGGATACCTTATTAACAAACGAAAAAATGGAGAAGGTGTTAGCCAGCATTTACTACGATCCCTCCCATCCTGCATGTTACGCAGAAGTTCAAAAATTTTATCGTGCTGCCAAAACTCGACTGAAATTGTCTCCGTTTACCGCAAGTGCAAGGATGGTTACAAGAACAAGCTACCTACACTTTACACAAACCCATTCGACGCAAGTTTTCCAGAAGTCGCACCCGAGTGGAAGGCATCGATCATCAATGGCAAGCCGATTTAGCCGATGTCTCTCATTTGCCCAGCTACAATCGTGGCTACAAATATTTGTTTTGTGTCATCGACGTCTTTTCCAAATGTGCCTGGGTCGTACCCTTGACTTCCAAATCTAGCCACGAGTTAGTGCGAGCCCTGCAACGAATGTTGAAACAAAGCGGTCGTCACCATCTTCGATGGCAAACGGACAAAGGTACCGAATTTCTGAACCAAGCTTGCCAAAAAGAATTAAAGAAACGTGACATTCATTTTTTACCACCGAGAATCCTGAAACCAAAGCCAGCATCGTGGAACGTTTTCAACGCACTTTGAAAGAACGCATATAAAAATATTTTACGTATCACCACACTCTGAAGTACATCGACATCTTACCGCGCCTGGTGCAAGCGTACAACCAGTCTTACCATCGAATCATTGGACGTGCCCCGCAAGAGGTGACTCCCGAGAACGAAGTGTTGGTGTCTGATCGCCTGTTTGGTACGTCCCCGACGAGGACTGTCCCCAAGAAAAGTGGAGTGTTGGCCGTAGGAGATTGGGTACGCAATGGTAAAATCAAACGCACTTTCGACAAAGGTTACTTACCTAACTGGACTACCGAATTGTTTCGTGTCACTGAACGAGTGCATGGCCGTGATCCTGTCGTCTATAAATTGGAAGACATGAACGGAGAAGTGCTCAAAGGAACGTTTTATTTGCCCGAGTTACAACGTGTCACCAAAAAAGAAGACGACGTGTACGACATCGAAAGCATTCTCGAAAGCAGAACCCGTAAAGTGGGCAAACGACGTGTCAAAGAAGTCAAAGTACGTTGGAAAGGATATCCACCCAGTTTTTATTCTTGGATCGACGCTTCGCAAGTCATCGACTATAAAAAGAAGTGACCATCATGCCCTTTCACACAGACGCAGCTACGACGACCACTCCTTCACCCAGTTCTTCTCTGCAAGATTTACAAAAACAACCCTTGTGGGTATGGTGTGGAGAACGTGTGCCTAAAACGCAAATCGTCTTTTTCTGCCAAATCTTTGTGGTGTATTGTGTCATCGGGGCAGCCATTGCCAATTTGAGTTTGCAACAAGGAGACAAACAATTGTGGACCATTTTATTAAGCAGTTGCATCGGTTACCTGCTTCCCAATCCCTCCCTGAAATTCTCTTCCAACGGGAACAACGGGAACCTTTTGTCCAGTGCCAGTGTCAGTCACCACTCCAACAACAATAACAATCCTATTTTGGGCGGAGACACTCCTCTGACTTCGAGTAACCCCTCGGACAGTCACAGAACTCTGGAATTATGAGTCACCCTAACCAATTTTACTTAACCTTACCCAGTGACAGTTCCATGGAGGTGTTTCCCAACAACACGTTGTGCTGTTACACAGCCAAATTAACTCAGACCATCCAATTAGATCACGAAGCTCATTGGGAAGTGGCTTTAGTGGAAATCATTCACCCGACCCAAGTCCTCAATGTCCTTCCCAATCAAAATTTTTTTACGGTGGAAGTTCATGATGAGCAAATGCAACAGTACTTGGATGCCTATGGCAAATATGACAAGAAAACCCCTGGCACAAAAAATCAAAAGTGGACCACCTATCACTTGTTCATTCCCCCAGGCTATTATTTTAGTGGTCAACATTTGGTGAGCACCATAGCCTCCAGGTTTAATTTCGTGTTTCTTAAAGCTTTGGAGAGTGTCAAAAAAGTGTCACCCTGGAGTACCATAAAGTAGTTCGTCGCTTCCTGATGAAATTTCCTAAGGGGGGTAAAATCATGTCCATTTTATTTTGTCCTGAATTGTTTGCCATGTTGGGTGGGGACATGGAGCTGAGGAAGAAAGCTGAACAACAAAAAGTCGAATTACCAGTCATTTACGACAACGATTCTTTTGCCAAGTTTTTTCGTGCCCCGGTAGAACTGAACCAGGGACTGAATTTGATCTTTGTTACTCCGATGTGGTGGAGTATAACGTGGTGGGACACACCTCCGTACCGTTACTGCGTGTCATTCCTTTCAAAGTGGATTCTGCCACGGCGTCTGACGAGAAAAGTGGAAACACTTATCACGTTCACCGCGAATTTGTACATCCTCACTATTTGCCGGTCAGCAAGTCTTATTAGGACACGGTCAACATTGCTAAAAAAGGAGATCTGGGACAAAATATTTCATTCACCAAAGGAAAAGTCACGGTGAAACTCCATTTTCGAAAACGATTCTCTCACGAGTTGTAAGTCATGTATCCAGTGTACCGAGGGGTTGCTCGACAGCGAGGACACGGTTTAGGAGATATGTTGAAATCGGCTTTTCGTTCGGTGTTTCCCGTGTTGAAACCGATGGTGACACGCGGATTGCACGCCTTGAAAGATGCCGCACTGACGCAAGGCAAAGAATTTCTCCAAAATGTCATCATCGACAAACAAAACCCAAAAGAAGCCTTCTTGAGGGCAGGCAAAAATGTCTTGCTGCAAACGGGTAAAGATATTTTGGGCCGACGAGAAACACCTATAAATGCCCTGCACGCTACCGAGTCAGGCATTCCTACTTCCTTGAAGCCACAGCAAGGACAAGGCAGAAAGAGACGACGAAGAAAACACCCTTTCACCAGACTTCACACGTCTAAAGCTAGAAAGGCAAAGAAAAGAAGAACCGTCCGAGACTTAGATGTTTTCGATTATTAAAGTATTGAGACACAGAGAAAGATGATGCACCGAGAATCTTGCGCCTGTTCCAAGTCGGAACTGGATCCGTTTGCCATGCCACCCACCATGATGGAATTTCACCCCGTCTCCTCTTTGACGGATTCCGCTCCCATCGAGTTTGAAATCAAAGGTCAGCCCGAAGATTACATCGATCTGAATAGTAGTTACCTGTACTTGAAAGTGAAAGTGATCGAACCCCCCAACACTGACCTAGACAATGATGATGTAGTAGCTCCCGTCAATGATTTCATGCATTCCTTGTTCAGCGAAGTGGATTTGTACATGAATAACAAACTGGTCAGCAGCAGCATGGATACTTACCCCTATCGAGCGTACCTGGCAAATCTCTTGACGTACGGAAAAGAAGCCAAGAACACTCATCTGGATGCTTGCGTGGTATGGAAACCTGACAAAGCGACTAAGTTCAACAGCATTACAGTTGCTGGGGATGATCAAAATACAACAGGATTTGTAGAACGACGAACGAAAATTGCTAGAAGTCGCACTTTAGAACTGATGGATCGCTTGCATCTAGACATGTGGTTACAAGAGAAGTATTTGCTGAACGGTGTGGATATCCGTCTGCGACTGAATCGTAGCAGTGCCGCTTTCCATTTGATGGCCGCTGATGATGCCACTTACAAAACCAAAATCGAAGAAGTCAGACTCTACGTGCGACGTGTGGAAGTGTTGCCTAAAGTGGGAAACGACATCAGTCACACATTGAGCAGAACGACCGCCAAGTATCCGATACGTCGTGTGGAAGTGAAAACGTTCACCATTCCTGCTGGACAGCGATCCATGATCGAAGATCATCTGTTCCAAGGACAGCTACCCAAACGTTTGATTATTGGTATCGTCAAGAATTCAGCCTTCAACGGAACCTACAATGAAAATCCTTTCCAGTTTCAACATTACAATGTGTCCAAGACTGAAGTCAGTCCCGATGGCAAGGCCTTGTGTACCAGGCCTTTCGAACCTAAGTTTGGTGACAGGAATTACTTGAGGTCGTACTTGTCCCTGTACGAAGCTACCGGACAGTTAGGGACCAACACCAGTCACGGTATTTCGTACGAGGAATATGCAGGAGGCTATGCTTTGTGGGCTTTTGATTTCACTCCTGACCAAGGCAGCGACGAGGAACATTTTCACCCTATAAAATCCGGCCAGATTCGTGTGGAACTTCAGTTTGCAGAACCTTTACCCGTAAATAACACGGTGAACGTCATTTCCACTTGCTACACGACCAGGTGTCCTAATGTGACGTCATCGCTGCCGACCAATCGCAGCGGACGTTACATACTGCTTGGGTTGACACCTGGGGCAATCTTAATGCAGACTGAATTTTTACTAACATGAGTGCGTGCTTTCACTGTTCCCACTCATGTAAGAGCCTTACATTTAGGTTGTTAAGAACATAATGCTTCTACAATCTAACGGCTACAATCAAGAAGTTCTCTGTGAGAACATAAATGCCTGGGGGATGTGGCACCATTCCTTCCCCCAGGAGTAATCAAAAAGGAGCCGGTGGCACCATTAACCAGAGGTACATGTATATTGCAGACGCACACCTCTATAATGCAACGCAACAACAACAGTCTAACCATCATTCATTCATTCCATCATTCATTCCACTCAAGACCGCCAGAGGGAGCAGATCGACAGAACAACTAACGCTATACCTACCTAGGCACGCTCTTAGCCTAGGTGGATGGTTTTTCTTTTTCCTTGGATGTTGAGATGTTTTAACCGCCAAATCCTGCAGTTTACTACTAAAACCACGGAAGGAAGCAGAAAACTGGAAACTGGAAATCACCTGGAAAAACCACAACTGACCGCTAGCCGCCATTTTCCAAGGGAGAACAAAGGAATCCTAGCACAGCAGCCCGCCCAGCAGCCATCTTGATTTCACCGCCTCATATTTCAATAAGTTCATAATAGCAAGGTAGGAATTTTACTAAGCCTGCGGGCAACAAGATACTCTGTGCTGTTATCATAAAATAATAACTGTTTTCTCACCTAACAATCTATAACTTCACAATTTGCAGCCTATTTTTTTAAACCGGTTCTAGGACTCAGAATAGATTATCCTGGATTGAATCCGTAAACGATATAGCTCCAAAGTCGTGGTGCGATTTTCAATCAAAGAAAATAAATACGGCAAATTGCACTTTACTCTACTTCTAAATAACAAATAACAATTCTAGCTGTTAGCACCTATCCTTAAAACGGGCACTAGGACTCATACTAGTATGCGCCTGGACAGACTCCTTGCAATTACAAGCACCAAGTAATATTGTGAGTTTCTCTGTCATAAGGAAAAGCAACAGCAACTTCTATCTCCACTAACATTTCACTCCCCCCCCCCCCCCCAAGACAGGAAAATGGCAACCCAACTACTTAACAAGAAAGCTATCAGGGAAAGAAGCGCCCAGATCTATAGGGGAAATAGTTTACGAAAACAAATGGCAAGCATCAGTAACTGAAACTCAAAAACCACCACTACCCCAGTTAACACAGGGAAACTGAACCTAACGTCCAATTCAAACAACAAAGAAGTCCGAGCTATTGAGTTGCCTTTCACTTTTACTACCCCAGATTTTGATCTTACTGGTGAACAGGCCAAATACCCAAGCCCAAACTCACCAATAAATTTCAACCTTTTCGATAAAACACTTGGGGAAGAAGAATTGGATGCAACCGTAGCAATGGATATTGCTAAACAACAGCAAATAGCTTCACCAAATAAATCACCCACCCCCAATTACTTAACACTGGCACTATCGCCTAAACAAAAACCTTTACCAATCATAATTGAGTCCAGACAAACTGGGATCGCAGCGAACAGCGGGGGGGGGGGGGCTCCCTGAATCATGCACGGACTGAGAAAATCCAGGTAGACAAAAGCGCAACCGCTAAGGGCACAATCATGCATGACCATAAAACATAACAAATACCATAACAGTCAAACCCCGGGACCATCCAGGCCATTAACCGAAAAGGACCTCACATACAGTCAAACTGACAAGGATAAACATAGTAGGTTGACTAGTGAACCAACCCCCACCCCCAAACCTGAAAACATTACTTGGGACGGAAAAGGCAAAGGTAAAACAAGGAAAAACAAATACAACTAAGGAAACCCTACCAAAATCCCAACAGGAAAAAACTAACCCAACCCCCCCCCCCCCAACTTGAAAACAAAAAAGCAAATTCACCCAAAACCAAAAACAAAAAAATCTAAACACCCACCCCCAAATTGACAAATCAGCCCCCACCCAGGCCAAATTACCTAAAACAGAAAACAAGTTTCACCCTGCAGAACCCACCTTGTTCATAAAAAGCCACTCAGCACGCCTACTCAACCTGACTACAAATAGTATAGTAGGGGCCCTCTACAGGGCACACTCAGGACAATTCCGAATCATGCGACCAAAAACGGAATACATAATAGTGCACTACAGCACTCAAAACCAGATGGCAAAATTCCTAGAACTAACCAACATAAATAACATACCAATACTTGCTGAAAGACATTATAAAACCAAGAAACACGACCAGACAAGAAATACAGATAAAAACCAAAAATCAAAATTAACACCAACCCTAGCCAATCGAACCACAACTCAACCACAACAAACCAACTTCAAAGCAATCTTAAAGCTTACGCCAACTCTCCAAAAACGAAATAATGACCAACTCACCTCTCAACAAAGAGGGAGGAACATCTATCAACAGGGCATTTAAACTCAGAAACTACAAAGGACAAGAGACTAACAAGGCAGTATTGGAATCACAACTACCGCTCAAATCACCAGTACGCGTATCCCCTACAGGAATAAGATACCATATCGAACCATACATCAATAAACCGAGATTATGCACCAACTGCCAGCATTGGGGTCACTATGCCTCCAAATGCAAGTATCAAACTCTCTGCAAACAATGTGGGGGGCATCATAGGGGCCAATGTAAACTAACAACTCTCAAATGCACCAACTGCAGAGGTCCCTATATGCCACAATCACTAGAACGCCCACACACAATAAGAGAAAACCAGATAATCCAACTAATGAACACAAAAAACCTCACATATCAGAAAGCAAAAAAAAGAAGTGCACCTAAATAAAGCCTCATTCAAACCAGCCACAGCCAATATCATAACATATTCCTCAAAAACTCAGGACCCATCAAAAACAAGAAAATACACAGTTGACCGAGCCACACAAACCCCACAGGACTGGGATAACAGCAGCAAAGAAAATTCCAAACTAGAACACCAAGCAGATATGGTCAAACTACCTGACCATTTCAAACTCCTGCTAATGAACAACCTCCTAATATCTAAAAATAAAATAGACTTAATAGAGGAGACATGGCATCCAATACTGAACCAAAAATGAGGTCACTATGACCGATCAAACAATCAGTAATGCCCAACACCACCATGACCAACACAAGCAAAAACATAACAATTTGGCAGTGGAATGCTAGAGGACTGTCAGCAAATATTGATGAACTGAGACTAAACATTCTTAACCTAATCACAAAACCCGACATAATCTGCATCCAAGAAACTAAAATAACCAATAAAATTAAACAACTACCAAAACTTCAAGGATATGCCCTAGGCTATTTTCAAAATAGGATCAAAGGACAAGGGGAGGTCTTGTAACATATATCAGTAACAACATACAAAACATAACCCCGGTCCCCATCAACCCACTACCAAATACTACAGAAACAATAGAAATGCAATCTCTAATAATACATTCAGGGAAAAGTGACATCCAAATATATAACCTATACGACCCCAGGGGCACCACCAAGGAATTAAACCCCAACACCTATAAACAGATTAACAGTCATAGAAGGGTGAATCGGATTGTCATTTGTTGAGATTTCAACGCACAAAATGAGCTATGGGGAGGTGAACGAACAGATAAAAGAGGCAGGTTGGTTGAGGCATGGATTGCTGAAACCAACTTGACCATCTTAAACGATGGCACGAGAACACGCCTTAACCCAGAGGATGGAACCCTAACTGCCCTTGACCCCACCATATGCTCCCCAAACTTAGCACAGGTGGCCGAATGGAGAGTGGAACAGACCGACTCGATTGGAAGCGACCACTTTCCATTGATAACCACCCTACAAATGACAGTCCAATATAGCCCGCTACTGACCCAACCCCGATGGAATTGTAAAAATGCAGATTGGGAACTATTTACGGAACAACTAAGTAAAGTAAACACAAAGGATATTGAGAATGAAGATGTCAATTCCTACTACAACAATCTAATTACTATTATACAACAAGCAGCTACCAACAGCATACCTAGAACTAGCGGCAAACCAAATAAACAAACTGTCCCTTGGTGGAATGAAGAATGCAAACTGGCACACAAGGAAAAGAAAAAAGCCCTAAATAAATTTTGACACTCAGGCAACTCCCTAGACTTTAACAATTACAAAAACAGAGAAAAGGTACTAAAACAAACCATTAAACAAGCCAAAGATAATAGCTGGAGAGAATATTGTACCAACATAAACATCAAAACTAGCACTAAACAAGTATGGGAAAGAATTAAAGCGATCAAAGGCAAAACAACCAACTTTGCGCCCAAAATAACAGGGGCAAATACCAATAAGGAAAAAGCAGATCAATTAGCAAAATACTTCTCAGAAATGAGCAGTGACCAAAATCATTACAACAGCATAGATCAAAAGTAGAACTAGAACACCAACGCCTATTCAGCGACCTGGGCCCCAAATTATCTTACCTAAACAAAGAAATAACAACATATGAATGGGACCAAGCAGTAAAAGCAAAAAAGGAAACATCAACTGGGGAAGATCAGATAGGTTATATTATGTATAAAAACATGCCAACAAATATAAAGCAAACTGCAATTAAATTACTTAATCAGATTTGGACAACAGTAAAATTACCTAACAAATGGAAACAAGCGGTCGTAATCCCTATATTAAAACCAACCAAAGACCCTCATAATGTCAGCTCATATAGACCAATATCATTAACCAACAACCTCTGCAAAATCATGGAAACTATAATTACAAAACGACTTAAAAATCACCTTGAGTAAAATAATCTATTAACAGAAAATCAATGCGGATTCAGAAACAAAAGATCCACTACGGATCAACTAATAAGACTCGAAACTGCAATTAAATTGGCTTTCAACTCCAAAAATAAATCTGATAGAAACCTCATAGCGGTATTCATAGACTTCCAAAAGGCATTCGACCTGGTATGGACAAAAGACTTATTAGCCAAATTAAACCACTACGGCATAACAGGGAGAATGTACAAGTTCACTGAAAATTTCTTAACAGACCGCAAGATTTTAACCCGAATCGGTGACGCACACTCCGAGTTACATCCCTTAGAAAACGGAACTCCACAGGGGAGTGTACTCAGTCCCACCCTTTTCAACCTAATGATCAACGACCTAGACAAAACCTTGGCATCCAACCTAATTGAAATATCGCAATTTGCGGATGATAGTGGGATCTGGAGAGCAGGAAACCCCTCCAACCACAAACTAATTAACGATATACAAGAAAGCTTAAATAACATAGGAAAGTGGGCTGACAAATGGGGATTTAAACTATCACACGAAAAAACCATAGCAGTAATTTTCACCCCTAAACGTAAAATAAAACAATATCGCCCCAAACTAACCATCCAAAATCACGAAATCAAATATGAAAAAATAGTACAATTTCTGGGAATGTACTATGATGAACACCTAAATTGGGGACATCATATAAATGAACTAGCAAAAAGCTGCAACAGGGACCTTAACCTCATAAAAAACCTCAAAGGTACTTATTGGGGATCTAACCAAGAAACACTACTAACACCATACAGGGCACTGATTAGATCCAAACTAGACTATGGCTGTCAAATATGGAACTCTGCACCTAGGCAGCATTTAAACAAACTAGACCAAATACAAGAAAAGCCCTTATCACAATCACTGGCGCGCTACCATCAACATCACTAGCCGAACTACAAGTGCTAACTGGAAATCTCCCGCTCCACCTCCGACGCCAAGAATTAATACTAAAATATGCAGCTAGGTTAACACCACACCCAAATTCCCAACCCACCAAAAAGCAATAAATAATTGTGACAAACCATTTAACACAAAACTACAACACCTAATACCAACAGGGAAATTAATACACGAGCTCATTGAACAACTCCACATAGGCAACCTCCAACAGGACACCAAAAAACTCTTCGACACTGAACCTTGGAACACCGAAGAGCCAAAAATAAATATTTCCCTTACCAAATATGGCAATATAAAAGACCAAGAACTTCAGTTACACACTATAGTAAAGGAAGAAATTAACACCAACTATCCAGACTTCCTCAAAATATATACTGATGGATCCAAAATAACAGAGCCGGCGAAAACAGCAGCCGCCTTCGTAATACCAGAATTTAACATCAAAATAGGACACAGACTACCCGACCACTGCTCAATATTCACAGCAGAATTCTGGGCTATTAAAGAAGCACTCAACTGGGTTGAAACAAACAAGATACCTAGAACAGTTATCATAAGCGATTCACTCAGCGTCCTCTCCTCAGTCCTTAATAACAATATCAAATATGGTGAAAACCTCCTTAAACAAACCTACTTAACGCTAAAAAGCTTAAAAAAAACCCAAAAACAGCACATAGAATTCCTGTGGATACCATCCCACATAAATATCCCAGGCAATGAATTAGCAGACCAAACAGCTAAAGAAAAACTCAATGAACCCAACCACATCCAATTGGAATATTCCATTAGCGAGCTGTATAGCCTAGCCACCTCACTAATTAACAAGAAATGGCAAGAAAAATGGAATAACAACCCCCAAGGTAGGAAACTATACCACCTCCTCAGTGAAGTCAGTAGAAATAGAAAACCACCTACACTCCAAGGAAAAGACCAAAAAATAATCAATAGAATATATACTGGGAAAACCAAACTGGCTAACAGCTATGGAAAGCACATAGGACCCTTTCCCCATAATCCTAATTGCTACTATTGCCGGGTCCCAGAAGACCTACCGCATGTTTTCAATACATGCCATAGAACCAAAAAAGAAAGGGAGATATTTCAAACAGAACAAGATGAAATAGGCTCCCCAGGCACATTCCCAGAATTTCTAATGAAATCGAACCCAAACCCAAATAACACATAAAAATATTATAAACTTCTTACGTAAAACAGGATTAGATAAAAACTATAAAGATTGGAACCCACTAGGGACAAATCCGGATTAGGAGTCCTTGACTTCTCCAAAGCTCAATGGAGAACCGAGTAATCGACAAGGACAACCAAACCGGACAAATGCAATCAATAAATAGCAACCTGTAGGGCCCAAAAGTAGGAAAAGATAATCTCCTAATTAATAAGAGTAAACCGAAGTAGGCCAATAATAAAAATACGCCAAAATTAGGGAAATATAGGAAACGCTAACCAGAACAAAAACCGGAATAGAAGACCTTGACTTCCCCTAGCACTATGGGGAAACGAGTAATCGACAAGGACAACTAAATCGGGAACAAACAATCAAAATAATAACAACTCATAGGACATTAGCGCAAATTAAGCTGATAAATTTAGAACTTGAGAGAAAAAAAATCTACTCTACCCACCTACCCAGCCCTACTCACCCCTTAATCATAACACTCCTAACAACATCCAACCACTAACAACGTCTGATAACCAACTCCACTACCTAAGAATCAACCTCATAATAACTATCGTCAGGACCCAAAAACTAGATTATATAAGTTAGTCTCCAAGCCCAAAGACTATCAGGCCCGGCAGCACAAGGCTGCAACAAACAACTCGAATTAGGCCATAGGACCCCAAAAACTAGAACATATAAGGTAGTCTCAAAACCCAAAGACTATCAGGTCCAACAGCACAATGCTGTACCAAAACCTTAACCTAAACATCAATGACCCCAAATTAACTACATATAAGGTAGTCTAAAAACCCAAAGATTATCAGGGCCGGCAGCACCAGGATGCAAATAAAAACACCAATTAGGAACTAGAACCCCAACCCACCAATCAACATCAACCACTATGCTCCTATGAGCAAGGTGGATTAAGGACCCAACACCTAACGGGTCTGCCCCAACATAAGGCAACTATCAAATCATTTAAACTCTTAACACCCTCTTTAACCAAACTCTAAATAACAACAGCACAGAGTTATTCTTTATTCCAAATTCAAGACACGGTTTTAGACCACAGATACCTGGATGTCGAAAGCACTACAGACCAGCGCTACCTCCGCCCGAACCCGAACCCCGCCTCGTTCACAACGGCCAGACACCAAATCTAAACTTCAGTGCACGAAAAGCGACCTTAATATAACCGCTATCATTGCAACTGAAAACCGAGTGTGTGATAGGTCCAATCCCACTCAACTTGGCCCGAGACTCAGACCGACAGGCACAAATGATGCCTCGATCTGACGGCCCAATTAATAAGTGTTCCCTGAACACATTAAAGCCTGGGGGAAGTGGCACCTTTCCTCCCCCCAGGAGTAATCAAAAAGCCACCGGTAGTGGCATTAACCAGTGGTAAATGTCCCCAGTTGGACGCACACCACTTTAATTCTAGCAAAGAAAAAGTCCAACCATCCATTATCGACTCATCCTTCTACGAAGATGTGCTCCAGACTAGCTAAGCAAAACGAAGCCTACGTGAATTTGCATAGGGTCAGACACAGTCTGATACCGAAGCCTGAAGAGATAGAAAATGTGATAATGTTAAAAGTCACTGAAGACCTAATAGAAGAGCTCTTCAGAGAAGAAATTAACAGGGAGAAAGAAGAATGGACAGAGAAGTACAGGCTTCAGAAACAGCAGAGAGAGCAGCAACAGCAGCAGCAGCAACCTGAACCTGACAGAGGCTTTGTCGACTGTCGTATCGATACCAAAGAGTTCTTCTTCTCTTTCCGGAGAAGCTGATCTTATCCTGGGAGAAAGCCTATCGTCAGAGGAAGCCGCAGTCTTAGAACTTAAAAGATGGCCATAGCTTCAAGTTAACATAAAAACAGCCCTTTTCAGGGCTACCCCAACCTCTCGAAAAGAAATAACAATAGATTGCCTATAATAAGTTAAAAAAATAGAAGTGCGTGTATAAGCACATGAAATCTTTATCTTGCTTAGAAAGTGTGTGTGTGTGTGTATATATATATATATATATATATATATATATATATATATATATATATATATATTTTTTTTTCTTTAAGTGGTTTGTCAACATGTTTTAGAATAGTGATGGATAGTATAAAAAAGTGAGTGAGTGTTTCTTTTAGGTCCGCGCATTGTTTGGTCATGATCTAGGTAATATTGTTGTTGTTGTTGTTGTTGTAGGGCTTAACGCCATTTTTCAGCACAAGATAGGCTATACATGGCGGCCAGTATTAATGGTGGAGGAAGAACCCGGAAAACCCCCGGAAAGAACCACCGACCCACGAGAAGCTACTGGCAAGCTTTCTCACATCACCACATTAGCCGAATCCGAGACTCGAACCTACGCAGACAGAGGTGAGATGGCAGTGATCCGTAACGGTGAGCGCTTTAGACCACTCGGCCACTCGGGGCGATCTAGGTAATATAAGTTTTGTCTTAGGGGGATGTTTTCCTTCACGACCGCGCGTTGTTTGGTCATGATCTAGGTATATAAGTTTTGTCTTATGGGATGTTTTCCTTCACGTCCGCGCTTTTCGTATAAATTGAAAATCGCTCGGCAGTCTAGCTACCCTTAACTGACCAAGCGAAGTCCGCTACTCCAGCCACATCTCCACCTAAACCAGCAAACCCAGCAGATCCAAACGCACTCTGTACGAAGCAAACAGACATATTGCCTGTGGATATTCAGAAGATTACGGCATAACAAATATTTGGCACAGCAAAGATGAAGCCATCATCTTTCTAGACGAAATTGGCACCCTAATACTCCACAAATGGGAAGAAGCTATTGGCCCTATTACCAAACCAAGTAAAACAAAAGCAAAAAGAGCTTTGACGGCCTTCAAAAAGAGAGGAGAACTACTTCTAGAGTGCCCATTAAATCTAGCAGTCATGATCGCCACTATAGTGACAGTACACCACGGGCTGAAAACACAGATCATCTCATACCAGGTTCGAATGCTTGACTGGATCCTGAAAGACCTAACCGATCCAGGTCTACCACCAGCAGACTGCCCCCGGAGACGATATATACCGCCAGCAACTTTCTTCAACATGAGTGGAGTAAAACAGGCGGACCCACCACCAAACCAAAATAGTCCTTTTAAGGGCTAACAAATTGCATTTTTGTCTAATAGGGAAACCTAAATTGGCTTGGTTTCCCTATTTGAATTTACCAAAAAAACCTACAAATTTGAACCATTGGACCAACGCTCAAAATTCACAACTATCGAAAAACCTACCAGTGACAAAACTTTTAAATGTCGTTTAGACATATTACTTTAAATAAGGAATAATAGGGAGTTCGTTTATGTACACTTCTGTGCTAGATTAGATAGAACGTTAAGGGATAGGAAATTCAACAGACTAGTAGGATTTGAACTAATTGCACAGGTGGCTTACACAATATTGGTATTTTTCTGTCCACTAGTATAACTGGACTCGATTTGAATTAAGTACGGGCTGGCGTTTCGGGAAGTACACAACATCCAGGGCTGGCTTGCTGAGCACCTTTTCCTCCTTTACCACGCTCGGATTTCGTACAAAAGTGGCAAGATGTGGAACGATTTCCACTTGCCACAAGCCCAGGTGTCCTAATGTGACGTCATAGCTGGCCAATGGCTGCTGACGTTACATACTGCTTGGGTTGAAACCTGGGGCAGCAAAAAAGCAACTGAATATATGAGTATGGGTTTGTACTATTCCTACTCATCTTTTAGGCCTTACATTTAGTATCGTTTGGGCACGCCACTACTGTCTACGAACTAACGGCCCAATCAAATAGTACTCTGTGAGTACATAAATGCCTGAGGGGTGTGGCACCATTCCTCCCCTCAGGAGTAATCAATTATTGCACCGTGTGCAAATAAACCAGAGGTACATGTCTATTGCAGACGAACACCTCTATAATTCAACTAAACAAACAAAACATTAGAACCCACATCATAGTCGCGTCGAGCAGAGCAAGAGGTAACACGACAGCGATGGAAAGCAGAACTGCACAGAGCGAACAAAGCCAGCCAGGCGTCACAAAAAGATGGCTGCCAGCTATTGCAGTAATACCCGCACCAGCACTGAGAGCCATTAGAGCCATTGGTCTTCAACAGGCAGCTAATTGGAGCTTACGAGCTGGGGCAAGACGATCAACATTACTACTCGTCTGGGAAACCAGTAATAAGGGAGGCCACTTAATCGACGAGAAGGAAGACTTATACTTCGTGAAACGGACTACACGTAAAAAGAGGCAACGTAGGCAGAGCAGGAAACTGGACCCGCAACAGGTGACCAGCCACTCTACCACGCCTTTTACGAGACCGAACGAAACAGAAGTCACCTTCACCCGAAAAAGACGCCCCTATTAACTGGGACTACCACCACCACCATCTCTACTCAGACCAATGAAATGCAAACAACACAAAGGGCGGCGACCACCAAGGAAGCTTCTACAATGACAACAACTATAGAAGAACAGCAGTTTGAAGCAGTCATGAAATCACCACCACCACCACAAATTTCACCGATGTTGAAGAGCATCAGGAATATGACTGAAACACCAATTATTCAAACTGTGAAGTCGAAAAAGAAGCTAAAACTAACTCCATCACCGCCACCACCACCACCACTACAATCCGTATCTCCAGAAATTTCACCAACCTTATCTGACAAATCGGAGTCTGCAAATCCAGTTACATCTCCACCTAAACCAGCAAACCCAGCAGATCCAAGGGTGGGCAAACGCAGTCTGTACGAGGCAAACATACATATTACCTGGGAATACTCAGAGGATTAAGGCATAACACACATTTGGTACAACAGAGATGAAGCCACTCTCTTTTTAGACGAACTAAACACCCTGATACTACACAAATGGGAAGAGCAATTGTCACCATCACCAAGCCAAGCAAAACTAAAGCCAAAAGATCACTGACGGCTTTTAAAAAGAGAGGTGAACCACTTAAAGAGTGCCCATTAAACCTAGCAGTTATGATTGCCACCATAGTGAAAGTACACCACGGGCTGGAATCACAGAACATCGCATACCAGGTTCGAATGCATGACTGGATCTTGAAAGACCTAACCGAACCAGGCCCACCAGCAGACCGCCCCTGGAGACGATACACACCACCAAAAATTTCGTCAGTACGAGTGGAGTACGATACTTGGACGCACCACCATAACAGTCCTTTTAAGGGTTATCAAATTGCTTCTTTATCTAATAGGGAAACCTAAATTGGCTTGGTTTCCCTTTTTAACCTTACCAAAAACCTACAAATTTGAACCACTGGACCAACGCTCAAAATTCACAACTATCAAAAACCTAACAGTCACAAAACCTTTAAAAGTCACTTAAATATATTACATTCAATAGGGACAAATAGGGAACTTGTTTATGTACACTTCTGTACTAGATTAGATAGAACAGTTAGGGATAGGAAATTCAACAGACTAGTAGGATTTTAACTAATTGCACAGGTGGCTTACACAATATTGGTACTTTTTTGTCCATTAGTACAACTGGACTTGATTTGAAATAAGTACGGGCTGGCGTTTCGGGAGGTACACAACATCCACGGCTGGCTTGTCGAGCACCTTTCCTCCTTTACCACGCTCGGATTTCGTACAACGTGGCAAGATGTGGAACGATTTCCACTTGCCACAAGCCCAGGTGTCCTAATGTGACGTCATAGCTGACGACCAATGGCAGCTGGCGTTACATACTGCTTGTGCTGACACCTGGGGCAGCTAATGCAAATGAAAACATGAGTGTGGGTTTGTACTGTTCCTACTCATGACTAGGCCTTACATTTTAGTTCTGTTTGGGCACATAACTACTGTCCACAAACTAACGGCCCAATTAAAAACCTCAGGAATAATCAAAAATTGCACCGTGTGCAAATAAACCAGTGGTACAAGCTCACTACGAGCGAACACCACTTAAATCCAATTCAACAACAACATTAGAACCCATTCCATGGAATAAAGACAAGGAAAATGGTGGTAGCAACAGAGTTACTGAATTATTTGATAGGTATTTATTACTGAATAGTAGATGTTACGTTTGTCATGGAAAAGATAGAGAAAGAATTCAAGTTAGAAAAGTATCTTGACTGTGTGAATAGTCTGAAGGAAGCAAAAGAGATAGTACAAGGAATGATGGATGAAGAGGAAAAGAGATTGAGAGGATTGATTGAACAGCCTTATGTAAGAGTTGAATGTTTAAAGGAAGCACTTGAAAATGTCATCGAAGTCAGGTGCTTCTTAGAAAAAATATTGAATTGGACGGAGTGGCGATACGTAAAATGGGGGTTCGACCAGCTGACATAAACGGAAGAAGTAATGAGGAAAGTGATGACGGAAGAGGATAAGAACATCAAAGAAAAGTTGACTAAGGAAAGAAAAGAAGAAGAAAATAGAAAGAGAAAAGAAAGCTTTGAGAAACTCAACAATAACTGGATAAGAATACAGGAGAAATTCCGAGCGATAGATCATCCTGACTGGATGCCTGAGTCAGAAATAAAGAAGAAGAAGACAGGAATACTGGCAAAAGTTAGAAAATGGCTAAAGAAGTGTAGGAAATTAAAGAAGAAGATGATGATGAAACCAAAGGCCCTTTTCAGGGCCCCTTCATAGGCCTCGAAAAGACCTTGACTTTCATTGCCTACCCCCTTTTTTAAAAAAAATGTATGTTGTCTATATTGTGTGTGTGTGTGTGTGTGCGTGTTCTATCCCTCTCCCCTGTTCAATTTCCTTGACGCTAAACAGGCCCACCCTGTTCAATTTCCCTTGACGCTAAACAGGCCCAAGATTATTTTCCCATGTTAAATTCCCTTGACGCTAAACAGGCCCACGATTTTTTCCCATGTTAAATTTACATAGACGCTAAACAGGCCCAGGGTGGTTTTTAATGCTAATTCCCATTGACGCTGAATCGCCCCTATTCACTACTTATACGTGTCCTCTAAACCTACTGATATTGTGATAATATTTAGCAATTCGATTTGTCTCAGAATTATTGCATCTTGTTACTCTCATACGTGGCATTATCTATATGCTCTGAAATGGATAATATTGGTCATGACAAAGGTTTACGTACCTGCATTTTCCACTAAAGCACCGTTTAAAACTTCATCAGGCTTGGTCGTCTGGAAAGGGTCAAAGGACACATACATACAAACCGTTTTGGCAAATTTTCCACATAAATGAAATTAGAAGAATACGTGTCTTGGGGAGCCAATGTACTGTTACACCAGTCTATTTGATTGCCAAATGGAAGGAAATAACAAAATAAAACTCACTAACATACTCTCAATAATTTCTTAGGGTACATTATTAGTAATGCTTAACATAGTCGGACATAAGAATTGTCATGCATTAACAGTGTTAAAATATAACTACATTGGATAAAATGGCGATTCCTATCATTTCAGTTAGAAAGTTCTGCGTCCTAGGATCGGCACTGACCGATGACATTCCACTTGACACGGAAGTCGACACAGGCACTGGAATGGAGGAAAGCACAAGACGCGCGGATGCCAACAGCTAGACTTTACATATTAAGAATTGCAGATTAGTTGGTGACGTTCATGGCAGCTTGATTTGTGTAGCAATTAAAAGTTCGTGTACTTGGCCAAACGGTTGATTTTGGTGAGCTTTCTCCACAGTTTCCCATTTAAATGTACTCCAGCTAGCCGACTTGGTGCATTTCCCAGTATACCGTCGGCTGAAAATCGATACCCTAGCTGACATTAGATTTGAGCATTCCAAGGAATTTGTAAAATAACCTAATTTCGAATATGGATAGCATAATACGCTGGATTTCAAGAACTGTATTCTGTTGTAGATACTATTTTATCATTATAAGCAAAGCTTAGAAATGTCTGACACAAAAGAAGGGATTGATTATATTGTCTAAACAATGACTTTAGTGAGACCTTTGATGAGGTTAAACATCGACAAGTTGATCATAAACCTAATCAATAGACGTGTACATGAAGATGTTATTAACATTTTTAATGCAATATAAAATGACTTGAATCGCGTGTAAGATCATGGAAGGACTTGGCCGTGAAATCGCGTGTAAGATCATGGAAGGGCTTGGCCGTGTAATCGCGTGTAAGATCATGGAAGGGCTTGGCCGTGAAATTGCTTGTAAGAACGTGGAAGGGCTTGGCCGTATAATCGCGTGTAAGATCATGGAAGGGCATGGCCACTCTGCATAGGCATCATTCAGACCCCATGGAAACAAACTGATTTTGAACATTCAGCAACTTAAAATTTCTGAATGATCATACTTAAACCTATATTTCTCAGTATAGACTCATCCTTCAAAAAAGCTTATGTGGAGAAAAAAAACACACAATATAAGCATGTTAAGGCGCTACTGGTCATAGACTAGAAGAGCATGTGGGATGGACAGTCATGAGACCGTCCGTTAGGACGAGTTCATTCTCATTAATCCTCCTAAACCATTAGGAGAATTCACATGAAACTGTACACAAGTATATTCATCGTACGGTCTAGTTGGTCCTAAATGAAACTGGTGCTACACAAACACCCAATATTGCCGCCACAATCGTTACTCATCCGGAATAGATAGTCATATCAGCATGGGATTTTCACCGAAAACAGTTCTTATGATGTCAAGTTGTTCTGAAATTAAAATATTACCGAATTAATGTCCACTATGTCCGCCACAGGAGAAATACTTTATAAAAAAAAAAAAACGTGTTAACCCAAAGTCTCCTGAATGGATGGTCACATCAGAATGGGATTTTGACTAAAAGACTTCTTATGATGTATGTTTGGTCCTAAATGAATTGGTCCTGATGTGAGGTTCAATATGTGCGTCACAGTAGCCATCCTCGAAACATTATTATCGCCACTCATCCTAAATGAACGGTCAAATGAACACGAGTTTTTTTCTTCTTTTCAAAGTGCTTCACATGAGGTCTATTTAGTTCTGAATGAAAATGGTGGCGATTTGACATGCAGTATGGACGTCACGATGACCAAACTTTTGTCCACGTGGATGGTCATATCACCATGAGATTTCCAGCAAAAGACGTCTTATGATGAATATAAAGACGTCTTATGATGAATAGTTGGTTCTAAATGGAAATGGTATGATCTAACGTTCAATGTAGCCACCACAGTGGCAATCTATAAAATGTTAGTATTGATACTTCCCCTACAGGAATAATCCTTGAGGGTTGATATCATTATTCAGTGTTCTAACCACAGGTCTGTAAAAGGACTGCAGGATCATCAATATAGTATTGTCTCTATTGATTTTAGTTACAAATAAGATAAAATCTTGAGATTAAGTTTATTTAAATTTTGCCTTTATTTATCAACGCATCCTAAGCAGCAAAACTCGTATATGCTGTATTGTTTTGTCTTTTTTTAATCCTCACCCAATTTTAGAATGGTTCCGATTCTTCCATATAATTAGTACCATGAGTCCTTCACTTGTACTCTGGAAACGGAAGAAGGGGACATAGTAAACCGATAATATAACCCTTGTTTATTTATAACGTACGTAAATTGTCGAGAAGACCGGTCTGGGAGTTGTATCTCAACAACTCAGTACAGGTCATATTGTGTTTATTGTTTGCTTACATACGTTGAAAACTTTGCAAAGACTACAATAAAAAATATAAGCAACTATTAAAAAGGATATTTTACGATAATACCAGCACGCGTGTCTACAAAAATCAAAGAAATCACTGTTTTTCAAAAGAATGCTCCTCGTCCAAATTAATTTTTAAAAAATGCTAAGGTGTCATTATGAAGACCATTAGGATTTATATAAAAATCATCTTCCCTAGCCAAATTTCTGATATGTTAACCATATCTACATTTTGGCGGATCGAGCAGATAATTTAGTGATTTGTCCTAGCGATATCTACTGGATTTCATGAGCAGCCTCCCTTAGTATGTACTGTTAACTAACCAAAAGCGTGTAACAGCGGAGCATTGTACATCGGCTGAAAATGTTGGAGGCAATTGACTTCAAAAGGATTCTTTGTGCGTTTAACATCGAAGTATGACCACGTACCAGAGTGAAGCCATTACATGTGTATTTGAGTGAAATGAATTTGTTCAAACACGGACCGGCAGTAGAACATTGCCTATTTATAAGTTCATTCAAGTTGTGTGCTCTCCTTGTTTCGATCATGTAAGAACAGTGTTGAAATTTGAACAACTTGATTCTGATTGGATGCGGTGGCTTGTCGCCGAATCCAACGAAATTCACAGACCTGAAGAACATAATATATGCTCGATCCGTCAAGGTGTAGATCGGCGTTAACATATATGAATCATGGCTAGCGAAGATGTAAATGACTGATTCTTCAATTTATTCCAAATTGACAAGAATTTTAGTGTAAATTTCAATACATAAGAGAGAAACTATTTATTGTCGATAGACAATTCTTTTAATTAAAAAATAGTTTTAAGACAAAAGGAAGCATTTCAAATATAATGGATTCCATCGTAAGCCTCTTTCTTTGTTACTGATCAGAAAGCTGGGTTTACAGATATTATGATACTACTGAAACACTGCAATGCTGACATCTGTAAACACTCCCTGTGTGTCAACAGATCAGTCATCAATATTGTAGTATTAGCGTATTGTTATCCCAAACAACCTTATTTGATGCTTTAATCGCTTAACGAAAGCGGATGCGTAACCTGCACAGCTTAACTATGGTTATGCTTATGCTATGTTGTTTTACGAAATAGGTGATAGCAGCATATTTATTTTAATAAATTTCGTATGAAAGTATCCCACTGTTACCAAGAAGGATTCCTTTCATACAAGAGTTGAGTATCACGGAAAAAAATATGAAAAGGTCAGTGCATTGTAGCAGATGGGTGAATTTGCTATATGTATGTTGATTGCTGTAGAAGATGTAATTTAACAACTGTTGCTAAAGTGAGATGATAGAGCTTAGCCTATAGCGGACACGCTGTGAAAGAGATAGGGCTAACATTAGAGATCTTGTTGATAAAAGAAGTGTTGACACGGAAGCTAATAATTTACTAGCTATACTATTGATATAATAGACAAGGAAACCTTGAGTGGGATGCCAACACACGGGTAAGATATTTATTAGTCATCAAGCATAAAACAAACTTATTCAACGAAACGAGAAAATGCTTAGTAGACTCGAGAAATTAGGTATAATTCAACCAACACTCAACAACTTTCACGAAAATCTTAGTATGATTTGCAATACAAAATTACTGGGGAATTTCCGTACACTTTCCTTACTGACGAAAACTTCTGAAGTCTAGGTAGTTACCACCGGGTAAAAAATCCGTGATAAACCATTACACTGGTAGCACCGTTCACCTCTGCTTACTAATATCAATGAATCTAGCATTTGTTAGTATTCTAAATATCGTTAAAACTTCTTGAATGTGGAAAAAAGTTTGAACTGACCCCATTCTGTTTAAGGAAGAAAAAATATAGAATAGAGACAGACCGACATGTATGTGTGATTAGATAGGGATGACAGTGTTTTGTATTGTTTAAATAACGAACATATATATATATATATATATATATATATATATATATATATATATATATATATATATATATAACAAAATGAATGCCATACATTAGTTGTTGTCCAAGAAATTATGACTTCTGAGAAAGGCATCTATATATTTGTTGTTTCTATGGACTCTACAACATGTATTTATTGGCTTATGGAAAATTATCAACGCGCAAGTATCAAAAGACGAGAGTATACATTTTTCATATTTTAGACAGGAGAGATTAAATAGAATCTTGATTCCCCCTCCCACTGTTTTGTGGCCTCTCTGTTTTACTATCACTCTTCACGCAAATGGTCACATCCGAAAACTAAGATAAAATATCATTTTCAAAATATTTTCTGTCTGCATCTGTCACTCTTAGCACATATACCAAAACACACGTAGCTCTGAAATGACTTTTTCACGCAACAGTTATCTCATACAGAAATAAGCATGCATTTATTTACAGGCCCAATCAAAGGGGTCCCAGGGAGCAATATGACTCAGACCTCAACCCCTAAGAGACTTCTAAAAGTGTTATATATATATATATATATATATATATATATATATATATATATATATATATATATATATATATATATATATACTCATTTCAAAATTTAAATTTAACAAGGACCTAGGGGCCTCAAACTCTCGAAGCAGCACGTACATCCTTCAACCTCTGAAGGGGCCTGTTTATTTAAATTCCCCTCTCACTTTCCCTTTCTCTATTTATGCATCCAACTGTTGCTGTTTTTTTTTACGTTAACACAATTATGTGAAATCACATACAGATTGCATGCTAATATATCATGTAGGATGACAACTCGCTGAGTTGGTATCTCGCAAAACGACAAATTCACAGATTAAAACAACAACAACAACAACAATAATAATAATAATAAGAAGAAGAAAACAGTGTTCAGAAAATTTCATTATTCAACAGGACTACTGGGTATATTTTATATTTTCCAGGGTACTATTTTTATCTTCGAAGAATGATTTTTTAGTGTATTAGTCACGATATATTAGCCACATGTTCTGGCTTTAAACGATAACAAAACTTTTACAAACAATTACTGCCATTAAACTTCCATCCTATTTTTACACATAAAGCAAAATGTGTTGAAAGTGTCACACATTTTAATACGTTAGATTAGAATGGTCAGCTTCGATGAAAATTTCACGCTGCATTCTTTCTCTGTAATTCCTTATTTTTGGGAAAATTTCAAAATTTATGGGAAATCTTCACGTGGTTTTATTATTATTATTATTATTATTATTATTATTATTATTATTTAATGTATTTTGATTTCGTGGCACAGATGAGAATATAGATATTTTTGCTTTAAAACTACAGAGTTAATTTAGCTGCTAAATGGAATTTAGTTTGCGAGTGTAATCACATAGTAAATAATTATTCACTGTTTAAAGTTGTGTATGACTTAACTGAACATATATATATATATATATATATATATATATATATATATATATATATATATATATATATATATATATATATATATATATATATATAATCAGGCAGCAGCAGAGGGGGCGAACAGACCACTTGTCTGAAACCTCATTTGCTTAAAATATAAGCTTCTTCCGCAATAAAAAAAAAATAAGGTCACTGACTAACCTGACCGAGAGTTGTGTTTACATACCGGAGGTCCCGCCCACTCTGCTGCTATCAATTTATCCAAAAATTTTATCAAGTCCAATACGATATCTTGTTCTAGGATCATGTAAATTTATTGTTATAAACCCGTGCTGGGTTGATTGTGCTTGTGAAAAGAAATTTCTGAATTTAATTATATCCATGTCACCGCTACACCAAGTCTGATGAATATTTCGCAACGTGTGCGTATCAACTCCATTAAACATAACTAAAATATTAGTTATCTCTGATTACTTTTGGTATTTGTGTGTATCGCTGAGTAATATAAATCACATCAGTGTTTTTATGTCTGCCACGTGAAAAAATTCTGGCAGGATTTGATTGCTTGTCCAGCATCACATCATCGTATACAACTAAATTATTAATAAATCCGTCTAAAACATCAACGCTCGGAGCTTCATCAATATCGGTTATAAACTCTATAACATCATTATCTTCGTCCAGTAATCTTGCGTTTTCATTGAAATCTTTAAGTACATCATAACATCGTTGATCAACTGATGGTGCTACCAAATATAACTTATCCCACTTTAACCATCTCATTATCAGATTAAGTAATAACTGCGTCTTACCCGATCCAGATGGACCTATTATTATCATTCTGATCGAATTTGGCAACGCAGGATGGTGTTTAACTGGCTCTTGTTTTCGTGTCGCTGAGATATCAATTATATCCATATATAAATAATATGAATCTATATTGTTTACGCTGTAGAGTTAAAACTGTAACTAATGATCTATCTACGGTTACAACAACAAATGCGAGAGTAGCATATGGTGGAAGGTGTGCAGTATGTAACAGAAAAAAGTTTTCTTTTTTACCCAGAAAAGATGGTGGTGATATTGCTAAATTAATGTCAAATTTCCCAGGAACCCCATGGGCTAAATACCCTGGAGAAAAACATCTACCAGGATATAATTATTGTGGTCCTGGTACTTGACTTGATATCAGGCTTGACATTCAGGATCAACCAAAACCAGATGAGTATCCCATAAATGATATTGATAAAGCATGTCACGTTCATGATGTGGCTTATAAAAATAAAGATCTACAACATAGGCATATTGCAGATGTGAAGCTGATTCATTCGCTAGATTCCATAAAAAATAAAAATATCAGAGAATTATTAGCTAATTGGTTAGTAAAATCTGCGATGTAAGGTAAACTCGTATTAGGAGCTGGTAATTAATTATAAATGGAATCAATTTATTATAGTCCAAGGGGATACTGGAGGGGTAAAGCAGCAATTAGTAAACTCGCTGATGCAGCAAAAGTCAAACAGTCTACTGCTAAAGCGTGGTTATCCAAACAAGCAATATGGCAAATTTACCTACCATCACCGAAACGAATTCAGTACGCGTATTTCGATGTTAGTGTTCCTAATGAAGTTCATCAAGCAGATATTCTGTTTTTGCCTTATGATACGATTAAAGTACGTAGACGTCAAATAGCATTAAATACGCGTTAACTGTCATTGACGTTGCAAGTAGATATAAACAGGCAGAACCATTATCAACGAAAACATCATCTGAAGTAGCCGATGCGTTTGAACGAATTTATCAACAAGGACCATTACGATGGCCACAACTATTACAGGTTGATCCTGGCAAAGAATTTCTTGGTTCAGTATCATCGTTGATGAAGCAACATAATGTCAAAATCAAACGAGGACACACTGCAATTAATCGTGATCAGGCAATTGTTGAACGATTTAATCGAACACTTGCTGAACGGTTATTTGGATATCAATACGCGAAGAAATTCATTCAAGATAAAAGATCTCGTGAATCGGTGGCAAGATTACCAAGTGTGATAGCTGCATTAAATAATGAAATAACTCGAACAACCAACATGAAACCTATTAGCGCAGTCACAAAAAACATATACCTGTACAACGACGTGATTTTTCAGCGCAGCCAGTACTGGGTAATACCACTGTGAGATATTTATATGAACCATGTGAACTTGAAGGTGGTAAAAAAAAGAGCGACTGATCCTATTTGGAGTATTACAACACACAAGATATCTAACATAACAAGATCCACTGGTAGACCAGCAATCTACAGACTAGATTCAACTGCTCCTCAACGTGGGATTTGTACGTGAACAACTACAAATAATTCCCGAGGACGCTCAATTACCACCGCAATCACTTAACTAGCACCACTACGTCGATTACACTCAAGACAGGTCAACATCGTGTTTTCTCGTGTATGGCCAAGATGGTTATCTTTCCTATCTACGGTAAATTGTCTTGGATCATTTTTCAGATACCGCCATAACATTATACAATTACAACTTGTACAGTGATTATTCTGCTGCTGTTTCAGCGTATTAATAAATTCAACGTCAAGATCAAAGTCGCGCTTATTTTTTTTATCACACTGTTTATAACCAGCTAATTTTTTTCTTATTATGTCACCGTCAACATCATCATCATTGATCACTGACTCGTCCAGGATAATCCTTCGTAGTTGAGATATTCTTCTAACTCTAGATACTGCGAGATAAACCAAATTTGACCACTCGATACGATCATCGACGATCCAAACAACTGTATCAGAGATAGTTAATCCTTGAGATGAATGAATCGTCATCGCGTATCCTAGCGTCCACGGGGATTTATTTATTTTTAGCGCATCCTCAACAACATTGACATCGACTGCGACAATATCATTCAACACTAAATTCTGTTTCTCGGTCTGTCCTGGTATATCAACGTCAATATTTTGTCGTCGTGTATCTGCTGGTCGATAACATAACGGCACTGGCAACGTTGGAAACTTTTCTCGTTGTAACTGAAACAACCGCTGCTGAAGTGTGTCTCTGACTATCTTTCTACCTGCAGCTATCAAATCGTTTGGTCTCCACGCGTGCAAAAAGTCGTTCATGGGTGTTTCTGAAATCACTTCACGCAATACTTCACATTGAATTTTATTTGGTCGCAGTCTGATTAATTTTTTAAACTCCCTTAATTCTGGATCAAGTGCTCTATGATTATCAGTCACTTCTTCGAAGTGGTCAACAAAATCTTTCAGCCAATCATGTGGAGATGGTCCAACAAAAGGTGGTGGTTGACCGTGATCGCCACACATTATCACAGCAGTATTTTTTGTTAATAACCAATCAAGAAACGTTTCTAATGTTTCTAACGGTACTGTACATATTTCATCCCAAACGATAATCCTCGGAATATATTTCTCACCCATTCTTGAAGAAGTCCGTGCATCACCCTTCCATCGGAAGAAGCTGTGATAAGTACACGATTGTACTCCTCGTTGTTTCATCTCTCGCGCGAGTCTATGTGTAGGAGTTTAAACAGTCATATCTGAATTCTGAAATAATTCGATTGCTCGAGTCGTCTTCCCAGAACCCCTGGTCCATTCAGATAAACCGTTTGATTTCTGGTTATTGGATCGTACACCGATGGTGCAGAAGATAGCTTTAATGTTTGATATTTTTTACAGTAAATATCTTTAATCGTAACATCAGCGGATTCGGAATAATCGAGTATGTTTTCTTTTTTTATTCTCCACGAACCCCACTGTGCACAAGTATCGATATGTAGTTGTTCTAGCAATCCTAAATATTCTTTATTGATATAAAACTAGTCCGTGGCAACTCTGACAGCAAACTTAGAAACCTTATTTATCATCGATAACAGATTTATCGAAACATATGCGAGCATCGATGATCTTAAATGAGTATACTGAGGTGACTCACCGTCCATGTAGCTCACAATTGTACCTAGTTTAGTTTCATTTGACAAGAAAGCTATTTCTCGACTTATAAACGTGTTTGTCTTCGTTGTATCAGCGATTATAAAATCTAACTCAGCATCGTCCATTATCAGTTTTGCACAATGTCGTTTATGATCGTATGATCCTCCTTGATTGAACTTGCCAATTATTTTTCTGCCAAGATCTTTCGTAATTTTCATCTCGTAATCTGTTTTATCCGGGTTTTCATCATCAGAATACTGTTTTTGTTGTGGTAACCAAACTTCGGTTTGTTTCCGATATGATATAATTGCTTCGCTGATCGTCAACGATGTTAACATCGCACAATCAAGCATATATCGTAACAGTACTATTGGTACCCACATTTTTTCTGAAAAATGTTTTCCAAACCAAATATAACAAATTGGGTGAAGTCCCATAGCAAACTCGAATGACTCGATACAAGTTAATCCAGTCAGGTCAAAATCCGGTAATGGTCCATTTATTGATACTCGTGTCATCTCGTCCGTCGGATGACCGAATCGCTCAAAGTACACAGAACAATCTCCGTACCCGAGAAAACTTCCGGGATAACACGCGACCATATCAACCAAAATAACATCTCTGTGATCGTATTTAGTATTCCATAATCCACCGTGTCCGTATTCGACACAACTGGATATTATGTCATTGAGAAAATTAAATCTAGTTGGCTTCCACGAATTTTTCTTTCTAGCAAAATTATTCGCAACTGACGGAACAGTAAAACAGTTGCTCAATAGTTCGTCAGTATCATCAGTATATTGCAGTGCAAGATTTTTCATTTTCTCGTGGAGAAGATCTTTTTGATAAATAACGCCATTAGGTCGCACAAACTGATCAAATTTATTTTTTCTTCCACACATGATTCGTCATTAGAACTCTGAAATAACCATACTGACACAGGATCGTCTTTACTTATTTCGTTAATAAAATCAAACATGTCTCCGCGGTAAATTTTAACAGTTCGATTTCGTGGAAACACTGTTACTGCGCAAGTCCACGCGTGTGCGTTATGATCAATACTTTCGATTGAAGCTCCTTTTGATTTATATTTTGATTCAAACAATATTTCTCCTGTTATCGTCGCTACGGTTATTGGGAACTTTAGTTTTTTTCCAAACTCAGCCACATCTTTGATTGACGCCCCGGTATCTTTAACCATTTCTCCCTACGTGTTTATTATTTTACGTCTTTTATCCGTTAAGCCGTATCCACGAGTCGGAACTGTAAAATGTTCTGTTACTCGTTCAGCCACACAGATTATTTTTGAAAATTTCATCGGCGTCAGTTTATCAACGTGAGGTTTTTCATTTATCACATAGATTCCATAAATAACCGCGGTCACAGGATACGCTCGCTCATAATACGGTTTGTCAATGCCAGTCAATAGACCTGGTTTGGAATCTTTACTTAGTACGACAGTTTTTTTCACCCTTGTGTACAGGATCATATTTGTCACGGATAATCCAATTACCTGTTTCTGTTAGCACGACAAATTTTATTCTGAAAAGATATTTGCGATTATCAATGTAGTTAATGATAGTTGCTGCTCGTTCGTCATTCATCGTAGCGTCGATGACACCGTTGCGTATAATCTTGAACGTTGACCATACATGAGATGCACCATCTGTGTGAAATTCTTTCTTGGCGCCGTGAATTTTATTAATCAAACTTTTATTTTTTGGATCAACCAGATCTCGCATCGGTAGGTCGGGAGATATTCTGTCGAGATTAAATTTATGTGCGCTCCAGGGCTTGATTCGGGACAATCTATCGAACCCGCTCATATTATATTTCAAACAAGTATTTAAATGAAAAATATTATATATAATGTCTCAATGCAAATGGTTGATGATCGGTTCATTAACTCACTGTAATAAATCCTGTAAAAACGAATTTTGCGGACAACATTCACAATGTGTTCGTAATGGTAGTTTAGGACGATGTGGTGTCGGAGTCCGGGGGAAGACACAGTTATGTGCTTGTTGTGGTGGTAAGCGATACAGGGAACGTAAAAGATATTATGATTAAAAAAATAATGACAGTGACAGATCTATAAAATCCGTAGAGGACTATCTAAATACGTTTTCAGGCAAATTATGATTTAAACAAATACTATTATTATACAAATGGAGCAAAATATGAACGAGTTTGTGAAGCATCCTATAATAACTAAATACGAGGCAAATGATTGTTGTTGTTGTTATAGGGTTTAACGCCATTTTTCAGCACAAGATAGGCTATACATGGCGGCCAGTATTAATGGTGGAGGAAGAACCCGGGAAAACCCCGGAAAGAACCACCGACCCACGAGAAGCTACTGGCAAGCTTTCTCACATATCCACATTGGCCGAGCCCGAGACTCGAACACAAGGAGACAGAGGTGAGATGGTAGTGATCCGTGACAGAGAACGCTTTAGACCACTCGGCCACTCGGCAAATCGTAATGGTGTGATCAGAAATTGCAGGTTTAAGAGACCAGTTGGTGTTATTAGTAATACTGGTTATCTAAGATTTACTGTTGATGGGAGGAAAAATTATTTCTGTCATCGATTCATATACGAGTGTCACAAGGGGTCGATCAAACATGGTTTTGTGATTGATCATATTGATAGAATCAAACTTAATAATAATTTATCCAATCTGAGAATTGTCACGCAAAGTCAGAATTGTAGACTTGGAAACACCGGTTGTAACAATAAGAGTGCCAAAGCAGTCTTATCTATAAATTTAGAGACGGGTGAAGAGAGAATATTTAAATCGATGTATGCAGCTGGCAAATATTTTGATATTGAAAGGTTTTCAATACATTCTGTCACGGAAAATATAACCAGATCCGCTTTCTTTAAAAAATATGATCAAAGAATCATCTTCCAATATCAATGATGGAGATAAATCGTCAAATTACCTCGAATTATATTTATTCACTATTTATTTAATATTTGGGTCTGTAGAATACGAGTACACTACTTACCTGAAGAAGGGGGATAACTCCGTTGAGTATACTCATGTAATTGAGGTACTTCCCTTTGACCACGCAGATGTGTTTACGATCGTAAGCGGAAAATTGTTGCACATAAATATAAATTTGTAAATAATATTTTTTCTGTGTGTTTCAAAAGTCAGTTGAGTTCGACAAAACCGTATTTAATTTTGATCTGTCTAGAGCTGGCTAATGGGAAGAATATCAGTTATTTTCCGTTGTCTTACAGGAATAGTATCAATTATCTCCCTTATATCAGTGACTGTATTTTGCACAAACAATATATATTTTTTTTTTATTAAATTCGTTCGGTTTTCCTGTTTCGCTACGATGTCTACAGTGTGGCAGTTAAAATCCGGTAATGGTCCATTTATCGATACTCGTGTTATAGTGATGTATGTCTTCTGCGATAATAACAAGTAGCCAGAACGTTTTTCCGGTACATATATTATCCCGAAAAATAACAAACTTTTTAAATCTGACTTGTACGTTTTATCTGTATTCATAACTGAAAAGTCTTATACAGGAATAGTATCAATTATCTCCCTTATATCAGAATGACTGTATTTTGCACAAACAATATATTTTTTTAATTAAATTCGTTCGGTTTTCCTGGTTCGCTACTATGTCTACAGTGTGGCATATGTCTTCTGCGATAGTAAAACAAATAGCAAGTAGCCAGAACGTTTTTCAGGTGCATATATTATCCCGAAAAATAACCAACTTTTTAAATCTGACTTATTAAGCAGAAATACGTTTTACCAGTGTTCAGAACTGAAAAATTAGTTATACTGAGCTCATTTGTTTTATCGAATGATTTAATATTAAGTTTGTAGAGATAAATACCCAGTACTGATTTCTTCAGTGATGGTTAACTATATAATAACTTTTAAAGCGTATACAATCAGATTAGGAACTATGGCGCAAATGGTAGCGCAGCTGACTCTCATTCTGGGGGTCTCCAGTTCGAATTTCGTAACGGACATACTGTCGTCGGTACCTATGGTAGGGGTTTTCCTATATAAAAGTGGGCGCGGCAGCAGCCCATGTACTTCTCACCCTACGAAACCACGTAGTGTGGGTGCGTTTTAGCAACCCCGGGTTTTCTCCTGGTGGGTGTACATGGCGCTGTTCGTTTCGGTTAGAAAAAGATGACGCCCCCAAAATAAACAGTAGCGTGAATGTATAAGCTCTAAGTCACATGGGTACCCACAAAAAAAATTTAGAAAAAATGTTTGGCTAAAAGAAACGATCATGGGATACCGAGAAAAGACCATAAAAAAAGTCTCAAACAAAGGATCCCATGGAGACACACAGGCCAGTGCAGGAAAACCCATGAATGATAACCGCTCATCATGCTACTGTTTATTTTTGTTAAAATTTATTTATTCTGAAATATATATATTTTTGTTATTCTGAAATATTTTTTATTCTGATTTTTTTTATTTGATCGATTTGATTACCAACCACCCCATCAGAATTAACAAACTGATTGATTTACATGATTTTAAGTACCATTTACCCCATCAGAATTAACAAATTGATTGATTTACACGATTTTAAGTACCAACCACCCCATCAATTTCTGAATAAATAAAATATTTCAGAATAAAATATTTCAGATTATAATAATTATTTCAGAATAAATTATTTCAGATTATAATTATTATTGCAGCACTGATTGATTTTGCATAATTTTAAGTACCGTTTACCCCATCAGAACAAACAACCTGATTGATTTGCACAATTTTAAGTACCAACCACCCCATCAAAACAAACAATCTGATTGATTTGCACAATTTTAAGTACCAATCACCCCATCAATTTCTGAATAAATAAAATATTTCAGATTATAATAATTATTTCAGAATAAAAAATTTCAGATTATAATAATTATTACAATTTGCACAATTTTAAGTACCAAACCACCCATTAGAACAAGCAAACTGATTGATTTGCACAATTTTAAGTATCATTTACCCCATCAAAACAAACAATCTGATTGATTTACATGATTTTAAGTACCAACCACCCCATCAGAATTAACAAACCGATCAATTTGTACCAAACCACCCCATCAATTTCTGAAGAAATAAAATATTTCTGAAAAATCATTAAGATTTCACATACAGATTCACAATCAATTCCTCTCCCCTCAAGTCAAGTAAGCGTCCAAGGTGGTCTGTGAACTTAAAATTTATTCGTGTTAACATATTATTATGACACCGCAGATATACAGGATTGGTTGGTACTCGCACGATCAAATACGCAGGGGAAACTTGTGGTGTGAACGTGTATAAAATGTATCCTTGTTGAGCCTGATTTGATTTTCCAAGATCTATTTGATAGCTGCCATCGATCACATCACAAACGAGATTAACCGCGATTGTCGATGTTATTTTAACGATTCCTGGTGAAACATGTCTGCCGCCACCGTATGGATCATTGTCATATCTGAGAACAAGCGGAAGTGGGGCTATTTTTCTCCATGATTCGATGATTTTAGGAAAATTTGTGTCAATATTTTTTTTAGTTCCTCTTTTTTAAATGTTGGTACCGTAAATGTAAAATCTTTTTCTTCATATTCTTTTTCTGCTATGTCGTAACCGATAAATGGCCTTCTATGCAGGGGGAAAGGAAGAGCACGATCACGATGATCACGAGCACGAATAATCTCTATTCTTATATGATCATGTACTTCCCTAATGAAACTTTCATTAACATAATTATAATCTGATTCCAATTGATTTAGATGTTTTATTGATTCAATGATCTGTTGTTTTATATCATCATTATAATGTTACGATAACGACAAAAACAAATTTTGTATATTATCGATTATTTGTTTGACCTCAGAATTAATGGGGCCGGAATACATTTCATAAACCTCCAAATATCTCATTTCACCACTAAAATCATAAATTTTATATGCAATGTTTCCACTCCTCCACGGATAAAAATTTCGGTATTTAGGAGTTGTTATAAATTTCTTTTCATCTGTAACAAAATCATCCCTACGTGGTTCTGGTGGTCCGTGATATTCTGGCGGGATTTCAGGCCAACCTAGTACTGATCTTATCGATGATTGATAAATATCAACAGCGTAATCAGGTGAATGTATTTCAACCGCAGAAGATAGCGTCGGCTCATGAACTTTAATCGATATTTTTGCTTCTTTTCCCGTTATTGATTTTATTCTACGCGCAAATTCTTCATTAATCTCTTCCATCTCATAACTGCCAGTGGGTATCCCAATAACGTTCCAGTCAGGTGTTCCATCATCTTTATTTTTATTAGCAAATACAAGCGAATTATTTGCTGGTGTACCATTAAATGATTTCGATCTGATATTTGGCCAACTGTGATATACTCGTAATTGTGCAAGTGCGATTTCTTTTATTGGAATCGCAGTTGGAAAACTAACGTTAAATTCAGGATTAATCGAACTTACTGAGATCATCGCTGTTTTCAGCGGAGTTGTGTTTGTCACGATCTGCTGGAGTAGCTCTAGTGATGTCATTATTTAATATATTTGTGCCTTTAATATCAGCACAGTTGAATATTTTAATCATTTCTGTAACTCAAAATCAGATATAATTCCATTATTAAGACCTGTTGATAACAACGAAGATAACTTCGAGTATGCTACCGTCGGCGTGTATAACTTTATCATGTAATCGGATAATGTTTTATTCGTGCAAGTACTTTTATTTTTGCAATGATATTTAGCACACCTGCAATTGATGTTGCAGCTGAAATACAGATTGTTACGGTTACTGGCGCCATCATTGTTATCGTTGATAATAATACACCGGTGGAAACAACAACAGCGGATACTGAATAAACGATTACGTCAACGATAACTAGTCGTCGTCGATATTTCTTTATTTTTACCGTATATTGTTCGACTCGATTTTTTAAGTTCGTTTGCCATTCACGTGCTTGATTGTACCTGTAATGTTGCGATGCTGAGATACTCATTATATTTTATACAGTAACCAATTCAGGTGTTTCAGCTACAAATTCTAGACACCACCAGAAAGATGCTTTGGTTAATTTCTTTTCAGCTGCTTCCAGCATAAATATTTCTTCGTTTCCGCTTTTAATATGATAGACACAACTCCAGAAAACTTGGAATGACGCCATGGGTACGTTGTAAAAATCTCGAATTTTGCAGCACTGAACACAGACAGCCCCTGTACACGCCAGTGGCTGTTGCGGTATATTTAATAGTTTTATTTTGCTGTGACCATGTTGCGAATCCAGATGACACCATGCATACGATATTGGTAATATGCCCGGGAGTTATTCCGGCTGAAATTTTAATCAGACTAATTTTGTTAACGATATCAGGAATTGCACTTACGACATCTTCTACTATTTTCTTAGTTGTGTCTAGGTTAGTTTTGATATCAGAAAGTTTTATGTCAACGGCGTGCGGAGTGCCGAAGAATTTATCTATGGATTCATCGGTTTTTTGAAAATTTCTTCGAAATCTTCCAAAAGTGCCTTCGTGCACATCATACTCGGCCCGCAACGTAGAAAATTTACCATCTACGGTATTGTAGTTAACGTCGACGTATTTTTTTCGTCGCGGCATCTTCGTCGGATGTTGGATCTCTTAAAACTACTATCTTGTTTCCGTTCATGCTGAGTTCACCTGTCATTGTGTCGCCGGTGTTTCTTACACGATTAGCAACACTTTTTGCAATTTCATCTCTGATGGTTATAAACGATATACTTGAATCTCTGATTCTACCGCCGTCAGTAAACACAGGGATGTTATCCGTGACCGCACCGAGTACTCGTCGAACTATATCATTCCATTTGATATTGCTAGTTTTTAGTTTTCCTTATCGGTCCTGAAAAATAACAACCTCATCTGGGTCAACTCCAACCAGGTTCATAATATCAGCAAGTTCATCTTTAGTTGCGTACTTCGACAAATTAATGTCGGATTTTTGTTTCTTAGTGGTAGAAGAAGATCTTCCGTAAATATCAACCATTATAATTTAAGATCTGTTCAAAACGAAGCTGTTACTTGTATAATCATGCACGACCTTATTAGGTGCCGCGGAGGACTTTGATATAGCGTCGAGTACATTAATTACTTCACTGCCGCATATTGGCGGATCCGTCATTGTTTGTGTTGGTAGCGTTGAATACCAAACCGCTGCGTGAAGTTGCGCGACATACTTGATAAACTCACGAGGTGGAGCTAACCCGTACGAATCAAAATAAACGATTCCACGTGGATCAATTGCGTTTGCGGTCCAAAGAGTACCAGGTCCTGAATTATCATCGAGATTAATAATACCTGTTTCAGCGCTGTTTGGTCGGTCCGGCAATTGATCTCGCATAAAAACACCTCTGAAGTTTTTTATTTTTAGTTGTTTAACAGCATCAAGTAAATCAAAATTTCATGCTGAAAAAATTAACGAAGTGATCCTGGAAGCCTCAGACCTTTTCCCCAACGAGATCCCGGCAATCTTAATCCGGTCCCTCTTTTTTTTAATCCTCGCCCTGTTGCTTTCTTTAGAGCCATTCGAGCAGCGGTTTCAACAGCACCTAATGCGGCTGCTTTTGCTACGGCAGTGCCGCTGTGGCAATTAATGCTGGAATAGCCGCGAGAAGTGGAAAAATACCGCCTGTTTTAATTGAGTCTTTAACCGCACCCGCAGAGAGATTAAGTTTGACGCCTGTTTTTGATTGTTTAGCGCTGTTGAAATGCTTAAGTTGACGTTCTGATAATGATAATTTATTTTGACCGCCCGTGATCTGATCTCGCTTTAGTGATAATTTCATTCCGCAGTTTTTTGCTGAATTTGATTGAAGGTTTTTAGTCTGACCAGGAGTCAGACTGACACTAACATGATGATATGGCATTTTATGATAATACTCATGTTTTTAAATAACATGATTAAAGATTTTCCACTGGTGCATCAATAACCCTCATTCGTCCACTACCACCTTCAAGTAACATTGCTTTGTCACTGAGTATAACCGCGATTGCTCTGTAGGCTGCACCACCTGGCCGGTCAGTAACACTAGCTCGAACGTGTATATCAACGACAGATTGCCTGGATAAATCAAGATGCTCCAGCGAAAAGTAATAAATCGGATACAGATTTATAAAATCTAACTGTGATATTTGCAGCCCAGTATCCACGTTTTGATCACGTCCCATAAATTACATCAAACGATGATATGCACGCGCTACGTGATTTTGACCAAAATTTAACAATATATCTTCAGCTGGTTCTTGATGTCCATTTATCCGCAAGGAAACTTCATCAACTCCAAGTCTGTCAAATAGCATACGTGAACGTTCTTGACTATTCGTCCGATCATTATTTTGCAGCGCAATAAAAATAAGTCGTGGCGCAGAAACACCTTGCTGTGATGCTATATTCCATGTAAATAAACCATTAGCATTAACTTGAGCAGCATCTGTGGTTACTGTTAACCATGATAGCAATGATTTACCGCCTTGATCCGTAAAAGAGAGTAATTTCTGTTCTTCAGCAATAGATGGAATCATTACTGGCATCCACAATGAAAGCTTCGTTATATTTACTTTACCAGGATCAGCAACACCAGCACCTCGCCAGATTGCATCATTATCATCACTTTTTCTTGCGAGCACAACTGTGTGTGTAGCTCCAAAGATGACCTTTCTAAGATTTCTGAAAAATCCAAAGATGTGAGACAGTGGAATTGCACATGAAAAATTTCTATTATCTCCTGACAACACTGCTGGGCGTGTTGCAAATCCTAAGTTGTAAGTTGCATTAACACTTTTTATAATATCAAAAGAAGCACCTGGTCTATCTTCATGTTCAAAATCACATGGTTGTGGATTAACTGCAGTATCTCGTGGTGTTTGTAACTTAATATACTGAACATGATCGGCGTTGTTGGTAATATCCTTAGCAAACATCATTGTTGGACCAGCTGATCTTGTGTAATCATCAGAATATCTCGCTAGACCAATTATTGTTGTAGCAACATCAACATCATTCTGAATTGATTCAATATTTTTTCCATCAATCATGTATGTGGCGCTATTAAACAGTGCCATAATCCCGTTGTTGACAAAACCAACTCGGTCATTGACGCCGTAGTTAGTATCATCCGCCTTTACAAGTTCACCTTCTACTTCAATAAACGCCTCAGCGGGCAAGAAATATCTACTTGTATCCTGGACCTGTAATTCGATTCTCCCCCGCTGATTTGGTTGTCTTGCGTCATAGGAGTAAAATTGATAATCGCGTACTGATTCATGTTTGAGGACCGGTGCATCCATGTCAAATGCTGGGTCGGACATACGCTTGAACATTTTATTATAATTACCATTTTTCCAAATGGTGATCTAAATTATCGTTGAAGACCACTTCCGCCATTAAATTTGCAGTTATATTTCTTTCTGCTTCTTCAAATAATTCCACTAGTTTTTGATTTGCGGCTTGATTTATTATTTTACTGACATTTGCGGGCATAACTTCAGTGCTGGCCATTTTCACCGGTTGCTGCGTTTTTTTTCGTACTAATCGAGATAGTCTGTCCTTGACTGTCGAGAACGCTTTACTGGCAAGATTACCAATAGCGCCTGGAATTTTATCACGAACAGCCTCAATAGCCTTCATCCCTAATTGTTTTGCAATTGGTATTGCTTTTGGAGCCACACTTCTAAATAGACCCTGAACAACATCACAAAGTCCATCTCCGTAAATTATTTTGTAATTTGGCAGTCGTGAGTTTACTACCCTGACCATGATTGGTCCACGCTGAGTAGTGTGTATAATCATTTTTATATACTGATTAATTAATTGTTTAGTCGCTGTGATAATCATCAGCAATTTCATCAATAAGGGAACGATAAATGCTGCGATCCATAATACCACCTTGAAATAATCTTCGACAAATATCAGATATTTCATTAACAATTTCTGAAGAATTGTTTCCTGCACGTTTTCCTCCAATCAGTATTTCTAGTCGTTCTACGTCAGAAAGAACACTGTTAGGACAGGCAATAAGATCACTCCCCAAACCACTTTCCGTTGCTCCTTCTTCTGTTGTTTCCGTTCTATTCTCAGATAATCTTAAGGGTGATCTTTCTTCTTTCCCTTTTGATTTTTTAAGCAGCTCCTCAGACTTTTTAAGTTCCGACGTCAACCTTTGCTGCGGTGAAGAAGATTGTTGTTGTTCTATCTGTTGCAGAAGTTGAGGAAGCTGATAGGAAGGCTCTTGCTGTGGGATTGCGGTGGAGAAGATTGTCGTTGTTTATTAAACTCTCTATTAAGTATTTCTATTTTTTTTTGACAAGTGCATCGAATTCATCACGTCTGACTTGTTTTTTGCTATAATATAAACGGTATATCCATTTAATAAAATGTCATTATTTACGGTTTCATAACCGGGTTTTAACATTTTAGATTTATCATACATACCAATTAGTATTTTTGCAGGTAAATCATATTCTTTAGTATTTTTAATATCCTCAGTAACCTCTTTCTTAAATGTTTTAATCAGTTCAACATTTTCTTTTATTGGTTTAGATGCAAGTTCTTTTTTCACGTCGGCAAATTCAGTACGAATTTTACCAATACCTTCAAGTATTTCTTCGCCGACGGGTGGAGGTTGAGCTGCAGCTATATCAGCTGGAAGATCTCGTAAAATATTTTTTGTTTTCTTAGTTCTCGCCGCTATTTTTTCAGTTTGCTCAGCGGTTTGTTTTACTGATGGAAGTAAACCTTCAGTAGCCTCTGCAACTCTTTCAGTAATTTTTTTCACCGGTTTAAATAACTGTAGTAGTGAAGTGGGCCACCCTAGCCTCAATGGGAATTATCATTACAGAGACCCCTGGGCCACTCTAGCCTCAATGGAAAATTAACATGGAGAAAAATCGTGGGCCACTCTAGCCTCAAGGGGAATTTAACATGAGAAATAGTCTTGGGCTACTCTAGCCTCAAAGGGAATTGAACATGGAGAAAAAGTTTTGGGCCACTCTAGCCTAAAGGGAAATTCAACATGGGATTTTTTTTAAAAAAAATTTTTTAAATTTAAATTTAAATTTAAATTTAAAAAAGGGGTAGGCAATTGAAAAGTCATTCTCTTTTCGAGAAATATGGCTGACCCTGAAAAGGGCCTTTGGGTTTTCTTCTTCTGCTTCTAATTTCTTCTTTTTCTCCACCAAGTTCTTATTTTATCTCCTACACTCTTTCTCTTCTTTTCTTTCTTTTTTTCTCCTGCTCTTGTTTCTTCTTCTCTTCCTCCTCTTCTTTCTTCCTCTTCTCATTTTCTTCTTCCTTTTCAATTTTATCGTTCCATTTGCGTATTCTTATCCTTTCCTCTTCATCCTCCTTCTCCTCCTTTATCTCTTTCATGACACCACTTATCATGTCCTTTACCTTTCTTAAGTTATTAATTTCCATCTTTACACGATGGGGACTATAGGAATAGTGGTCTTCAACGAGTCTTATTAACATCTGCTCCATCATTCCTAAATTGTCTAAAACGTCTTGCAATGTTTGCATTTTGTCCATTTGGTTAGAAGCCATCTTCTTTGTAGAATGGTTTGAACGACGATAACTGTGGGTTCTTATAGTGAAAGCGCGGAAGTGAAGGAAAACATCCCCTAAAAACATAAAATTGATCTTACCTAGATCATGATCAAAAACAACAACGCGCGGACGTGAGGAAAACATCCCCCTACTTTTCTCATTTCATATAATAAAACCCTAACTATACTCTCCACAGACGCTAAGAAACCCATAATCTACTATTCACACAAACTTACGTGAACGGTTACAAACACAAACACACAAACACATACCCTCACACAATGAAAAAAGTGTTAGTGTTTATATTCACACTACTCTACCTACACACATTGGCAAATTGATCGTTATTTCTTTTCTAGAGTATTGGGTAGCCCTGAAAAGGGCTGTTTTTTGAACTCCAGATGCACCTATCTAATGGTTGCACCTTCCTGGCCTGGCGCCACACACGCATCTTCTTCCCCAGTCTTCTTTCACATTTCTTCTTGGGAGTGCAGAGGCAGGATATGTGGCTTCAGAATCCCAATTTTCGGTTTCTGGGATTCTGAAATTTCTTCTTCTCTCCTTTTCCTCCTCCTCCTCTTCTTTGCCTCTTCTCTCCTCCTCTTCTTTTCTTCTTTCCTCCTCCTCTTTCATTCTTGCTTCTCGACAATGGCCTCCGCGGCCAGTTCATTTAGTATGCGAATGGCATATTCCAGGTGCATCTGGAGTTCTAACAGTTTCACAATTCTGGTGTTCATTCTTCTGGTGGTGTTGATCAATCAACAAGGGTAGCTAGACTGCCGAACGAGTTTCAATTTATAGTGAAAGAGCGGACGTGAAGGAAAACATCCCCCTAAAAACATAAAATTGATCTTACCTAGATCATGACCAAAGAAACAACAACGCGCGGACCTAAAAGAAACACTCACTCACTTTTTATGCTACCCATCACTATTCTAAACTTTTTTTAAAAATCACTTCAATAGACTATTTACATACGCAAAGCAATCCAATCTAACCCCCAAATCTACACCTCTAACAGCCAAAAAACAACAAACATCATTTTAATCTACTATCCATACCAACTTACTTAACCACTTACAAACACAAACACACAAACACATACCCTCACATTTTTTTAAAAAAAGAGTTAGTGTTTATTTTCACACTACTCTACCTACTCACATTGGCAAATGGATAGTTATTTCTTTTCTAGAGTATTGGGGTAGCCCTGAAAAGGGCTGTTTTTTTGTTTGCTATGGCAATCTTTTTTAGTTTCTAAGAATGCGATGTCCTCTGAGGATAGACTTTCTGGCGATAGGTCTGCTTCTTCGGAAAGAGAAGAAGAACTCTTTGGTGTCGATACGGCAATCGACAAAGCCTCTGTCAGGTTCAGGTTGCTGCTGCTGCTGTTGCTGTTGTTGCTGCTGTTGCTGCTGTCTCTGAAGTCTGTACTTCTCTGTCCATTCTTCTTTCTCTCTGTTCATTTCTTCTCTGAAGAGCTCTTCTATCAGGTCTTCAGTGACTTTTAACATTCTCACATTCTCTATTTCTTCTGGCTTCGGTATCAGATTGTGTCTGACCCTATGCAAATTCACGTAGGCTTCGTTGAGCTTAGCTAGTTTGGAGCACATCCTCGTAGGAGGATGAGTCGACAATGGATGGTTAGACTGGAAACAACCCCGGTTCTTAAAGTCAAAGCGGGGACGTGAAGGAAAACATCCCCCACACGGTTTTCGAGTCGCAACGTTCAGTGAGTGTCATGAGAGGGATAGTAAGAAATGAAAGAGCATGAATCCAACATTCTTATAGCTAAACAAACCACAAAGGCATTTTTTGTCAAAACACAACATTTTTTATTCAAAAATCACTTAACACTAAACAACAACTCTAACATTTTTAACAATAATCCAACAATATAACATCAAACAATTTTTTCAAATCACAAACAATTTTTTCTCAATTGACAATCTACTTTAAACAGGGCTGACAACGTTGTGAATGAAATTGTGATTTCCACTGTAGGAAATCATTAGGCCATTGATGGACACTACGTTTCCTAGCTTCAGACAAAAGATAAGCATAATGGTCACAAAACCATCGATCTACTTTCACATCATTTCTTGAAGAAGAACGAGGATCAAAATGAGTCACTAAATGTTCTAAGGAATAGCCCAGGCTGCGATGATGCAGAAAATACACACAGTACTGTCCACACACCAAGGAATCTGTGCCTTGTAATTTCACATCATTGAATCGGGTGGTTTGAGCATTTCTTCTCATAAAGTCAATGATATCGTCTTCCAAAGGGGGCAATCCGTACGAATCGAAATATTCCACACATCCTTCTTGAGGAAAGTAGACGGCTACCCAGTGGGTTCCTGGGAGATGACTGTCGTCCGTGTTGATTACCTAAGCTTGATGGTCTTTAGGTTTGCGATGAGGGAGTTCATCTTTAGCACAGACGACAGGATTCCAAGAAGCCGTATACGAACTGTGGTTCAAAAGGTAATAAAGTTCCCAGGTATCCATTGATTTGTGTGTGCTTTTTTCTTCTTCTTCACAGGTAATAATAAGTCGTCAATTCGATCCTGACTTTTTGCTTGAAAATGTCTGACGAATAAACGGTTATTCGTTCTGTTTCCTCACTCTGATTCAGGAGAGCTTCGATACGATGGATCTCTTGAGTGGTTAATGGTGGACAAGAATGTTCACGCAAGTCTTTATACCACTGGTGCAACACGTCTTTGTTCGAGATGAGACTCCAAGCTTCGTCCAGATACTCGTCCAATTTTTCTTCTTGACTTAACATTAGGCATTTATCGTGTTGAATTTGACTGGGATGATCGTTTTGACATCCATAACAATTTTTCTTGATCAATTCCGTCATTTTTTCCACCAAGTGTTTGGCAAAACAGGAGACTAAATGGGCTTCTTGTTCTGGCCATCTCGACTTCATCATGATCACTTCTTCTTCCACAGTCTCCTCACATTTCATGTCTAAAGTTTCTCCACTAGGCAAAGAGGGATAACAGTCTTCCATGGTTTCTAGTAATCTAGAATGACTTCTCTCAAACTGTTGATTTCTATCGTATTGTCAAATTCTGCATACAGAATGACGTTTACCGTTTCATCAGGGTCTCGGTCTTTAAACTGAATTTCCACACGAATCTGGCCGGATTTTATAGGGTGGAAATGTCCCTCGTCACTACCTTGGTCTGGAGTGAAATCAAAAGCCCACAAAGCATAGCCTCCTGCATAATCCTCGTACGTAATACCGTGACTTGTATTGGTTCCTAACTGTCCGGTGGCTTCGTACAGGGACAAGTACGATCTCAAGTAATTCTTCTTGGTAAAGTCAGGTTCGAAAGGTCGGGTACACAAGGTCTTGCCATCGCGACTGACTTCGATCTTGGACACGCCAAAGTGTTGAAAGTAGAAAGGATTTTTTCGGCAGCTCCGTTGAAGGCTGTATTCTCGACGATACCAACGATCAAACGTTTCGGTAGCTGTCCTTGGAACAGATGATCTTCGATCATGGATCGCTGTCCCTTGGGAATGGTGAAGGTTTTCACTTCCACGCGTCATATGGGATACTTGGCGGTCGTTCTGCTCAACGTCTGACTGATGTCGTTTCCCACTTCAGGTAACACTTCCACACGGCGTACGTAGAGTCTGGCTTCTTGGATTTTGGTCTTGTAACCGTCACTATCAGCCAATAAATGGAAAGCGGTACTGCTACGATTCAGTCTCAGGCGGACATCCACCCCGTTCAGCAAATACTTTTCTTGCAACCACATGTCCAAATGCAAACGATCCATCAGTTCTAAACTTGTGTCGACTCCCGTGATTCTCTTTCTTCGTTCTAGAAATCCATCATTGTTGTCTTTCTTTTCATCAGTTTCCAATATTTCAAACTTGGTAGGTTCGTCAGCTTCCCATACCATACAGGCATTGAGATGAGTGTTCTTGGCATCTATTCCGTACGTCAAGAGATTTTCCAGGTAGGCACGATAAGGGTAAGTATCCATGCTGCTACTGACCAGTTTGTTATTCAAGTACAAGTCCACTCCACTGAACAAGGAATGCATGAAATTGTTGACGGGAGCTACTGCTTCATCGTCTATAGCACCTCCAGTCTTATCTAGAATTTTGACTTTCAGGTACAAATAACTGCTATTCAGATCGATGTAATCTTCGGGCTGTCCTTTGAATTCAAACTCGATGGGAGCGGAATCTGTCAAAGAGGAGACGGGGTGAAATTCCACCCATTGGGATTCTTGCATGGTCATCATGGTGAGGAGCATGGCAAACAGGTCCAGTTCCGTCTTGGAACAAGCGCAAGATTCTCGGTGCATCATTGTTTTCTCTGTGTCTCAATAATCGAAAACGTCTAAGTCTCGAACGGTTCTTCTTTTCTTGGCCTTTCTCGCTTGAAGTCTGGTGAAAGGGTGTTTTCTTCGTCGTCTCTTTCTGCCTTGTCCTTGCTGAATGCCTGACTCGGTAGCGTGCAGAGCATTTATAGTTGTTTCTCGGCGACCCAAAATGTCTTTGCCCGTTTGCATCAAGACATTTTTGCCTGCCCTCATGAAGGCTTCTTTAGGGTTTTGTTTGTCGATGATGACATTTTGGAGAAATTCTTTGCCTTGCGTCAGTGCCGCATCTTTCAAGGCGTGCAATCCGCGTGTCACCATCGGTTTCAACACCGGGGCCACCGAACGAAAGGCCGATTTCAGCATATCTCCTAAACCGTGTCCTCGCTGTCGAGCAACCCCTCGGTACACTGGATACATGACTTACGAATCGTGAGAGAACCGTTTTCGAAAATGGAGTTTCACCGTGACTTTTCCTTTGGTGAATGGAATATTTTGTCCCAAATCTCCTTTTATAGCAATGTTCGCCGTGTCCAAATACGACTTGCTGACCGGCAAATAGTGTGGATGGACAAATTCGCGGTGGACGTAGTAAGTGTTTCCACCTTCCTCGTCAGCGTTCGTGGCAGAATCTACTTTGAAAGGAATGACACGCAGTAACGGTATGGAGGTGTGTCCCACCACGTTGTACTCCACCACATCGGAATACACGAACATCAAATTCAGTCCTTGGTTCAGTTCTACCGGGGCACGAAATAACTTGCTAAAAGACTCGTTGTCGTAAACGATGGGTAATTCGTTTTTCTTGAGCATGGCCATTCTCATGTTCATGTCTCCGCCCAACATGTCAAACAATTCAGGACAAAATAAAATGGACATGATTTTACTTCGTTCAAATTTCATCGAGAAGCGACGAGCTGCTTTGTGGTACTCCATGGTGACACTTTTGTTGACATGCTCCAAAGCTTTCAGAAACACGACATTAAACCTGGTGGCTATGGTGCTGACCAAATGTTGACCACTAAAATAATAGCCTGGGGGAATGAACAAGTGATAGGTGGTGTACTTTTGTGTACGGGTTTTCTTGTCATATTTGACATTGCTATCCATCCACTGTTGCATTTGCTCGTCATGAACTTCCACATCAAAAAAATTTTGATTGGGAAGGACATTGAGGACTGGGGTCGGGTGAATGATATCTACTAAAGCCACTTCCCAATGGGCTTCGTGATCTGCGGGGATGGCCTGAGGTAATTTGGCCGTGTAACAGCACAACGTGTTGTGGGGAAACACCTCCATGGAACTGTCACTGGGTAAGGTTAAGTAAAATTAGTTTTGGTGACTCATAATTCCAGGGTTCTGTGGCTCTCCGAGGGGTTAGTGGACGTCAGAGGCGTGTCTCCGCCCAAAATGGGGTTCTGGTTGTGGTTGGAGTGGTGACTGACACTGGCACTGGACACAAGGTTCCCGTTGGAAGAGAATTTCAGGGAGGGATTGGGAAGCAGGTAACCGATGCAACTGCTCAATAAAATGGTCCACAATTGTTTGTCTCCTTGTTGCAAACTCAAATTGGCGATGGCTGCCCCGATGACACAATACACCACGAAGATTTGGCAGAAAAAGACGATTTGCGTTTTAGGCACACGTTCTCCACACCACACCCACAAGGGTTGTTTTTGTAAATCTTGCACAGAAGAACTAGGTGAAGGAGGAGTGGTCGACGTAGCTGCGTCTGTGTGAAAGGGCATAATGGTCACTTCTTTTTATAGTCGATGACTTACGAAGCGTCGATCCAAGAATCAAAACTGGGTGGATATCCTTTCCAACGTACTTTGACTTCTTTGACACGTCGTTTGCCCACTTTACGGGTTCTGCGTTCGAGAATGCTTTCGATGTCGTACACGTCGTCTTCTTTTTTGGTGACACGTTGTAACTCGGGCAAATAAAACGTTCCTTTGAGCACTTCTCCATTCATGTCTTCCAATTTATAGACGGCAGGATGACGGCCATGCACTCGTCCAGTGACGCGAAACAATTCGTTCGTCCAGTTAGGTAAGTAACCTTTGTCAAAAGTGCGTTTGGTTTTGCCAATGCGCACCCAATCTCCTACGGCCAACTCTCCACTTTTCTTGGGGACAGCCCTCGTCGGGGACGTACCAAACAGACACTCAAACACCAACACTTCGTTGTCGGGAGTCACGTCTTGCAGGGCACGTCCGATGCTTCGATGGTAAGATTGGTTGTACGCTTGCACCAGGTGCGGTAAGATGTCGATGTACTTCAGAGTGTGGTGATGCGTAAAATATTTCCACATGCGTTCTTTCAAAGTGCGTTGAAAACGTTCCACGATGCTGGCTTTGGTTTCGGGATTCTCGGTGGTAAAAAAATGAATGTCACGTTTCTTTAATTCTTTTTTGAAAGCTTGGTTCAGAAATTCGGTGCCTTTGTCCGTTTGCCATCGAAGAGGGTGACGACCACTTTGTTTCAACACTCGTTGCAGGGCTCGCACTAACTCGCTGCTCGATTTGGAAGTCAAGGGCACGACCCAGGCAAATTTGGAAAAGACGTCGATGACACAAAACAAATATTTGTAGCCACGATTGTAGCTGGCCAAATGAGAGACATCGGCTAAATCGGCTTGCCATTGATGATCGATGCCTTCCACTCGGGTGCGACTTCTAGCAAACTTGCGTCGAATGGGTTTGTGTAAAGTGTAGGTAGCTTGTTCTTGTAACCATCGTTGCACTTGAGGTAAACGGAGACTTTTCAGTCGAGTTTTGGCAGCACGATACAATTTTTGAACTCCTGCATAACCTGCAGGATGCGAGGGATCGTAGTAAATGTTGGCTAAGACTTTTTCCATTTTTTTGTGTTGGTTGGTGTGTTAATAAGGCACCCACTCTTGATGGATGCTACTCTTTTTCTCTTGGGGTATTTTCTTGGATTGCAATGCTTTGCGTGTGCGACCGGCAATAGGTGTTGAAGAGGAGGATGTCTGAGCGGGGGATATCGGTTCTTGTTTCACTTCTGTCTTCACTTCTGTCTTCACTTTCTTGTTCTCTTGTGATGAAGGAGTGGCCATCATCTTTTTAATCCATCCAATTCTGGAGGTAGGTGGTGTTGTTAACTTGCGTACTTTTTCTGGTGGAGTTTGAAACCCTTCTTCTTCTTCTTCTTTTTCTGTCTTGGTCACGGGTAGTGGTGGTACTGGTACTGGTACTGGTGATGGTGCTGGACTTTTCATCAAGGTCTTAAAATCTTTCAGAGTGGGTAGAGCTGTTTCGTCTAAAGCTTTCTGGTGAAAGAGTTGCAGTCGTTGCAAGAGTTGACCGTACTTTTGCGATTTTTCTGTTTCGGACAAATCTTGGCGATCCATCAAGGACTGCAATTCGTGTTGTAACTGGGACATCTCGCTCAAATTGGGATTGGGAGGTAAATGCGGGGTACGTTGTTCTTGCCACCGATGGTATTCCATCCATCGTTTGTAAGGCACAAAAGCTAGTTTTCGTCCTTCCATGGGGTTGTCAGGGGTCAATTCTGAGATCTTGGGACTTCCGAGGGCCTTTTTATCTTGCTCCCACCAGTCCTCCCAACATGGTTCCCAAGACTCCTTTCAGTATGGGGCCTAACAAGAGAGGCAAAATCCCTCCACGTTGGACTAACATCTTCTTCTTTTGACGAATGAGAATTTTCTTTCGAACCATTTGGCGAAGAAAGTGACGATGTTTGCTTAAGCATTGTTTCTGGTGTTTGGACAAAGGGATCGTGCCTTTCAAAACGTTCAAACAACATTCGCACACGGTATCGATGACCTCTCTGGAGGCTGATTGAATCAGTTTTTTTCGTAGGGGTGGAGAAGCTTTGGACAGGACAGATAACATGTCCCCATGTTTGACTAAATGTGGAGGCAATCCTTTCCTTTTCTTTCCTTGGGGTTTTCTGGAGGGTGACATCTTTGCTTGTGAGTTCCGGGACATTCACCAAACAGACACTAACGTTGATGACTTAACACACACCCTTTTATCTTTTTTGGGACTATCGCTTTGTCATAAAGGTGACAATGTTTTTCCCAAAATCGCCAAGGAATCCTCCCCTTTGTTGACGCCTCTTTTTCTTGGAACGACTGTGTCTTTTCTTAGGGTAATGTCGATGCTTGGCTAAGCGCTTTGTCGGATGACGCGTCTGCCTTTGTCTCTTTCTTTTTTGGCTTCTTGGAGGTGACATCTTTTACAAGTTCACTGATATCCCTACTTGGTCACAGGCCTTTTTTATACTGGAACGCGTCGCCACTGATTGTCTTTACGGCGTATCAACTTCACGACAGGCATGACACGTCGTGCAGGGGTGCGCAACGGACTAAATCGAGCCAGTTCTTGCTTGGACAAATCCAGTAAACTTTGTAACATGCCCGATCTTTCATGGACTTTGATTTTGGGAGAAGGTACTTTGTGAACAGCAGCCACTGCCTCTAAATTGGAGGGTCCTGCCACTGGGGAAGTTCTTTTGGGGGTCATCAACGGAGACGTTCTTGGTGTGATCAACGTCTCCAAGTACTCTTCAGTTCCTGGTGTCATCAACGGAGAAGTGGACAAATGTGAGGATGCCGGAGACGCAGTCACTGCCGTGGTAGATCGTGGTTTGCGAGTGTAAGGTTGCGTCCTGGCCGAAGTGCCTCTCTTGCGACTAGTTTTCTTCTGTGGGCTTTTCTTTTTCTGGGGACTTTTTCTCTGTTTCTTTTTCTGAGAGCTTCTTTTCTTTTTCCGGGGTGGTGTCTCGTCAGAGGAGGGTCCTGCCACTGGAGAAGTTCTCCTTGGGGACCTGGTCTTTCTCTTTTTCTTCTTGGGGCTTCGTTGGACTTTTGTCTTGGGTATAACTTTGGGGGCATTAGGATCCCATCTTAAGATTGAGCGAATGATGACCCCTCCTAGAGTACCGCTCCCTCCAGGTTTCAAAATGATTTGTTTTTTGGTTTGAGTGTCGATGCGGGGATCGACCAGTTGGACCAAAGCGACTTTGTTTCGATCGAAAAAGCGTTTGGTTTCATGAGGAATCTGAATGATTCCTTGGAGTAATTAACGTGCCGTCACCGTGAACCATCGTAAGACTTCTTTGAGACTAGCTTCTAAGACACGAGCTCGTGTTTGTGGATCTTTTTCTCGACTGATGCCATACAAGGCACGAATCAATTTGACGGGAAGATGCGACTGAAGGGACATCATGTTCGCACTGAGAGTGAGACAGACGAAAAAGGGTCTGAGGTTTTTATAGATTTTTTTATGTGGAGTGAAATGAAGTCGAGGACGGAGACGTGTACAGGACAGGCCCTCCGTCTTGGCACCAGTGGTGAAACAAGTGAGTACGAAATCGCAAATCCTCGGGGGTCGTAGGTTTCAAATCGACGAGTAAATAGGCGTGTGGCGTTTGAGTGGCATCGTCGTACGCCTGAGTCAGCCAAGGCGTTCCTAACTGTTTGGCTAAGACTTGCACTTGCTATTTATCTCGAGGGCTTTTAAACAAGACCACGTAATGCGCATTGAGACTGATGGTGCGATGGGCTTTACTTTGTTGAAACAAATTTTGGGTGATGTAAACGACACTGGCATTACGGTGATGCCCTTTGCGCGTGAACCACAGTTTAATTTCTTCTTCGTCTTCTCCTAACATGTCGTCGAAAATGACCAAATGGGTTTGACGGGAGTCAGAGACGATGCCGTCGTCTTCTTTAGGAATGCCTTCCACAAACACGATGGAATCGCCTTGACTTTCTCGCAAGAGGCTGTACGCCGATTGCCACTCTTTGTAACACCACACGATCCGCTGAGGTGGTCGATCGATCAAATGATGTTTATGTTCGATCAAACGTTTGACGAATTCGGTTTTGCCTGAACCGCTAGGTCCAGCAATGAGCATGTTAAAGGGATGGCGAAGATACAAAGCCTCCCAACTGGCACGATCTAAGTGTTCGTCGATGACTTTGACAGTAAAGGAAGAGGGAGCAGAGACAGCAGAGGTAGCCATTGTGCGAGAAATGTCACTTGTGACACAAAAACAAACAAGACAAGAGTTTATATACTTTTTCAGAACACGTTTATTGAATGTTTTTTTTTTTCAAACATGAATACGAAAGACAAAAATACATCAAAGCCAAAGGCTTAAGTACAAGGATAAAAGGCACATGATAACCATTAACGTGGGATAAAAACAAGTGTCTGTACAACATGTTTTGGGTAATGTTCTAACCAGTTCTATAATAGGGGGTATGGTCACACAAGTGTCCTCCCGAAAGGGTCTTTCAGGTCTGTCCACGACAGTCCTGTCCTGGGTGACGGGTTCTTCTGGCACCGTCACTAACACGGGTTGAAAAGTAACTTTTTTCCTTGAACAACTCTCGTGCATACTGGGCCACTTCTTGGGTCCAAGCCTCAAAACCCCATTCTTTCCAGGCACGGACATCTGTCCAATGGGGATGTAAGTCACAAGCTACACACACATCGTCATACACGTCTTGGGTAGCTAAAAGTTGACGAATCTTTTTTTCCTGTTGAGGTCGAGAAGTATCCAGATGAAAACGCAAGGCTTTGAGCAAAAGGAGTTTTTCGTGACCATTTAAGGCCATTGAGGTGGTAAGTACTGATCGTAAAGAGTCCACAAAGAATCGGCTGGTAAATGAAATCCCAGAAAACAAGTCACTAAGACACACACCACTTGTCGACCCAAATTGAATGGATACAGTTCTTGTAATAATCGATGGTAATGATCCACGGTTTGAATATGGTCATTGAGTTCCTTCCACGGAATCTGTTCAATGACATGTGACATAAGCCGTGGCATGGCAGCCTGTTTTTATATTCTCTTTTTTTCGGATGCAATACACGTACTTTCTAGCCAGAGATCTTCGTTCTCCAGTAGGGAATCTAAATCTTGCATACTGTAACCGAAACGTCAGAGTTCGTTTAGAAGTTTCCTCTTCCGCTAAGTAGATTCCACGTAACAAATGTTGGTAATCCTTTAACTTGTCTTCCTCAATGCGTTGCACTAGGTGAATGTCGAAGTAACCATAATTATGAACATGTCGATCATTAGCGACCTCAAAGCTTTGAACAATGTCTGACCATTGAAACAATTTCTGACGAATCAGTTCTCTTATACCATTCAGGTACCAGTGGTTAAAGATCTGGTGACGTAAGGGATGCAATTGTTCTTTACGTTTCACTTTTATTTTCACCAGCTCTCGGTAAATCCTTTCTCTCAACTCCACAGGCAAAGCACGAATGTTCTCTTGTAAAGTATTCATGAATAAGTCAGTCCGTACAATTCACAATCTTCTCATAGAGAGCAAAAGTAATCCACATAGTGAGTAATTTCTGACCACTGCCATTCAGGGTAACGTCCAAGAATGTCACTGAACTCTTTTGATGTAAACGGTCTAAAGCGATATAATAGGATGAATGCACCCTTGACCCAAAGAAATCTAACACACTGGTTGACTTTTTTCACTTTCCTCTTATGAATTTCTCGACACAAAAGTTCTACAGTGACCCATTGAGACTTCACTCTGGCAAACCCCTGCCAAACTTCTTTGTAAATCTTCTCTTGCAGTTCTTTAGGTAATGATTCAATATCGTTTTTGAAATGACGTTTAAATACTGGTCTCGGTGATGTCCAACATTTGACTCCTAACCAATCTGGTTTCTTCTTCGTCAACGACATAATAAGTTTCTTCAATGTCTCGGTCCTACTAAGGGTAAGTAATGACAATTCGGTGACCATCGAGCATGTTCTACGTAGGCCGAATCTTGCGGTTCCCAGTGGTGAAGTGACACACCGCAACTGAAGCACTTGACTTTATCTCCTTCGCCCAAGTAGAAAAATCCGGCTCTGGCTAATTCTTCGGGGGTCGGTCCTCCCAGATACTTAGGCCATTTTCCTTTGAACGATTGAAGACGATTTTCAAAGTCGCAGTATTCTGACAAACGCACAGGGAACGAATATTCGTCTTTCACAGGTTCGTTTCGATGAGGGTTGGGTGACATGAACAGGAGTTTGCTCAGGGCTGGATGACATCCGTAGGGAGGTAAACGTGAAGGTCGACATTCCCCTTTAAACCCAGTAAAATGTCCAAGAGGACGAGCGGCATCACTTTCGCATCCCTCAGGTTTGACACGCACAGCATCCCTTTCCATGATAGGGGTAGTGACACTAAAGTTCTCATGATGCTTTACGGCATCGCTCAGGTCACAACGTACAGCATCGTACCCATCGCAAGGCTCACAATCGCACTCGTCTGCAAACTCCGTTACGCAATTACAATGGTAACCACATGGACAATCGCAGTTTCCTTCCGGACATTTTCCGTCGCAATGCCTGGGTCTTATCCATCCAGTATTAGTCACACTAGAGGAAGATACAACTTTTTTACAATCCCCAAACTGGAACAATGTCTCTTTCAAAGTATTCATCTTGTTCGCTCGGTCTTGGTAGTCACAATGAACTATCGATCTTGACCATAGCCCCTTTTTATACTAGTCGCAATGCAGTCTCCAGCTTGTACATCTTTCCTTTTTTACGTTTTTTATGTCCTGTTCTGGAAGGTACCGTCTCTAAGGTACCGTCAACATTGTACCGTAGTGTGATGGGTGGAAAGGCCATAGAAAGGTAAGGGCAGTGCGGAGACCATCGAGTATGCTCCAGAATAGCTGAATCTTTATAGATACATAGATCCATTCGTAACTTCAGTCCGCAAGCGAAATACTGTACCTCGTATCCCAATCCTGACTCAGGTCCCAAGTAGACAAATCCTGTTCTAGCTAAAACATGCGAAGAAGGTAAAAATCCTTCCCTATCTGTAGGCCATTTCTGAAACGTGTCCAATCGACGGGCACAATCACAATAGTCAGGTAAAAAGACTGGAAAATGGTAGGGTTTGAACTTGGAGTTCTCATCGGGTTTCTCACTCGATTCTTGCTGTGGCGAAGTCATCTTTCTGGTGGGTGACTATCCTCTTACAACCAATGTTTTATACCAACGTGTCCATACGGTAAGGTGAAATGATTGGGAAGTCGCACTCGCTTCTGGTACACGATTTGATAGACTTTTTCCAAGGGTCGACTGACGATGTGGTGAGTGGGTAAACGTACAATCTTGTTCGGTTGATAGGTGGTCACTTTAAAGTTTCCATCCTCTCCCGATTGCAAGGCTTCTTTCAATACCCCAAAGTTGACCACTCGACTGGTACGATAATTCAGAGTCAGTCCTTTCACTTTGCACGTCGTGTGCTTCTCCTTGTTTGTCCCGGTATTGGTAGCCGTAATTTTTGGGACCGCCACTGACGAAACTTAGAATCTTGTCGTCGGGATGCTCGTCTGTCCAGGCTCCTAAACGGTCTCCTTCGATGTCAGGGTGATGTTGAATCGGGTGATGGATGTAAATGCAACTGTCCGTGTCAAAGTACAGGACGCGTTCCCCTAACACTTCTAAAGCTTCGTACAATTTTAAGCGAGCATGGGCTGTCACGTAAGCCGCAATGATGACATTTCCAAAAGGGTCGTCTTGTACAAAGTCCAGATCTTCTTCGTAATTGACCAAGATCAGATCCTCTCGAACGACGTCCACGTGTTTCATGTATCTGGTTTTGTCGTGAATCATTTGGAAGTAGCGGGAAGGTTCTGTCAAATACTCCGTCTTGGGTAAACACGGTCGTTGTGCCATTTTACCCCACAAGCAATTTAACATCACTTTGGCAAACGATCGCCTGCCTTCGTTTTTCTCGATGTGGTCCAAAGAGATGCCTTCTTGTTCGTAGTATTTCTCTTTGAATTGTATTTGGTCTTGGGGAGTGTGACACCAGGAAGGATAGCCGCTGGCTTCTTGCTTCAGTTTCAAAAAGGCATCCACGTAGTCGGCGAAAATGCCTTTCTGAGTAGGGTCACCCTTGTGGTATTGTTGTGTCTTGGGAAAATGGCAAATTTCGTACACTTCTAACAGTTGGTATCCCATGTCCAGAGCTTTGAACAATTCTACGCTGACCCAGGTTCCCGTCAAGGCACGTTCTTCCTGGCTGTGCTGACAAGGCTGATCTTGGTTGCACGTTTCGGCACAGGTACGGCACAAGGGAAACATCAGTTTGCCTTGACAATGGTGAGGTAAGACGGGATGGTATAGGGTCGTGGGAGGCAAAACTTTACACTTGATCAAGCCTTCGTATTGTCGAATGTTTTTCAGGTCGATGTGTTCCGTGAACAATTGCGGGTGCCCTACAGGAAAGCGACAATATTTGCACACGTAGGGATACAGCGAACACACATCCAAGTATTTGATTTCTTCTCCTTTCTCTTCGTCGGCTTGGTACAGCAAACAGGTGGCATTGGTCCTTCCTCCGTACAAACTATCCCTCGGGTTCAGTGGGTCCATGAACTGGTAACTTTCCACGAGGCGTTTAAACTCGGGATCGGTTTTCATACGGTGATCGTACTCGTGTTCCCACATTTCCACCACTTGGTATCCTTCCTGTTCCAACTTTTGGCGCCGCTGACAAGTGTCCTGGTACAAGTCTTCCATGGTTCGTTGTAAAAACTGATTTTTAGTGCTACGATCAGGGTAACAGACGGGACATCCGTGAAATAAGCAACCGTTAAACTCGTACACGATCTTGGGGTTTTCTAAGCCCCAGCCATCGACCGAATACGTTCCGATGGTCTTTTCACCCCCTCCGTTTCGAGCATGCTGAATCCACTTGTCTTCCTTGTCACACAAGTAATGTAACAAACGTAGGGCTTTGACCGAGTATTGACGTTTGACATAGTGGGTCGTTTGAGGACTGATGACAGCCACGGTGTTTTCAGGCATGAATCGTTGTCGATACACTAAGGAACACGCTTTGGCAATGGTGCAAGCTTCTTTCAAAGGATCGACCCCTCCGTGTTCCATGAACAGTTCTCGAAATTTTCCACAGCAACGCCTTAAAATGTCCACGTCGGAACGACAATACTTTAGCATTTCTTCCTGAAAGTCGAAAGGGTCCGTGGCGTGAGCCTGGTACCAAGCGTAGAAAGCTTCTCGTTGTTCGGTACGCATGTTGTCGGGGTCGTAATAGTGAGCCTCAGGTAAATGGGGTAGAACGGCATGTTGATTGGCTTCCGTATTGAAAAAGTGTGGAAAGTACCCTTTAGCCATTTCAGTCATTCCAAACGTTTTAGGCATTCGGCTCAAAGGCATGGCCAAATAGCTCATCGAATCTTTAAACTGTACTTGTCCCACTTGCATGAAAATGATTTTGGCTCCGTTCAAAGTCACTTTAGGACGCTCGGTGCCTTGTTCCGTATAGTATCTAAGAAGAAACTGTCCATCGTATCCGGAGAAATTGTGAGCCATCACTGTGGCATGACGATGACAATCTCCGTAACGTTCGATGTCCTCTTGGCTCCACGTCTTGTCGATGGGGTCTAAGACCCATCGGGCAAAATCGGCTAAAGTCTTCGGTCCCCAAAAGATTTTTTCACGTCCTCCAGGAATCTTGCTGCAGTGAGGGCAATGACTGAAGATAGGTTCTTGAATACACTTCTCGCACGCTCGATGAGCCACGCAGAAATTAGGGATGTGAATGCCGGTCTCTTGCATGCATTCGAAATCGAAAAAGATGAAATTGCCTTTCTTCTTGTGACCGTCCGCTTTCTCTGGTGGGGGTTGGTATTTTTGCACGTAGCATTGGTGTTCCAAGTCCACGATGTGGTGACAAATGTGACATTTTTTCTTTCCTCGACATACGTGTGCCTTGGCATTGTTGGTAAGTATGCCTTGTCCACACGTAGGGCACAATCTCAGGAGTTGACAAGCACATTTCTTCTGTGAACCTTGTGTTTTCAAATGCTGTTGGTAACAGGTAGGGCTGACAAACGTGCGCAGACAAGTCGAACAAGGCACTGGTTCTTCGCTCAGACAGGGTGGAGAGGCCAAACATCCTGGGCATTTCAATCCACAATACTTGTGTTGCTCTCGATTGTTATAACCATAATCACATTTCTCACAGTAATATCTGTATCCCAGGAATCCGGTGATAGTGGTAATAGTATCGAAATGGTCATCGTGATAATAAACATGAATGTATTTTCGGTCCTTAAAATGTTAGGCTCGAAACAACAGAGTCCCGCGCATTTCTTGAGGGTGCACTTTCAAGGTGTAGCGTGGAGCTAGGGCATCTTGCAATTTTTGCATCTCAGGAATGCCACTTGGTGTGTTTTTGGACAGGCCAGCTTGTTGCAACAGGAGTTCTGCTTAGTTTCGTTGTTTGGCTCGGTCCGATTGTCGAATAGTTTTCCAGGCTCTTTTCCATTCTACCGTGTCGTTCTTGTTGGCATAGGTTCGTCCCACCACGATGGCTCGAGCTAAACACATCTGGTCTTGAGGGTTGTGAATTCGGACGAGACTTGTTTTGGTGTTGCGAAGGTCGTCCACCAATAACATCTTTTTGCGTCCAGTCCCTTGAGGAGGAGAGACGTGGGCCATTTTCAGTGTGGCTTTACCATCGGTGATGTCAAACTGGTCATTAGATTGTTGTACGTGTTGAATCTTGTCCATGACTTTGGAAGGGGTTAGTTCTGCGGGTCTGCTAAACTCGATCCAAACAGGGGATTTCAAACCGTCGTGATCTATGGATAGTGTCAAGCGATCGTCTTCTTTGGGTTGACATTGTCGCTTGAGTGCGGTGAGCAAAGAATCCCACATCTCGGTGATAAACCCTTCTGCTTTCTCCAATGGTACGTCGGCCTTGAAATCTTTAAACTTCACTGTGTAGGTGTAAGCAGTGGTTCTAAATTTTCTAGAGGAGCGCTTTTCCGTCTCTCGAATGGAATAGTAATTCTCAGGGATGACTAAGGGTGGTGAACTTGGTTTAGAGGGTTCGGATTCTGGTTCACTCATGTCCTCTTCAAAATCACTGGCATGAATTTGTGCCAAGATTTCAGCCCTGGTACGAGGCGATAGATCACGTTTCTGCCTCTTACTTTCTTCTTCTTTCTTCTCGAATGAATAGGATCGTTTCATCTTGAGTGCAAAACGTCAAATGACTCAAGTTTAAACACCACAGACTAATTTATAGTCATGGCAAACCAGCGTATATAAAAAGGGTGTGAGTCTTGTCCTTTCACTATTTATTTCACTCTCAAGCCGAGCACAACGATGGAAGAGACTAACCAAATCGAACGTTTCGTCAGAGCTTTGCGAAAATTCTCTTCAGACCAACCCACGGACTACTCTCCTTCCTTTCGAGATAAAAGTCAAGATACTTGCTATATCTGTCAGAAGAAAGGGCATTGGTCTTCAGAGTGTCCAGACCGTCAAAAAAGAACAAAAACAGGGGCTAAAAAAGACAAAAGTCAAGATACCTGTTATTATTGTAAAGAAAAAGGACATTGGTCTCCAGATTGCCCAAAAAAGAAACAAGAGGAGTCAGAAGAAAAGAAGGATTCTTCAGAAGAAGAGAGGGATTCTTCAGAGGAAGAGAGGGATTCTTCTGAGGAAGAAAGAAGACAGGTGAAGAAAAAGAAACAAGAGAAGAAAAGAAGAAGGGAAGAAAGTGAGGAGGAAGAAGAAGAAGAGGAAAAGCGTGTGACGGTGAAAAAATTCAAAAAACAGAGAGACTAAACAAGGAGACAGAAGAAGTCAATGAACTTTTAATTAAAGTGTTATGTTGTGAATTGTGAATTGGATTGTAACAATGGAGAAAAGAATAAATTAATGATATAAGGTAAGTGTCTTTGAGTTATGATTTTAAAATAAGAACGGACACTCACGCACTCATACACAGACACGTCCTATAGGGGGGTAAAATGGGCTGTTTGTTTTTCTTTCTTTTTTTTTGAGTGATTGGCAAATTGAAATTGTATTTCTTTTCGAGAAATGTGGGTGGCCCTGAAAAGGGCCTTTTTATTTTGGTGTAGGGGTGAGTTTAAGCAATCAACTTTAACTGCCTTAAACCTTTGCCACGGCCAAGGCCTACTTCTGGACTGCGTAATGTTGATGATGATTGGGTTGAAATCACTAAGGGTGGTATGGTAGGCTTAGTCACAGGGTTAACGTGTTTAGCTCGGGAAGGTCGTATTCTCTTCGGTCGTAATAAAGAAGTCTGATACATTTGTTTCAGTCTCCTTAACTCCGCTAAAATGTCCAACAGTACCGTGACCGTTTGATTTTCACCCTCTTGTTTCTTTGCTGCTGCTACTTCTTCTTGCTGTTGTTGCTGTTGTTTTTTTCTTACCTCTTCTTCTTGCTGCTGTTGCTGTAGGAGAAAAGCTTGTTCCGCTTCCTTTTGTCGTTGTATAAATTTCTCCAATTCTTCTTTCTGTCTCTGTCTAAAATTCTCCACTTGCGGTAATGAAGAAGGTAACGAAGGTTCCGGAACAAATTCTTGCGAGGAGAGAAAATCCACAAAATCCCAATTCACCTCTTCTGAAAGTAAGTCCGGGTTCCCTTGGGCAGTCTCCCCTGTTGGTGCACCCCAATGGATCGTTTTCTGAGTTTCCGTCATGTTGAATCACTGTCGCATAGATTGACTGCACACAAGCGCTAACGAATCTATATAGACCACGTGACGTCACAGACTGTTCTCTTCGGATTGGATGCGAGCTGACTGAATTTTGTAACGCGTGTTTGGATTGGTGAATGAACTCAATCCGTTTCAATCCTACCTCTACCTATAAATAAGCGCAGTTCACTGCATTGATTCACCTGTTCTCGTCGCTTCAAGATGTGGACCACAGTTGAGTCATCCACCCTTGTGTCTTCCATGATGTTTAGGACGGACATGCTCATGTATGTCCGATCCAAGTGGACCGTTGTCCACAGGACAAACACCAGCCTGTGGATACGTAGGATCTACGTTGAAAGACAAGGATGCCTGAAAAGAGTGCTGATTTACGGGCCAACAGTGAGACGCAGCCTAAGGACAAGAAGAAGACCAATGCGGTGCCCTTTATGTTAATGAATACATTAACATAAACCCAAAGGCCCTTTTCAGGGCCAGCCATATTTCTCGAAAAGAGAATGACTTTTCAATTGCCTACCCCTTTTTTTTTTGAACAGGTGAATCAATGCAGTGAACTGCCTTTTTTAAATTTAAATTTAAATTTAAATTTAAAAAAATTTAAAAAAAAAATACCATGTTCAATTTCCCTTGAGGCTAGAGTGGCCCAAGACTTTTTCTCCATGTTCAATTCCCCTTGAGGCTAGAGTAGCCCAAGACTACTTCTCATGTTAAATTCCCCTTGAGGCTAGAGTGGCCCACGATTTTTCTCCATGTTAATTTTCCATTGAGGCTAGAGTGGCCCAGGGGTCTCTGTAATGATAATTCCCATTGAGGCTAGGGTGGCCCACTTCACTACTAACTGTTCTGTGCCTTCTGGAAATTCAACTTGGGCTTCTTGACGTTCTTGCAATTTTTGTCTAACAGAATCACGAACAGGAAGATACGTTTTGATTGCTTCTAGTCTTTCTCGAGCTAATCTAGCAGTGTGAGATTCCTTGGCTGGTGGCAGTATTAATATGATAATTTTTTAATTGATATCAGCAGAGGGGGCGGGACCTCTGGTATGTAAACACAACTCTCGGTCAGGTTAGTAGTGACCTTATGTTTTTTTTTTTATTTCGGAAGAAGCTTATACTTTAAGCAAATTAGGTTTCAGACAAGTGGTCTGTTCGCCCCCTCTGCTGCTCAGGCTTTCAAGGAACACTCAGTAATCTACTATTACCGAGAGGAAATAAACTAATATCATCATTTACACAGTATTAAATTTGTCACTCTTTCTAACAAGACAAGGAGAGTTATTGCCTGCATTGGTTTAATATAAAGTTTTTGGTGTAATTATCCCCCTTCTCCATAATTCCTCTATTGAAAACTTGTCCCCGTTTCACTCACTGCACTGATCAAATTGTCTCGATGCGTTTGGCATATTAGTGATGTGGTTGTGGCGATCGGAACACATCGTAGCTTTACCCTGTGTTCAGATCGGTTCTGGGAAAGGACATGTTCTTTCGGGGTATGGTTCTCATCGAGAACAGCTGTCGGATCTTTCTCTTCAAATATAAGCACGCATTGGTTTTAGCTAATGTGGAGCTGTGAATAAGACTATTAAGGAACCAAACTATTCATTGACATGTTTTCTGTCTTGCAAGGGTAAAAACGAAAGATATCCCGGTTGTACACATTTAAGGCTACACTGATTCCCTGTCCACAGATGATGCTAGTGAAATCAGGTCCGGGAACCAGGCTATTAGAAGGCAAGGTAAGTGATATATTAGAAATAAACTGAAAACGCAAGTTTAAGCACTAGTTATTTTTATTTTTATAAACATTATCTATTTATTTTAGAACATTCACTTTTACCACAAAATATAAACAATACCGAGCTAGGTCACACCACATAAATATATTATTCTACCACTCTTGCTACTACATGCGATTACGACATAAGGCGGGAAAAATAGAAGTGTCAAACGAAAAGAAGAGACTATAATGGAGTTAACTTGTCACAACAGTTTCTATTCATAGCAAAAGGTATTACCATCCATTACTTTCATTAAACTAGAATCTTTTTTATTTTTAAGTTCAGAAGTACAAGTAGGAATGGTGGCAGTTGAAAATATTTATCACTCTATATAATGTTAAACGAGATCGAAAAATATATAACTGTGATATGCCAAGTTTTCTGCTTATTTTTCTGCATAGCGCAACCTATCGTGTACGTATCTTATATATACTCTGTTTGACCATAAGTTACTAGTTCTAAATTAACAGTTGCCTTAGAGAAGATCTCTAGATCGCTGACGATTACACTAATTTAAATACACACCTATAAATATCAGTTTCCAGTTATAACTTATAGTACAATTCATGCGAGTCATGTATGCGCATTTACTCATTTTATATTAAATATAAATTCTTTTAAAATCGAACACTACTTTGCTTTAACCAAAGTCAATTAAATCCTGATTTTTTAATGATCTACTCCTTAACTGTCGTCAAGAAAGTTCTCGACGAAAATTACCAATCTCTACATTTGATTTTTCTATATTATACAATGGTGACCATGTACTAAACGTGGGCAAATAAAGGAGCAATTCGAGTGAAATCGGCACAATATAGGGTAGTACGAATTTTTTATCAGTATGAGTAGTGTTCATTGTGACATTACAGTATGCGACATTCAATCCAGATTGTACTAGATCGCATTTCATCAACAAATGTCTACATAAATTGATTATGCAGTATGCCTTTCTTGGGGCATCTACATAATGACCTTCCAAAGGAATGTGGATGTATAAGAATCCAAATGAAGTGAATACTTACCACATAAAGGCATGTAGAATATAAAAGGACAACCAAAAGTGAAATAAGCAGTGTTTCATGCCTACGTGACCTCTGACTTTTACTATAAGGACCTTATATCAAAATGAGTAATAAAAAATTTAACAGACTCACACTTGGCAGCCTGTATTGACACTCTTCCACTAATTTAAGTGTAATTAATGTACTTACTGTGCTGTCTTTATCCTGGCGGAATGAAAATATGATATTGGAAATAAATGGACCTATTTTCAAGTTTCATTGGCCTACATATCATTTGGCTGGAAAGTCATTAAAGCCAGGAATGCTGAAATCGGGTTAAGTTGAAGTATTATTCTGTACCGAAACGAATAAATATATATTATGCCTATTGGAACTGTAAGCAATGTTTAGTTTTGTTCAAGAAACATATCCTCCACATGAACATACTTTGGCATACCTCAGCTACCGTCACATTTGCACAAATTCAAATGTATGTCAACAGAATATGAAAATGCATCCATTTGCTGGTCTCTGATTTTGATTCCACCAGGATAAAAACAGCACAATAATTTGAGTAATTATAATAATTACATATCAATTTATGGAAGAGTGTCAGATGAGCTGCCAAGTGTGTGACATATTCCTGAAACTTTGACTACTTGTTCTGATGTTAACACTATACAAGGCCATTATTTGGGAAGTAAGATGTAGCAGTAAAACATAATTTAATAATTGCAGTGAGGACTTCAAAGCAACTGATGCCCAATCAATCTTGTAATCTACATTAAGTAGTGAAAATGAATTTTGTCTTCATCTCTTTTGTAATGCAAGTAATGATTCCCTGTGATTGTATTCAAAAATTACGCGTTTTTGTTATTTCCCCCTCCCCCCAAAATTAATAATTTGTTTTCTCATTTTGATTAACATCAAATTAATCCCACAGACCGTATTCTAGAAAACATAGCTTCTGTGTAACTAGGACATAACGACATAAGACTCCGTTTGCCTGAAGACTTTCATGCACTTTCCTAACAGTATTATGTTAAATTTATAGCAGTTGCCCTATTCCAAGAAACATGCTGGTTTCTACTTTCAACTTGTGACCTCAGTTTCTATTTATAGCAGCTGTATGGCTTAGTTACAAGAGAACAGATTGGTTTTATAACTTACTCTTTGCGCGCAGATTCTTTGTTCTAATTCATATCTGGTACAGAAACAGTCTGTAGGTATTTGGCGCTAAAAGTCTAGTCAGATTTATTCTAGTCAATATGTGTGTTAGTGTAAAAATGTTTTTCAAAAAATTTCACAGCTGGATTAGGAAAAGATGAAAAACCGATTCAGAGATAAATACATGAATTACACCATGCAGCTTTCCTTTCTAGGGCCCCCATGCTGGCTGCATGGAAAGTATTTTAATATTGGTCATGGTGTTAAAACAAAGAAACCTTGAATTAGCTCGTTTTACTAACTCCAGTTATAAGGTAATTTCATTTTTTACAGCAGAACTAAATTGTGGATACGAATTTGTATAAATGCAGAAGCGTTATCTACCGAGTTCTTAATAGAACGACGACTACCCCTAGCGGTAGAAGAATACATTTATCCTTTGTTCAAATGGATGTTTCCTGATTCCAAAATTGCAGAAAATATGCATGTGCAAGAACAAAATCATCTAATATTGTTAGGATTTTAGCAGAAAATACTTGAATTAAAAAATGCAGAAGCCATGAAAATTGGACCGTTTAGTGTTGCAACAGACAGGAGTATTGATTATGACAAAAAGTTGTACCCAGGCAGTGTAAGGACTTTGACAATGAAAAGGGCAAAGTTAGTGTGCTCTTCTTTCATTACCAGAATTAACAGTAGATTCCACTGGAGAAAACATTTTTTTTTTATTTCCTTGATAATGCTTTGAATAAACATAAGTAGGCAGAACTGTGTGGGGTTTTCAGCTGATAATACGTCAGTGATGACTGTAATTCATAAAAGAGTTGCATTCTGTATTTTGTCAAATGTCTCCATCATTGTACATATCAGTTTGTCTCTGTCATATGATGCACCATGCTGCAGGAAAGGCTGCTGATAAATTAGAACTCCTGAAGTATCAGGTTGGCACTCTACCTGACAATGTACTTCATGTGTTGATTTTTTCATCTTATTTGACAGCTAAAAGAACCAATAACTGAGATATAAATTTCCTCCTCTTTGTCAGGTTATGAAAGGAATATTGGTTCTTTCCTATTCTAATGCTGACTGTGAGAGATTGTTCAGATTTGTTAACAAAAATAAAACTGAATTCAGATCCAGGCTGAGTAACCCAGCACTTAGTATTCTACTAGTGTGCAAAACGATTATAGTCTCAGCTGGTACAAAGTGTTTTGAAATGCGATATGAGAGTATTGCTTTTTAAAGCTCAAAGTGTTATATACGAAAACTCGAAGCACTAATTGACGTATAAATATCCAGAGGGATAAATCATTTTGTACATATGCTCATTGAATTTTTATAATGTTATATGTGGATTACTCTTTTTCTGCTTGGATTACTCTTTTTGTCTTCTTAGATTACACTTTTTCCTCGCCAGGTTGGCATGTATGTTAGTCTAGGACATTGGAATTCCCCCTTCATAAACCTGGTCTACCTAATGCTTAGTCTGTTTTTTGTTATAATTTTAGTAACAGATTTTATTGTCTAGGTAACCAAGAATTTTCTAGAAATGAACTTTTGACCCTCACCCTGGTTTTACTTTTGTGTCTTAGCTTGTTATATAATGTTTACTTGAGATATTACTCATTCTTGCCTTAACATCTTGAAGCAAAATCAGTCTTAATGTTATGTTTAGATTTTCATTTGAATAGAATTACTTATTCCAATTAATATTCACTGGAAATACAAGTGCTATATACATGGTTCCTATGCTGTCGGGGAAGAAGTCTGGAGGAAATAAATTTGTTTTCCCGACCCTGAAAAGTCCTTGAAATTTGCAAATATTGACAAAAGACTGGGGAAAAAACCCAGGAATTTTCCTCCACAACTTGATGCCCCGAAACAATTATGTAATTGAGTCGTAACTGAACTGATTGTGAGTTAAATTTATCAGGCTCTAACCAGAGCATTAGGAGGTTGCAGTATGGATCATTTGGGTGCTTGCCATAAATATATTTGTTGAGACAATCCAAACCCTCTGTGGATTAGATTCGTCTAGTAGACTTTTTGTTTCATAGACAGCTCGGAATCAGTATCTTTTTTATATGGAAGGTATGAAAAACAGTCATAGCCGCTTAGTGGATGGGATAGCAAACTTAAATGTTGTTAAATTGAATTATACCTGCATGAAATCAATATGAAAATTGTTTATTTTCTCAGAAATTGCGAGTATTAAAATTGTTATGTCTTTAATCTGCTGAAAGACGATACAATTAATGTGTTGCTGAAATTTGAGATGGTACTAGCGATTTCGATTGCTAGTTGCACGATCAAATAGAATCTCACAGCCATCATTTTCACATATTGTAGAAAAACATATTAAATGAAAGTCATATACTGGCTGTAATAAAAACACAAAAACGAAAGTGCACAAAAGTTTCTATATATATTCCGAGACCATCTTCTGGACTTCTGTTGTATCACATGACTACCACGTTGACATGTGCTCTCTGTCATGCAGGTATAGTATACAAAGCTGGGAACCAGGCTACTCTACTTGATGAATCAGACTTGCCAAGTTTCTTGTAGTTTTTCTTGAAAGAAATATGTTGAGAATTATGTTCTTTCTGGTTTTTACAAAAGGTATCAGACTTTCATTTAATATAATTGAAATTTTGTACAACAACATTAAAAAGTAGTTTGCTGTTGATATCACATGACATAGCACTTTCAATGTCATTGTTTGCGATTTGTGAAGTCATGTGACTTAACGCAAATGGCGAGTATTGGGTCAGGTTTCATCTGCAGAGTTTGGTCTAACCTGTCAGCGGATTAAAGACATAACGATTATAATACTTGCCATTTATGAGTAAATAAATAATTTTCCTAATGATTTCTTGCAAGTATAAGTCTATATAACAGTTTATATTTGCTAGGCCCGCTGGTAAGCTATCTTACAGTGGCAGCAGATTCCAATTTTTTTAATATATAACTGCTCTGATACCACACTCTTAAATGTCCAGTTGTGAAAAATGGGGTTCGAATATTCGAAAGAAACCTGGATTAGAAAAATTATTATATATTAAGAAATGATAAGAGCCCATATATCAATATAGGTTTGGGGACTGGTGTGGTGACCTACAAGAAAACAAATTGATTTTACAGAAAAGTCGATACTTGTTTATACAACAATATATAATTTTGAAGGTCTTTTGTCAAAATTAACCCATTTGTAAATGTCTTGAACCCATTCGGCCCCAGGGGTTTTGTCGTTTTCGCCTGAAATGTGAGTAGGAAAGACATTTGGGAAGCTATTTCTGAATACATCTGCTATCAACAGATTTTCCACGAGACTAATGCCTAGTTGTATTAGAACCATCATTTTCCATTGGTCATTTTGCTTGCTTAATGGACCCATCATTTTCGTAAGAAGACCACTCTTTATTCCAAATGCCCACGTTATCCTAAGTTTTGCAAAGGTTCACCTGTCTGTGTGCAGTTCAGACTGATCTGCCTTAGATGTGAAGCCAAGCGATCTAAAATCTGGACACAAAATCGCATTCCGACCACGAGCGAATTTTGGGTTTAAAAAACCTGGTCCAAAATGAGATTTTTCCCTCTGTATTTTGTTGTGTAACTTGAATTTCCAGATTATTTGGTATCATTTTAGAGCTATATCTGTCTGCTTTTTTGTAATACCACCCACGTTGGTGTATCTTAAATGACCTTGATGCTGCAGAGCTTGGAAAGAGGGTACAGCCTCATCACGCCTACAGACAGGATCGGGGGCTGAATCAACAAAACAAAATTGAGATTTTATTGGCACACATGAAGTCAGGGTTAAACTCTTCATTACAAGATGGGATCATAATAATTTGGATTTATTTGGGGTTTGTTTTCGTACTGTGATAGGAAATCTATATTTTGTATAACATGCCATTTATTGCTCTAGAATTCTTTAGAATTAAAGGTTTGAAAGGAAACAAAATAATGTATGTTCATTGTGTTGTTTCCACATAGCAACATAATGCAGGCCAGCAAAGTAAATTGTACATTCTGTACATTGTAATGGCTTTAAATGCCAGTTTATAGGAATATAGTCAGATTTGTTTCGTGTGACACATTTTGTGGTTTTGTACATGATCATCTTTTCTGACATATACGTTGCAGAGTCTTGAAAGAGAAACATCTTCAGATTTGGAAAATGCATGCTTTATAATCCAAAATGTTCTTTAATTCCATTCAGTAATGGTCAAATGTTAACCTTGAAAAAAATAATTACATCCTGGGGTAAAAACCTGGAAAAGGTTTGGAAATTTTTATTTAGAAAAGCATAGGAATCATGTACATGTATATAATATTCTGGGACAGAAACATCAATTTGGAATTGTAGTGAATTAAGACAAGAACATTTTAGGACTATATTTTTGTGATATACCAAAAGACCCCGAGGACATCATCACATTACTACTATACGTTAGAGACAACAGATACATCAACAACTCCAATATTGGAACTTGTTTGGAACTTTATACTTGTGGACTTGTGATTAAACTTTTATGACTGTTTGGGATTTGATTTATAATACAATAAGTTCTTTTGAAATTTTCAGTTTGTATTCAGAGGAAATAATTGTTGAATTTTACCAAACTTATTGGTTTTCACTCTTTTTTGCGTTGCTTAATTTAAGACCATAAAGTCGTAACACTTTGCATTGAAACTTTTTATAAAAAGAAGATACTTTTACTGAAAGTTTTACTTCAATAACAATTTAAATATATGGAAGACACAAGAACCTTATTGAGAAGAATCCAAGAAGCAATATCCTTTCAACTTTTGGAGTGCTTCACCACTATCAGTCTGGTTCCATATTTTCCTTTTCTGAAGTACAATATTTTTTATAAGAGCTAGTTGTAACACTAACATGGATAATTAATGTGCCCCTGGATAATGATCAGTCATGTTGTTTTATCAATGGATTATTAGAATAAAAAGATTCCTTTGCTTTGGTACTTAATGGATCTTTGGCATTAAGCATAAAATTCAAAATTGAAGTATTATTTGAGATTATGTAGGTAAATTACCAAGAAAATTTCATTAATTTAGACATTAAAAAAGAAGTTATTATAAGTAGGAGTTGTGAACATAACAGATTTAGTCATTGTTTATAAAGTCTTGAAATTTTCAGGTTTGTCCTGAATTTTGGACAAGCTCCATGACTGTTGTCTAGGGTATAAACAGTAGAATATCAGAATTTTTCTCATTCAATTATATGGAAGAAAAATATTTTGCTTAGAGAACATATTTATTGTATATATTTAAAAAAATGGAGTTTGACATTTGCTATTATTGACATATTAAAGTTATTTAATTTTTTGTGCATTATTTCAAAGCATGCCATATATGCAGTGCCGTTACTGATATATTAAATGTTAATTTGTAATTTGTATTTTTACAAATATATAATAACCCAGTATGGTTTCCTCCATAAACACTTCCAAACTTGCCACTAGTGGGTTGGTGGTTCTTTCCGGGGTATCTCGGGTTCTTCCTCCACAATTAATACTGGCCACCATATATAGCCTATTGTGTGCTGAAAAATGGCATTAAACACAACAACAACATCAACACTTCTAAACTGAATTACTAAGAACAATGATAACCCTGGCCTACAAAAAAAAAAAAAAAATTTGATAGTGCTACTTGAACCTACATATTCGAATCACATGTATCATGTTTAATGCCTTAACCACTGAGCCACTGCAGATTTCAATGGATTCCTGAGTAAGACCGCCATGAGCAGGAACCCAGGAAGGTAAGAACCGACCCTGAAATTATGCTACTGCACAGATTAACTCCCCTTGTAATGTATATAGGGTGGTTATAAAATTGTCTGAATTATGAATTAGAATGAAGTCCCCAATATGGCTGTCACTGCAGCCATCTTGAAAATCTTATCACTACTCAAGATGAATGGATTGTCATATCAACACTTAAATACTTCTTATGAAGTCGATTTTGATGTCTCACATAGTCTCACTGTAGCCATCTTGAAAATCTTGTAATGAGGTTTTCATCAGAAGACTTCTTGTGGTCCTAAATGAAAAGAATACTTATCTAACTTCCCCCCCCCCCCACAGCAGCCCTGAATAAATGAACATATTAGCAGGGGTATTTCACTTCTAATGACATCCAGTTGATCAAAAATCAATATGGTGCCAATCTGACCTCCAATATGGCCATCTTGAAAATCATTGACAAGATAACTGATCAGTCCGAATCATCTTCAACATGGAAAGTCATATCAGTATGGAATTGACACCAGAAGATGGCGACCATCTAATATCCAATATGGCCATCTTGAAAGTCCTGTTGTCATTATTTATCCGAAAGGGTTGGTCATATTTACATAGTGTTTTAACCAGAAGACAGATGGTGATATCTACTTTGTCCAAAATTGAAATGGTGCCAATTTGACATATGGCACCACAGCAGACAAGTATTTTTTCATCACTGACGAATATCAGATCGACTGTCAACACTTAGCAGGTAAAAGAAATTAATGATTTTATTTTGAATTCATTGAAATTCATTTCAGCCAGTAAAGTATCAGTCCCTTCAAGGTATTCTTGTTTCATGTATGTGATATAGATTGGTTGGAATCTGTCTTAAAATGTATACAGATTGCACACACACACACACCACTGTGTTGAGTCACATGTATGGCAGTGCCTAATTGTAACCCTCATTCCAGATTTAGCAGAATGAGTGCTTCCGATAAAGCTAAGAGGAAAAAGGATTCCAGGGAAAAACAATCTGAAATGAAATGGGAAGAGTTGCAGAACTATCGTCATATTCCAGAGACGGAGCTACAAATTCTGGTTATGAAGGCTGCAGAAATGGAGGAGTATGCTGACCTGAAAGATTACCTGCAGGTATTCTTAGAACTCTTTTTGTCTAAATGCATTATCAATCTTGACTCTTGTTTAAGTTTAACAGTATATATTCCTTATATGTGGGGACAAATCATATCAGTATTGACATCCTCAGTGGTATTACGGTTTCATCAGCATGAACAATCTTGAGGTTCTGTCAGTATTGACAACCTCAGTGGTATTAAGGTTTCATCAGCATCAACAGCATAAACAATCTCGAGGTTCTGTCAGTATTGACAGCCTCAGCGGTGTTTAGGTTACATCAGCATCTGCAACCTCAGTGGTGTTAAGATTCCATCAGTATTGACAGCCTTAATGATGTTGAGCTTTTATTAACAGCAACAGCCTCCTACAATGTCAAGGTTCCATCATCATTGATAACTACAACATTGCTGTAAGTCTTATGACCCTTAAAATACCATACCTGTCAACTTAAACGGTTTACCTTTTATTTGTACAGTGGGGTTTTTTTCCTTCATTTTCATCATTGTATGGCTGTACAACCATTTTGTACAGTTTTTTCTTATAAAAATTCAAGCACGATCCAGAATCTTTTAAACTATGCGCAGTCATGGGGATAATTATAATATGCTTTGGAAAACTATATAAGCAGGGAATGCGAAAATCGGGTTGCATGAAAGTATCTTTCTTTAACGAAATTAATTAAAAAAGTATATTAATATTGAAGAAAGTGTTTAGATAGCTTTTGTTTGGTTCAAGATTTCTTACGATCCTTTTAACCGATTTCGGTATTCCCAACTTCCATCGCATTCCAGCCAACTGAAATATAGGCCAACGTAACTTGAAAACATGTCCATTTGCCAGTGTGGGAATTTGAATATATTATGAAAAAGACACCAGTGTAAGTAAATTCTGACTAAAACATAACTTTAATTTGTAGAAAAGTGCTGATATGGGATGACAAGTGTGTGAGATATTCCTGAAAATTTGACTTACTATTCTGAAGTTAATCAACATCGGAACACTCTACACAGCGCCGTCATTGGCCAATAATACACTGACACGCAAAAAATAAATATCAGGTTGATGTCTTGTATTGTAGGACTAAGGTTTATGAAGGATTAATATACAATAGTCCCCCTCTTATAAGGCCACCCCTATTGCAGCAGGAAAGTGACCTTGTAATGAGGGTGGCCTTTCTAGAGGGGGATGACAATGCAAATAGTAAATACATATGAAGAAAGTCACAAGTACATTTAATATTTTCATTAAAAAATCGCATGCATGTCGTGAAATAAATGTAAAACAAACTGTTTCATCATTTTCAAAAGAATGTTATGAATAACCATTGATATAGTTTTAAAACTGTCTTTATAATTATGTTACAGATCACATCATCTGTCACTTTGTTGGTAACAGTCTAAAAAAACAAACCAGTCTTGTCACAATTAAAAATATCCTTGCTGTCATATCCCCTGCATATATCGTTTAGTCTTTTGTTCCAATCTTCAACAGCTTCATTATTAACATCAGCTGATTCTCCACTAAGGACAGAACACTTAAGATTGTGTCACACTTGCAATCTATGCAACCATCCGTTACTTTTGGTTAGTTGTCATATCCCAATTCAGCTGACAAAATGGTTGCTTTTTTTTTTGGCATTCAGATCAGGATACAATCTCCTGGCTCAAACAGTCTTCCTTTCTCGGTCCATTTCACCTTCCCACTTCTGCAGAATTGTTTCCTTATCTTTCACGTTATTGTTTATCTGAGTCTTTCCGTCATTAATTTTCTGCAAGGATCCTCGACCACACACCACCCCCCCCCCCCCAAACCTCTCGGTCAGTTTAATTACTTTCACTTTCTCTTCTAAACTGAGAATTTTTCTTTTCCTTGATGACATGTTGATCTTTTTGCAGGAAGTTTTTCATGTTGCCAACTACAATACTGATAAAACAGTTTTTTTATGCATCTAAACAAATTGCCTTTTTATGCATCTAAACAAATTGCCGTGTTTTTTTTAAAGGAAGTGAATCTTGTCACGTGATTCGTTAATTGCAGTCTGGTACCCTATTGTTTTTATACATTTCTTTACAGTAAGTGAGAGAAGCCAAAATGGCTTTGATATGTACAATTAAATTCATGCTGATTTGACCTCGCAGCCGTTAGGATGTGTAATTTTGACAATTATTGTCAGTAATAGTAGCCACTAATTATCAAAGTCAACAAGCTCAACATTTTACCAAGGAAAGCCATAAAGGCTATCAAACCATTTTTCTTCTGACTAATGTATTGTACATCGATGCTGCCACTTCTCAGCTGTTACTATTCTTAAATAATTGTAATCTTAACAATTATCAGAGTGACTAAAGCTGACATCTTATGATAACACAGCAGTAAGGCTAATTGGATTACACGTACTTACCCTTTTGTATGGATTAAAATATTGAGTCTTTCTCTGCTTTATGAAATAAATGTGGCTTCTCACGAGGCGTAAATGATCTAATATTAACCTTAGTGGTACATGTACATTAGTCAACACTTCTTTCACTAACGGAAACCTGACATCAGGAAACAGAAATCGGATTACTTAACACGTTATGAATAAAATACTGGTTCTGGATACACATTAAAATAAAATGCAGCCGCTTGAGAGGGGTAAATTTTATATTATTGCACTAATATGCTAGTCGCATTAGCCAGGTGGCCTTTCGTGAGGGGTACTTTTGAACACAAATTCCTCGGTGCCAACAGATTCTGGCCATAAGGAGTGGGGTGGCCGCTAGTCTGGTGGGCCGTTCAAGAGGGGGGCTACTGTAAATCTTTAAATACATAATGATGAGGCCATGATAAATCCAAAGAAGTTAATATTACACCTTGAAAATACCTTTCAAATATTTATTTTTTTACGTGTAGCTACACTTGAGTTTTTGAGTTGCTCCACTCCTGGATCATAATGCACTTAAAGATGAATTAGAAGATTATTTCATGTTGCCAGATGAGTGTGTATCTGTATTAACAGATGATGACCAGAAAAGGAGCTATTGTAGCTACTTGCTGGATATTTTCTGCCAGAGAATTACTACTGGTGGCATCCGCTTCCCAAATCTGAAATTAGTTATTCAGCAACTAATTACCTTGCCACACAATGATGCAGACTGAAAGATCATTTTATATGATGAAAAAAAATACTAACTGTAGTAAGGCCCTGAATGCAGACACACTAACATCATTTTTATGACGTAAAATAAACATTGACACCTGCATCGATTTTAAAACCCCTGATTACATTTTAAAAAGTGCAAAGGGGTGCATGTGTTGCATTTAATAATGTGTGTGTTTGTGTTAAAATACTGAAAATCAAAAGAATAAAATGAAATAAAGTTTCAGAGATGTAAATAATTATGTGAATGTGTTTAAAATTAGCTTGTTTATGGCATTTATTGTTTCAGAACTGTTGATCTTATATAATATATGACAGGGGTGTCCAAAGTCCGGCCCATGAGCCAATCACGGCCCGCAGTAAGATTTCATATGTCCCGCAGCTTCAGTCATATAATGTATTATTTATGGCCTGCTAGCATGCAAATCCTTCTCCGCTCATTTCTGCCATGGCGACTGATGCACACTTATGCAATTGGACTTATGGCACTTATTGTATTAAACTCCTGAATAAGATTTGGTTATAACTGTTGATGTTATGTACCTGTATATGTGGCACAAACTATTATTTTCTGAAAGATCTTTTAAAAGACAAAAGCAAAAATCACTTGTTTTAAACTTTAATGATAACAGAAAACTTTGCATTAGTTATAACAGAAAACTTTGCATTAATTATAACTCCTGTTTAAAATTACCATGAGGCAAAGATTTTTATCTGACTCATGGAAATTTAAGGTAGTACGAACAGTTCAATGTTATCTGACTCTCCAGATATGAATGAAAGGCAGAATCGTGTTTTTAGAATTGTTCATGTCTGCCTGAGTGGCTTATATTTAGTTACATTGCCAGTTGAAAAATAAAAATAATTGTGACAATGAAAATTGTTTTATTTATTTATTGGTTTTTTTATTATTTATTATTCTATAACAGTGTATATTTGCATGTAACTTTTGTGGTTAAAAAAAAACATCAGAAGGAACTATTGGTCCCGGGGCATCTTCACTTTATCAAATCTGGCCCTATTTGCAAAAAATCTGGACACCTCTGATGTATGAATACATTTTTTCGTGCAAGTTTTTTGTTGTCTTTGTAAGGTTTTTATTAGTCTGGCATACAGGTTTTCATCTCAACAGGTATGAAATACTGACTTAATAAAAAGCATAATTTATGGAAATCTGATTTTTTGCAGTAAAATCCGGATACTGGCTTGTCCATGTTTGATTTTTGTTTCTGGGTTTTGTATTAGATGGCAAGAAGCAGTTTGGAATTGCAGTTCGTACTTGAGGTAATTATGGTTCAAGTGAACTTTATAAACTTTGAGGTCTAGTTAAAGTGTCTACCTTGAATTGCACTTCTGGAATTTTTAATGCAGGTTTTTCTGTTTGACATAAGCAGTCCATGATAATTAGTTCCACCTTACTGAAAACTGGTCTAACTTGGGAAATAATCAACTGCCTTACTGAGAAGGTTGGCATGTGTGTCTTTGTGTACATGCTATAGACAGAATAGATTGTCATTTAGTATGCGTGGAGTTGGAAGTCAGGAAGCTTTTATTTCTAATGTTACTGTGATTGGGTAAGTATTCTCAGACATAATTTACTATAAAATTTGCTTTTCTTAAAATGTGTACCCAATATTACTATCTCACTTGTTGAAGTAGAAAGCTACGTCATCACAATGCCATTCACAAGCGAGAGATTGAAAACTTGTTGAAATTAAAAATCAAACAATGATGCTTTATTTCCTCAGTTGCTTACAGAGGTGGACCCAAACAAGTTACATAAGAGAGACAGCATGGGGATGACAGCCCTTCACTGTGCAGTGGCCTGCAAAAATGTAAGTTACATTTAATGACTGCCTGCAATATATGGACTATCAGCAAAGGACAGAATTATGTCCCCTTTGTGTTTCCTTGTAAAGACAGTTCAACTATTTGTGGTTTTGCATAAGGTGAGTCCTGTGGACCTTTACCAATTAAAAATGGCATGTATCACTCAAAGCCGAGATTCTTCTGTAGCAAAACAATAATAGTGCTAATTACATGAACTGCAAATTCTTTTGATGACAAATTCACCCCTCCACCCCAACTTAAGGAATCATAACCCAGAATTTGTGACATAATGTGTCCTCCTGGTATGACTAGATGTATCAAGTTTGGTAAAAAAATACTTAATGTGAATTTAAATGCATATTTTATATGCTGGACATAAGTTGGGCTTTAATTATTTTGCTAGTACTATTTGCTTGTCTGACCCATAACTTTTGCATAACAGTTGCAGTGACTTTCATGAAACTTTACCGGTGCGTATATTACGACTAGATGGTGTGTCTTTCAAGATCAATATTGTTGTTGTTATATGGTTTAATGCCATTTTTCAGCACAAGATAGGCTATACATGGCAGCCAGTATAAATGGTGGAAGAAGAACACAGGGAAAACCCCAGAAAGAACCACCAACCCATGAGAAGCTCCTGGCAAGCTTTCTCACATACCTACATTGGCCAAGCCTGAGACTCAAACCAAGGCAGATAGAGGTGAGATGGCAGTGATCCAAAACAGTGAGTGGTTTAGACCACTCTGCTACTTGAGCCCCGCAAGATCAAGGTAACAGCAACGGAAAACGTAATCCTTTAACTTGTAAGAATGTCTTGAGTATAACAATTACAGTACTTGGGATATTTTAATGAAACTTTGCTGTTGTATGCATCCTGAAAAGTTCTCTTCAATATTGATGATGCAACCTTGTATACATCTAGTTATGATACTGAAGTTATCCAAATGAGATTAAACTCAGACCTTATTAGAGTCCAAAACTGGGCACAATAAAATAGGATGATAATTAATGAAGGTAAAACAATGTATGATTTTGGGGATGTCACAAAAGCTACACAAATTGGGGAACCCAGAACTATCTCTTGCAATAAATAATCATCCATTAGAAAATGTCAAACATGAAAAGCTGGTAGGTGTGACAGTGGATAATAATTTATTATGGAATGACCATAAGCTTTGTAAGACACTGTCATCCAAAATTGCCCTACTCAGCAGAATCAAGAAATATTTACCTATGGGAAACCCAAAATCTATACTACAAGTCATATATTCTTCCAACAAAGGATTGTTGTTCAAATGTATGGGGAAACTGTGCTAAATCTGTGCTTGACATGATTTATAAACTTCAGAAACGAGCAGCACGTGTAATTTTAGATACATCAATTGATCATCCCTCAAAAGCATTATTTACAGAACTCAAATGATTCACAATATATGACAGGATAGTTCTTTTATATAAATGTCTACATGGAACTGTACTAGAGTATCTTAAGGCCTTTGTCAACATAATACCAGCTGAGATCAATATCACATGGAAACCTTCTACACCACCAAAACCAAGAACAGAACAATTTAAAAAGAGCTTCTGATACTCTGGTACAGTTATGTGGAACAAGCTTCCACTACATGTAAAATCTGCTGAAAATATTAGAGTATTTAAGAAGAGATATCATGAACATGTATGTGATTCTAATAGATAATGGAATTTAGTATTTTAATACTAAACATGTTGAAATAAACAGTAATTATTGCTATCTTCATATAATTTGCATTGTTATACTCACCTTAGAGGGCCTCAAGGGAGAATAGTCCTTGACTAATGAGTCACCCTCTATAAATAAAGCATTATTGTTATTATTATTCAGATCTTCATATCTCTCTCTAATAAATATATTTATTAAAGTCACTGGTATGTTTCCTTATCCAGGCTGTGTTACCCCTGTAGCAGTGGTGTTCAAACTTGAACATTGCTGAGGGTCTCAGCAGACCACTTAATGATCTTTTCTAATGTTGACTGTACTATTAGCTATTTTCATTCCATACTTTGAGGGTTGTTTTACTTTCAGACATATTAATACATTAACCCCTGTAGCTTTTTGTCATTTTTGCCTGAAAATCGAGTAGGAAACACATTTTGAAAGCTATTTCTGAATAGACTCGAAAACACCAAATCCCCAGTTATCTTTCAATAACATACTGCCTAGTTGTATTAGAAACATTGTTTTTCATTGGCTATTTAACTCGTGCTTGAACAGAAGGGTAAGAAAAAATTTGCTAAGCGGTTTATTGACTAGTCTCAAATGTGGTAGTGAGCCACTAGCCTGGAGTGTGATGATGTACTAACAGTCTTTTGATGTATCACAATAATGTAATCCAAAAATATCCTTGTCTGATTTCACTTTAACTACAATCTAAGGTTCCAGTCCAAGAATATCATTCAGCACTTTGAAATTCCTGTGAATAATAATTTGAATAAATGCATCCAAATATAAAACTGAGCACAACAGTAAGATTAATTTTGATAAGATGTTTAAGGCAAGAATGATTAATTCTTAGTAAACAAAATTATACTCCCCTCTGCTTGATATAGATCTCAATTACCATTTTTTGGAGATACTCTCTCACTTAATGGAATTTTTTATTTTAGAGATTTTAATGTCAAAATCCAGAATGTTTAACTCAAATTCAGGTAAACATGTTTACATTAATAATCTGAATATTTACTCCACAGTGACAGAAAATTTTAGATTTGTATTTTGTTGTTTATGAAATAAATGTCCCTAGTCATGTATAATTTAGCAAGGTTAAGTACAAACTACATATGTATATAACATAGTGTGACTCCGCTATAACACGGTAGTTGGGAGCCGTAAAACCTGACCACGTTATATACCAAACCGTGTTACATACAACCTAGTCAATTAGCTGAAGTAAAAGTACCCCCCCCACCCCCACCAAAAAAAAAAATGTAAAAAAATTGGGGGGGGGGGGGATAATACACCTGTAGTAAAAACAGAAGATATAATATAATAGTTTCCTTTATTTAGAGAAACATGAATTGGTACATGTACGTGAATCCTGTTTATATATAAATGTCTAATGTATAGCATGAATAGTTTCAACACCATGTACTCACCTGCAAACCTCATCATATACTTGAATCCACAATGCAAGTGATTCCATCGAAAATATGCACACACACACAGCTTTAAAATATTCAATAATTTTGTAATTGGTCTGAATTCAGTGGAAAAACAGCACAATCACATAACGAAACACATTTATTTTCTAGTACATTCCAAGTTGGTAAAAGTTACTTTGAATTTTAAGCCGCCGTAGGTAGCGTTCTTAAGCCCCTAGTGGTCTAAAGCGCTCACCATTACGGATCATTGCCATCTCACCCATGTCTGCGTCGGTTCGAGTCTCGGATTCGGCTAATGTGGTTATGTGAGAAAGCTTGCCAGTAGCTTCTCGTGGGTTGGTGGTTCTTTCCAGTTTCTTCCTCCACCATTAATACTGGCTGCCATGTATAGCCTATCTTGTGCTAAAAAATGGCGTTAAACCCTACAATAACAACAGCAACAACAACGTAAGCATAAACTTTTTCCCTGCAAAATGGAAACTTTCACAGCACAGTTAATGTGTTCCAGTCACGTTGGAAAATGCAAAAATCCATCAAATTCCATCACTTTTATTTAAGTTTGGTACTGACTTCCTTTGAAGAAAAGTTCTGCTGTTATTGAAAGATTGTAGTCGGCTTTCTTTGATGAAGAGTATATGCACTATTGAAGTCACCCCTAAAGGACAGTTTTGGAGAACCAAACAAATGCCCATTTCTTATTGTAGCGGCAAGATGAAATAATTGTATTGTATGATTGAGACTGGTATTTTTTCCATTTTCTGAGTATGTTTTCATAGCAGTCGGTGCTTCAAAGGTAATCAGTTTCATTTGAAATTTCAGCAAACTATTTTATCTGGGTACATTTTTAAAAAGGAATTGGCCATCATTTAGGCTATTCTAGTTACTGTCCCTCCATGCCTACTGAATAAACCAATAAGTAAGATGTATTTTTTTTCCTTTCTTCACATTTGTGGTAGCAGCATAATGCTGCCTTCCATTTTTTTGTCTGAAAATTAACAAAGGGTCAACGGACGATAGAGACGCAGGTGTTCTGATGGCAGATTATTGCAGAAAACGTGAGTGTTCTGAAGGATTTAATTCTGAGTGAAAAGAAGAGGAATTTTACTTACCATCCACATAACAAATGTCAGTCTTTGTAAATATATTACTTACTAGCAAGCAGCCAAAAATCTGATGAAAGATAGATTACGAGACAATGCCTCGTCTAGTTGATCTCCGTTACCAGAAATGTCAACAACAAAAAGCTGATATTTCACAAAATATAGAACTCATGCTAGATGTTAAGATAAGCGGATTATGATATAACAATGCACTGTTTAGATGGTTTGTCACTATGGACAAAGAATTTGTTTATGTAACAATAGATAAATTTCAGTGCATTTTATATCCAGTTTGTGGCTTCCTTTCATGGGGCCTCTGAATTTCTGCACTCCAAACCAATGGTCGTATATAAAAATTTAAACAGCCAACAATGTCGCCAATAAATAAAAAGCCACATGGCATGTTTTGCAGCCAATAAGGAAAAACAATCCAAGTTTGTGACATTGGCGAAGACCTATGTGATCCCAGAATAAACTTTTTATGCGTTTATTTTTTTCTTTCTTCTTCTTACTTTTAAGAACAAAATACTTTTTCGTGTATGAGGAAAATGTATATAAAATTTCAGGAGCCTAGCCACAATTGTCTTGTGTTATTCACATGCGATCTTTTCCCCAAAATGATAAGCAACTTTTTACGTTTTTTTTTTCTTCTTACTTTTTAAGATTATTTTTTGTGTACAAGAAAAATACGTGTATATGAAATTTCGGGAACCACACCACAACCACGTTATATCCGAATTTCGCATTATAACGGAGCGCGCTATAGCGGTGTCACATTGTATAATCATGAAGAAAAGCCAACAAGTAATACAATTAAATATACATAACAGTAAACAGAAAGTAAACTTTTCATCTTTAGAAGGGCTTGATTCAGGAGGTACTGTGGCTTATATTCCTAACAGGTAAGTATTCTCGGAGAAAAAGAATTATACTCAGAAATTTCCTTTTTGTATCTAACCACTGTTCTCCTCCCAGGGACTCTAGGGCAAATGATTCCTTAGATGAATGGACCATAGTCCAAAATTAAGTTCATGGTGTAATTGAATAGGGTCATTGGGTTTGTAAACAACAGAATACATTGCTAATATTTCTTTATGAGTATAGATTAAATATTAGGATAATTATCAATGGTGGTAAGGGCCCCGAGTGGCCGAGTGGTCTAAAGCGCTCTTCGTTATGGATCACTGCCATCTCACCTCTGTCTGCGGCGGTTCGAGTCTAAGATTCAGCCAATGTGGGCATGTGAGAAAGCTTGCCAGTAGCTTCTCGTGGGTCGGTGGTTCTTTCCGGGGTTTTCCGGGTTCTTCCTCCACCATTAATACTGGCCGCCATGTATAGCCCATCGTGCTGAAAAATGGCGTTAAACCCCACAACAACAACAACATCAATGGTGGTAAACATGTTTATCATAATCTGAATCGTGGACATTGGTATTACCCCGTGGAAAAAGACTGTGCCCTGTTGTTTGCCATGTCTTTGTTATGATTTTAGTATTAGACCTTATCTTGTTGACAACTCAGAATGTTATAGAAATAAAGATTTGACCCTCATCCTGGTTTTCTTATTATATTTTAGGTTTTATTTTCATATAATGTTGTTTACTTTTAAAAAATTACTCATTGCTGTGTTCAGATATTCATTTGGGTTTTAATTATTCATTCAGATTATTATTCACTGGTAATAAAAAGTGCTCGTCAGTAATATTCTTGGATTGAAACATTCATTTGGAATTATAGTGAATTCAGATAAGGACATTTTAGGATTATATTGATGCAATATATCAGATAAAACTTATTTGGAATACTACTGGTATTTAGTTGGAACTTTATTCATTTAAATTTGTGATAAAACTTTAGGATTGTTTGGGATTTAAATCACATTACTGTAAGTTCTTTTTAAAGTTTTACTTTGTATTCTTGAGAAATAAATTATTTGTTGAAATTTATAAAACTTGTCAGTTTTCACTCTTTTTTTATTACTTAGTTTAAGACCATAGAGTTGTAACAAATGCAAGTGCCATATTTGTTCATCTTTCCACTCATTAGAGACTGGATGGTATTCAAACACCACTACTAAATTATGTGAGTGAATACTGGTCTGAACTGAAACATTGTCTCAGTTATACAAAAAACAAGTCACAGATTTTTTTATTTCAACTAATTACCAACACTACAGTCCAGTCATATGCAAGACATGTGACATTTTATATCTGGCACTTTAGGAAATAAGTTTGGACTTCATCTTATCTCTTAGGGTCTGTGAAATATCTATACAGAGAATCACAAAGTGCTCGTTGTTATTCTTGAGCAGGCCTGTTTAGGAGATATTTGTTATTCCTAATATGACCTATTTAGGGGATATTTTTGTCCATTTATCGCCCTGATTATATTGATGGGTTAGCATTAAGAATATTGTGACACATTCAAGACTGTTGGCACATCAGCACATTCAAGATGTGGAGCTCATCCAGAACACTTTATTCTTTTGGACTTCTGATATAACTTTTAGGATTATTTTGGATTTAATTTGTAATAAGTTCTTCTTAAATTTTCATTTTATAACTTAGAGAATCTAATTACAGTCAAACCTGTCTACAGGGGCCACCCATTGGAAAAGGACATAGTAGACTTTGCAGGCAGGTGACCTCTAAAGACAGGTCAAGCTCTTAAATTTGTTTTATGACAAATTCATGTACTATGCACTGAATATCATGAGCGTTATTAATAGTGTCATTATTATTATTATTATTATTTATTATTATTATTATTATTATTATTAGTGGTAGTAGTATGATACCAAGGTACATATATTTAGTGTAGCTGTTTAGAGGAAACAAAAATAACTAATAAACCACATCATTATCACATATGTCAAAATTTTAATAATTTTTTTGCAGTTCCTTTAATTTGCATCCAAACTTGGCCTTTTCCTGACAGATTCAATGTATAGAAAGGGGCCCTGAATGGTCTAAAGCACTCTCTGTTACGGGTCACTGCCATCTCACCTCTGTCTGCGCCGGTTCGAGTCTCGGATTCAGCCAATGTGGGTATGTGAGAAAGCCTGGCAGTAGCTTATTGTGGGTTGGTGGTTCTTTTCGAGGTTTTCCTGGATTCTTCCTCCACCATTAATACTGGCCGCTATGTATAGCCTATCGTGTGCTGAAAAATGGCGTTAAACCCCACAACAACAACAATGTATAGATAAGCTAATTCAGTAGCAGACCAGCCTGTAATATATACAAAATGGCATCAGATTTTAAGTGAAATGCTTTACAATGTGAGTTGTGGATGTCATATGATGGAAAATGTTCGAGCAGATGGATCTTTTTAAGCTTTGAAACGTGTCAGTTTATATAGAAAGACTAATCAAGACTGATTTATAAACATTAAATGAAGAATATGAGAGCCAAACGGCACTCTGATCACACATGCTTATTGCAGAATATTCGCTACTTCAGGCTCGTGATCATTCAGTGAAAGTTACACATGTACTGCAGACAAGTTTGAGTGTTGAATATTAATAATTTGTCAGTATATTTTGTGTTTGTATTCTGGTTCTGATCCATATGGATTTTGTCCTTTGTGACAAGAATTTTGGGCTGCGGCAGAGCTAAGTTAGTAGCAAAAATAAAGGTACATTGTAACCCCACTATAACACAGTGGTTAGGGTCCATAGATTGATGATAGGTCTCATCAGCAACCTGCGCACACACAGAATATAACCTACCCCTCCAACCCTCGGAGGACTAGAGTGATCCTTGTCGACTCGACGAACAAACAACACACAACATATTGGGTGCCGTGTATAGCCTATCTTTTGCTGAAATTTGGTATTAAACCCTACAACAACAACATTCTAATCGGAGAGCATGAATTCTGAACTGAGGTTCATTGGATTTGGTGCCAATCACTATATCAAGTAGAGACCGCTCTGTCTGGCTGACACCTATATGTACAGACATTTAACTCCAGTAGCAAAATATATTAGCTTGTAGGGCTGGATTTGCAAGGTAGTATTAATACTCCTGAGGTGTTGTGATTGGGTAAGTATTATTGATGAAAGTTTTTACTAGAAAATTTGGTATCTTTGATGCAGAGGTTATTTCAGAGTTCTTTTTTCTATGCACTACTTCAACAAGTCAAATATTCTATGCAACATATACATGTACGCATTAGTAGTCCTTTATTTACATAATGCTGTTTTTGTTTCAGCTACCAACCGTAATTCTGTTGCTGAAATATGGACTTGATGTAAATGCTCAGGATATCTTGGGATTTTCACCAATTTTCTTGGCAACAGGTAGTGATATATTAGTATTTACTACAAGAGTGCAAATACATAGGCATTCCATAACAGTTGAGATGTTGGATTGTGGTGGTCATTTTATGGATACTATAATAATAATAATAATAATAATAATGAGGACTTTGTATAGCGCCTAATCTTTAGAAGCTCTAAGTGCTTTACAACTTTAGACAACACCTATATGATAAGAAACATAATAATATTATTACAAAAACAAACAACATGAAATGAGAAAAACATTAAAAAAATAAAATAATAAAAACATGCTGAGAATATTTCAGGTAGGAAACGTTATTAGGTCTTTAAGTTTGTTCTTGCTGTCGAAATAAGTGAGTTTGCGAACTTAATATAATCATTAAAATGAGAATTACTCTTCCCAACCATCAAAAGTAAAATATAGTTTGTGTAGGTCACATTCAAATGATTTTCATGTACCAGCAACTAAACTGGTCCCTTTGAGTGAGGCACAGCAGTTTTATGAATCTTGCCACCATGATCGTCTGTTTCGATAAAGCTTGTCCTTTTGTCTAAGTAAATTGGATGAAATCAGGTCTCCTATAATGACCATGCATCCTTCTGTACATATGGTCTGGAAGATAAAGACAGGGTTGGAACTGCCATTGCAACACCCCATGGTACCATCTTGAGCCAGTTACTGGATAAAACTTCACTTTTTGGCAGAAATTACAACCATACTCTTAAGTTCTGGCTATTAACTATTGAAATGATAAATATTAACTTGTACACACTTTATCATCAATAGGTATTTGGCTATTAACTATTGAAATTATAAATATTAACTTGTACACTATCATCAATAGGTATTTGGCTATTAACTATTGAAATTATAAATATTAACTTGTACACACTTTATCATCAATAGGTATTTGGCTATTAACTATTGAAATGATAAATATTAACTTGTACACACTCTATCATCAATATGTGTTTGGCTATTAACTACTGAAATGATAAATATTAACTTGTTCACACTTCATCATTGATAGGTATTTTGCTATTAAATATTGAAATGATAAATATTAACTTGTACCCACTTTATCATCAATAGGTATTTGGCTCTTAACTATTGAGCTGATAAATATTAAATTGTACCCACTTTATCATTGATAGGTATTTGGCTATTAACTATTAAACTCAAAAACATGAAATTATACACATTTTAACATGGGTTGGTATTTGGCTTTTAGCTGATCCACTCCAAAACATAAATTGATACACACTTTAACATGGGTTGTTATTTGGCTTTTAGCTATTAAACTGAGAAACGCACTTTGTCATGGTTTGGTATCTGGCTGTTAATAATAAACTCAGAATCATGAAATTGTACACACTTTAAGATGGATAGGTAATTGGCTAATGCAGGAATTTTTTCAATGTTAGTACCGTTTTGAACTTTGTGCACTTGGACTTTTTGGAAAATTATTTTGTTGTATGATTAAGCAAAAATCATGTAATGTAGACTAATTAAATTTGCTCTGTATATTTGTATTTATATACAAATGAACTAATTAGATTCTCAACTCCTCGCAGTATTTTTTAAATTCTCATTTGAGGTTATTGTTGTTTTGGTCCAGGTAACGTTGATTTCTGATTTGTGGTTATTGTTTGATAAACAATAACCACCAATCACAAATCAATATTGCTTTTTCTCTGCATGACAAATAGAAAGTATTGGCAGAGTAACAGCGAGACTTCACCGGAAAGTTATTAGATATGTCAAGTAATGAGGCAGAGATGCTGTCAGGGTGTGCTATTCTTTAAAATTAGAATTCATCTGAAACAGCATCTGCAGTCACATGCATTCATTTTTATTAGTAAAACAAAAAAGACTATTGAGAATACTTGCCATCTATAAAATTAACACAGATTGTCATGATTCGTAATTTGGAACTACCCCCATTCTAATTATCTTAACCAATCTCCATATTCAGCATATACTATACATTCCAAATGTGTTCACATGTATAATTAAGTAATTTACTCATCATTAAATAACCACTTTCTACAATGAATTGAATCAAGTCAACTTCTGTTGATTCGAAAGCTTCCAATGTGTCGCATGGTGAAATATGTTACACTGAATTCTCATTGGTGGTTATTGCTTTTTTCTGGTTCAGGTTAAGCAATAACCAACCATTAGAAATAGCTTATTCCCCGTGTGACAAACAGGAGGTATTGGCATAGCAACAGAAAAACTTGGCACAAAAGTCATTAATTGATATGTAAAGTACGTAAACAGAGATGCTGTCAGGTTGTTTGATTGCATTTATTGTGCAAAATTTGTTTGAATTTGCAAACATGGAAATTGTTGATGCATGAGAACTCCTGCACATTAGTTGAAAGCCCTGGATATGAAAATGTGCTTGGCAAAGTATACAATTTTTATTTAACCGTTCTTATCTTGAAACCTGTTTTTTGGGTTGGCAACTGTTTACACATATGGGTTCTTCAAGCATGTCTTGAGTGGTTGTTAAACTAAATTTGATTGGCACATGGTGCCCAGGAATAAGCATTATTAAGGTATAGTTTGAACCTTCCATGAAGGAAGTTTTACAAATGTTTAAAATACGGGCCACCAAGAAAATCCAAAATGTCTGATTCCCGGCATGGTTCATTATGATTTCATTCAGCAAATACTTGCTGATGATAGTGATGATGACAATAATTCTTAAAGTTATGAAGTAACTCGGATTGCTGGAGTTGGGAAAATGTAAATGGAGATGCCGCTGAGTGATTTTGAGCTCAAAAATGGTGTTAAATACGAGTCAGATGTACATGTTGGATGGATACAAATAGACAGCATGATGGTCAATCTCCCTTTCAGCAGTATTTTTAAATTAAATGTAGAAAGGGCATTATGCTGAGCCTAATTAAAATAGACAATTTAAAAATAGAATGCAAATTTCATTGTTTTAATCAATCAGTTTAGACATGCAAATTATATACTTCAAAACCATACCTCCATATCAGGGTTAAGATAAACCGAATAAATAAGGTTAAAAGAATAAAATTAAGAAATAAAGATATTTATTTGAATATCTCTGTCTGCACAAACAGATATGGCATTGATCGACGAAAAAATCCTTAAACAGCATTATGGAACAGGTCAGACATAGTAGTTCATAAACCACTGATTCAACAAAATTTATTTTAGTGAAAAATCCCATTTTCGAGCATATGTCTCCAAAAGATAATATCTGTCAGCTCTGGAAAATTAAACACAAGTCATATAGGTCAGTTTCCAAACACACTCAAGCTGTCAAAGCTAGCAATGTATATGCCCTTTCAGAATGAAGCACAGAACACTATTCATCATACACAGATATGAAATAGTATACTCAGAAATAATTTACAGATTAATGCTTATACAACTAGAGGTGACATATTTTAAAGATGTTGATTTCAGTACAGCTCTAAGAAAGTGGAGCATCAAAAGAGAGATATTGAAGTGTTAGGTAAATATTGTACAATGGCTGTTTCTTCCTCTCTCACCTTTTCTTCCACTCCTCCATTTTTCTTTGAGAAAGAGGGAGGCAGTATCTCCTTAATTTGTACATGGGGAACAAATTTGGAATTTTTTTTTCTGCAGATATATTTAACGAAAGAATGAAGGTACCAATGAAATAAATTAAATTAGCACAGAACCAGCGACGGAGCAGATTTCAAGCTGCTCAACTTTATCACCTTGTGTAAGTTTTAAAAAATACATTTTAGGACTGGATGTTGTCAATAGTTTTCCATCTTCACTGACAAATACAAGCACCTGTGGCTGCAGATGACTTCAGAAAGTACAGTATGTTAGATTTTGGTTGGTCTTCATCTTCATTCCCATGCCTGGATTTTTTTCTAGATGAGATTTTCTCTAATTATTTCTTCTGTTTTGATGATAAAATCATAATGTCTTCCAAGTTAAAGTGAAAAAATGAAATTTGTAATAAGTTGTTTTCAAAGCATTCATGCTATGCAAAACAAAGGACCTGGTGGTTATTGTGAGTTAAATGGAGCCAACACTGAATAAAACTCATTGAAAGCCTAGTCTGTTTGAAAGAGTATTTTTGTTATCTTGTCATCAGTGAGAATAGCATATGTCCTAATTATATGTCTATCTACAATCTGCATGCTGGATATAAACCAAGAATGTCAACATGCATAAAAGGGCACCAACTACCTTCCAAAGATTGAAGATCATCAAGTTCATGTGTGTGTCGATACGTATTGTATTGCAGGCTATGAATAGTAGCAATATACAGCACACGTGTATCATTTTCACCTCTAATATCTATATCTCTTGTATTTATCATTGCCTAATCTGATATCCAAAGTAATCCATTGATAAAATCCAAAGTTCAGAAAAATATATTGTGAGTGATCTGTTAAATGACAAAATTAATTGCCCATTTCTTTTGTGATAAATTGAAATGGTAACATAGATCTGGACTTTTTATGTCAGGGCGTTACCCTGATGTGGAGGTAGCAAGCTATCTCATTGAAAGTGGGAAAGCTTCTGTAGATTTGAGAAACAAGACAGGTGCCACACCACTACATGGCGCAGCACTGCAGGGAAACACTGGTAAGATCCTCTTTTAGAGTATTCACCCATTACCAAGTCTAACTTTTCAAAACTTCACACTTGTCAGGCACTCAGTGGCATTTGGTATAATGCTTGTTTTGGGCACATAAACAAGTAGAGCATGGTTAAGACAATCTTAAATGTACTTGGAGTTATTTCATCGAAATGCTCTGAATTAGGTCATTTTCTTTGTAAAGTGCTTGAGTTTGAGGTCAGCTCAAAAACGTTCAGAAAAAGTGCTTGAAATTCAGTAGTCCTTGAAAAATGCTTGTTTCAAAATAGTGCATTTCTTTGAAAACATTCATTTACTGACTAATAAAAGATGCAAAAAAACAAGTTAGATACCCAATCTACCAAGATCTTTAATTCCATGTTGATTCGCTTGTGCATTCAGGAAGGCTTCTTAATCATATCGTTTTGACTACCATTTTTATACCTGTACGTTACCTATAATCCAGTACATGGGTTTATTATAAATGGATTTTAAAAAGCTAAGCATTATGGATTTCAATACATGAAGATGGACAAAATATAAGTTGTAAGTTGTCAGTTTATTTTTACATATTGAACTCGATAATACAATTGTATTTATTCCACATTAGTTTTGTCTTTATCTATCTATCTATCAAATCTAATCTGTTGACATTTGCAAATGGATTTGATTTGGAAATACAAATGCCTTGACTTAATAGGAGTCAGAGAGAAACTGACTTTGAGGCTGTAAAACAGGGGTGTCCGTTTATACTTGAGTATACATGATATGTTAAATAGCCTAATCAGATGTGTAAAGCATGCTAGATCCAATTCTTTTCAACTCCAGCTTTTTCCTAGTGATGTCATATTTAGTGTGAAATCATATGTACTTTAAGAAAATATTTACAAGAGCTTAACTAAGCAGAGATGTGGAAATATTTAGCTAGAATGGTTAGTTCCCATGCCACTGGCATAGAACAAGGGCCAGAAAGGACTTCTTATGGTATATAGTTTGCCTTAAGCTGAACTGAAATCCAGCATTGTTGCTACAGTGGCCAGTTGGTTCTAAATGCTAAGCCATATTGACATGGGGTTTTCACCAGAAGACTTCTTGGATATCTAGTTGTTGGTATTAAATGGGATATCTAGTTGGTATTAAATGGGATATCTAGTTGGTATTAAATGAAATTGATGACTATCTGACATACAGATTGACCAGCATGGCAGCAGGCTTGAAAATCTCTTGGCATGTGGTTTTCACCAGAAGATTAGTTTGACCAGTATGGCTTGAAAATCTTTTGGTATGTGTTTTTAACCAGAAGACCAGTTTGACCAGCATGGCAGCATACTTGAAAATCTCTTGGCATGTGGTTTTTACCAGAAGACCAGTTTGACTAGCATGGCTTGAAAATCTTTTGGCATGTGGTTTTTACCAGAAGACAGTTTGATTAGCATGGCTTGAAAATCTTTTGGCATGTGTTTTTTTTACCAGAAGACCAGTTTGACCAGCATGGCAGCAGGCTTGAAAATCTCTTGGCATGTGGTTTTTACCAGAAGACCAGTTTGACTAGCATGGCTTAAAAATCTTTTGGCATGTGTTTTTTACCAGAAGACCAGTTTGACTAGCATGGCTTGAAAATCTTTTGGCATGTGGTTTATACCAGAAGACCAGTTTGACCAGCATGGCAGCATACTTGAAAATCTTTTGACCTGTAGTTTTTACCAGAAACCAGTTTGACCAGCATGGCTTGATAATCTTTTGACGTGGTTTTTACCAGAAGACTAGTTTGACCTGCACGGCAGCATGGCTTGAAAATCTTTTGGCATGTGGTTTTAACCAGAAGACTAGTTTGACCAGTATGGCTTGAAAATCTTTTGGCATGTGTTTTTTGACCAGAAGACCAATTTGACCAGCATGGCTTGAAAATCTTTTGGCATGTGTTTTTTTTACCAGAAGACAGTTTGATCAGTATGGCTTGAAAATCTTTTGGCATACAGTTTTGACCAGAAGACTAGTTATGATAGCTAGTTGATTCTAAATGAAAATAGTACTGATCTGATCTCAGATTATAGCAGCCATCTTGAAATTCTTGTCACAACTGATGAACGGATGGGGTTTCCACCAAAAGTCTTTTAGTGATGTCTGTTTTGTCCTTAAATGAAAATTGTGCCAATCTTACAGCCAATATCACCACCACAGCAGCTTAATTTTAAAAATTGTAAAACTTGAGAATATCATGAAGAAATGGTATTATCTTGGAGTGTTGATCCCCTTCAGGGACTTATTTTATTTCTTATTTTATTTTCAGCTTTCAGTAATGCATCAAGGTGCTGGTAAGTGTAGGCATAAGAAGGTAGCATTGGGCACATTCAACAGCATGCATATATGCAGGTGGCTGCCCCATTTTATTGTTTTGGGCACAACAAGGTTTTGGACATCAGTGAAATTCACAAGCCATATTGGCCCAGGAAGAAGGGTTCTGCTTCTATCTCTTTCCATTGGGCGCTCCCCATTGCCAGGATAGGTCTACATTTCATCCCAGGATATGAGTATTGAGCTTTGACCAATGGTCATCAAGAAAGAATCAGTTTGAAAACTCCAGCTTAATCTGCATTTCCATTAGTTCCTGTGGGGAATGAGCTTAAAGTTTTGAGGACTGGTCAGGAGAAGGATATCAGGTCAATATTCCTGCCTTCTCGATGTTCCTTATGATTCCTATGGAGCTTGGGGCTCCCCCCACCCAATGGTGAGTCAGCCATGTCTCCATTTTCAATCATGACCCCAATAATGTCTTTTCTTTGGCTCCATGGATCAGCAGACTGGGATCAATTATGCCCTAGAGTTTCCCTGTGTCCTCCCTCCTCCAGCCTTTGGAGGTGGCACATGAGCAGAGACAGGACAATGAACCTGTGGTTAGAAAGTCCCTAATGTCCCTTGAGGGAGATTAAATTGTCCTATTGTGTCGAAAGAGTAAGGATATGATGACAAACTGGCAATATTTTGTTGATGCAGACACGTTTCTAGAAAACCCAGCCACACTGGGTCCTTCTTATCTATTGGGTTTTCTGCCTTCATCTCACCCAAGGGGTCAGGTGACAGTTGAGGAAGAGGGGTAGATTTCTGATAAAGCAGTAAATGAGGTTTGCCAGATATGTGTCCCAAACCTTTGTGATCATTTGGAGGCTTGAATCCTCTGAAGTTGTAAAAAACTATCTAATGAATAGCCCAAGTCCGACCTACTGTTGCTTCCTCAATGATGGTGAGGGAACTAACTTATAAACTGTCTAACAGCAAAGAGAGGGTCAGACGGTTGGTCTCAGTATATACAGGGTCATTTCTACAACTGGACCCCAAAACCCCCAACATTTGACTTGTTTACCTCCCAGGTCGTGATTTTATCAGGGACCTGTGCCCATTTCCCTATCAAGGCACTAAAGGCCTTGGAACTGAAGACATGGACACTGGTTATCACAGCCATACATGCCAGTCTTTTTGTGGCTGATTCCTTAATTCATTTGAAGGAGGAATTTTTACCTCTAGCTGCATTGCAGAAATTTTTAAGACCATTGACAAGACACAAAGACATCAAACCATGAAGTCCATGGTGATCTATGCAGAGCTCATTTTAGGGGTGCCAGGGTCTTGTTATGGAAAAAAACAGCACAAGCCTTTTTTAGGCATCCCCTCTTGATTCAGAGGCATTGTTTAGAGGGCTAATCAATACATTGGCCACACAAGATTTGAGGGATCAGCAGCCCCCATCCCTGGCAATGGTATGTCCAGCTCAAGCAGGGAAGAAACATTCCCATCCCAAAAGGTCTATGGCTTGCCCTTATAAGCATTGTAAATATACAAACCATCTGAACCAAATCTGTCAGAACAGTTTCAGTCTTATTTCTACCTATTTTTGTTAAATTGATTGGCCAGATGGGTTGGGGAGAACTCTCCCTTCCCTAAAGAAGGAAGCAAAAATCCAAAGGAGTTTTATCATCTCATGCAATGTCCCCTCTCCCATTATTTCTCTGCATCCCTGTAAGTGCAGGATTGTACCTTTTTCCAGAGATATGATCAGACCTTAGATGAAGAATGAGTCCTTTCCATAATAAGGAAAGGTTACTTGCTTTGCTTCCATGACCCCACCACCACTTTCAGATACCCTCTTTTTGTTCCACCTGTTAAAACTGGTGTTTCTATGGGAAGAGTAGAACACCCTTCCCAGGAAGTGCAAAGTGGAGAGAAAGAAGAACATACAATGTCAAGGATTTTATTCCTGGAATCTCTTAGTTTCCAGGAAAGGGAAAGTTTTGACTCATCAGGGTGATGGGTGAAATTGCAGCTCTTTTAAAGTCTTTCAGGATTCCCATCCTCCAGTTACTGATTGATGCCTAAGGTCCTCAGATGTGCCTTCTGAGGGATTTGTCTGTTTTGGGAGATGGGGACTAGGCCCAATCCTTGGTAAGCAGAACATGGATCTTACATTGTTTGGTTGATCCTAAATGACTTCTAGTATGCCACCATAATTTTCATTTTGAAACTCATTATTGCTACTCCTAGATGGATGGCCATATCCATACATGGTCTCATTTAGACTTCACATGTTGTATAATTGCTCCTAAAGGAAATGGTGCTGTTGTATAATTGCTCCTAAACGAAAATGGTGCTGTTCTTACATTTAAAGGGCTGCCATGGCAGCCATCTTGAAAAATCTTTATATTGGTATGAGGACAAATTGTTGCAGACAAATGTTAGAGAATAAAATGTCATGGACAAAACGGTATTTATTGATGGATATTATGGCATGGTATTTATTGATGGATATTATGGCACGGTATTTATTGATGGATATTATGGCATGGTATTTATTGATGGATATTATGGCATGGTATTTATTGATGGATATTATGGCATGGTATTTATTGATGGATATTATGGCATGGTATTTATTGATGGATATTATGGCACGGTATTTATTGATGGATATTATGGCATGGTATTTATTGATGGATATTATGGCATATTTATTGATGGATATTATTGCACGGTATTTATTGATGGATATTATGGCATGGTATTTATTGATGGATATTATGGCACGGTATTTATTGATGGATATTATGGCATGGTATTTATTGATGGATATTATGGCACGGTATTTATTGATGGATATTATAGCACAGTATTTATTGAAGGATATTATGGCATGGTATTTATTGATAGATATTATGGCATGGTATTTATTGATAGATATTATGGCATGGTATTTATTGATGGATATCATGGCATATTTATTGATGGATATTATGGCATGGCATTTATTGATGGATATTATGGCATGGTATTTATTGATGGATATTATGGCACGGTATTTATTGAAGGATATTATGGCATGGTATTTATTGATAGATATTATGGCATGGTATTTATTGATAGATATTATGGCATGGTATTTATTGATGGATATTATGGCATATTTATTGATGGATATTATGGCATGGTATTTATTAATGGATATTATGGCATGGTATTTATTGATGGATATTATGGCATGGTATTTATTGATAGATATTATGGCATGATATTTATTGATGGTTATTATGGCATGGTATTTATTGATGGATATTATGACATGGTGTTTATTGATGGATATTATGGCATGATATTTATTGATGGATATTATGGCATGGTATTTATTGATGGTTATTATGGCATGGTATTTATTGATGGATATTATGGCATATTTATTGATAGATATTATGGCATAGTATTTATTGATGGATATTATGGCTTGATAAATTGTATTGACAAAAATAAATTGTATATTTGTTGAGCTTAAAATTAATCTGCAGATAGTCTAGATGAATAGATAGAAACAAGTATTTTAAATCTTGTAGAAACTTAGTAGTTTTAAAGTCTAAATTATTTATCCATATAGTATTAACAGTAGCTAATGGACAGTGTGTCACAAATTATCAATGTCTTGTAAGTATGCAAATGGATCTTGATAGTTTTAGTCAGACACTATTGTGTGCATTGCTTCATTGATACTTTTAGTCAGACACTATTGTGTGCATTGCTTCATTGATACAGATTTTAGTCAGACACTTGTGTGCAGTGCTTCATTGATACAGATTTTAGTCAGACACTATAGTGTGCATTGCTTCACTGATAGTTTTAGTCAGACACTATTGTGTGCACTGCTTCATTGATACAGATTTTAGTCAGACACTTGTGTGCAGTGCTTCATTGATACAGATTTTAGTCAGACACTATAGTGTGCATTGCTTCACTGATAGTTTTAGTCAGACACTATTGTGTGCAGTGCTTCATTGATAGCTTTAGTCAGACACTATTGTGTGCAGTGCTTCACTGATACAGATTTTAGTCAGACACTATCGTGTGCAGTGCTTCACTGATAGTTTAGTCAGATACTATTGTGTGCAGTGCTTCATTGATAGTTTTAGTCAGACACTATTGTGTGCAGTGCTTCACTGATAGTTTTAGTCAGACACTATTGTGTGCAGTGCTTCACTGATAGTTTTAGTCAGACACTATTGTGTGCAGTGCTTCACTGATACAGATTTAGTCAGACACTATTGTGTGTAGTGCTTCATTGATCCAGATTTTAGCCAGACACTATTGTGTGCAGTGTTTCATTGATACAGTTTTAGTCAGACACTATTGTGTGCAGTGCTTCGTTGATACAGATTTTAGTCAGACACTGTTGTGTGCAGTGTTTCATTGATACAGATTTTAGTCAGACACTGTTGTGTGCAGTGCTTCATTGATCCAGATTTTAGTCAGACACTATTGTGTGCAGTGCTTCGTTGATACAGATTTTAGTCAGAAACTATTGTGTGCAGTGCTTCGTTGATACAGATTTTAGTCAGACCTATTGTGTGCAGTGCTTCATTGATACAGCTGTAATTTTTCTTATTTCCAGCCCATACTTCTTCCAGTACTAACTGACCATGAAGAAGTTGGGTGCTATATTGATGGCATTGTGCCACCTCTCAGCATTGCTGCACAGCAAGTTGTCAGGGATTCTGGAATATTGGTCCCAGAGTTGGATTGAAAATCTGAGGCCCCCTTCTTCCTCTTCTTGGCCTGCCAGTGAACTTATCTTCCATGTAATCACAAATAACATAAAGTCATGATATGTTGGATCTTCTACCAGATTTTCAGATACCCAAATGACATCAGCAGTTGGCTCAAACACTAGGGCAAGAAGCCATTTGGTATGATGTGCAAAATCAGGCTTCGCTCAGTAATGTCCAAATAATCCTTCTGACTGAAATTTCTGTGATTGTTGCTGTTTGGAACATGTTTTGGAGAGCTTGAATTGCTGCTTGTTCAAAATCTGTAATAAGAGAAACTGGAACAAGACCTTCTTTCAGGGCTGGAATTTCTTGCTGGAACCATTGGTATATGGCTTCAGTTCTTGCACTTAGTAATGCATGAACTGCAGGAAAAACTTCACCACTGCTAAAACTATGTATCATATGCATTTGATTATATCCATTTGAATTACTCTGAATGTTCTGACCGCAAACCATGATTGCATCAAGATAGGAATTCTAGGTCATCATTGGCTGCAGAGATCAGCGTGTCATCAATTTAAATACAGAGAAAAGGTTGAAAACTCTGCACCTGTGAATAGATTGAAATGTTTTGTTGATCATTTGGTCCTGCTTTCTGACAATGTCATTGTGCATCTCGAGCCATTGTTGTCTGTTTAGGAAGGAGATGAACCATTTTATGCTAAACACTCCTCAGTTCATTCTGAACAATCAGTTTTGTTTCTTCTTCAGTTGTTTCACCTTTTTGTTTCATGCGTGCCCAAGTTCTTTCACTTTCTACTTGACTTTGATTTACCATATGGTTATGAGCACCAACTTCACCAATGGTGTCCTCTACTTTTGTATGCATGTGTGCCTTGCATGTTTTTTTCTCACAGTGCTAGCGTACTTTGCCATCTGAATTCCTGGTAAGATATATCTTAAAACTACAAGCTTTCAGGTCCCTTTGTGTGAAATGACGAGTTTGAGCTTTTATTAGTTTTCGGTAACAGTACTTGCTACAAGAATGACTTTCATTAAATATTTAAAATCACGTACAGTGAATTATACTTATTTCCCTACCTGGTCTATATCTTGTAATTGGAATGTGCGTAGGTACCTGACTTGCATGAATATGCATTTTATTTACATTAATTTACAGCATCAGACCAATAAAATAGACCATGGTCAAAAACAAGAATTCTGACAGTCTGATATTTTGTGAATAACTACTTGAAAATCACTTTGAGATTTTAGATAAATGCTTTAGAGTTCATATTAAATCAGACATTTTATTGACATAGTAAAATGTTGTGTAAAAACTATGATCATACTAATAATCAAGTCTAATACACTATTACATGCTGATTGATTCAGCTACATTTTACAGATGAGTAGATTCACAGTATGTGTTGGTTTCAGTAAGGTAATTAACTAACTAGGTTAATTTTAGCTTTCTTATGCCAGTGTGTATGATTTCAGTTTTGAGTTGAAGGTATATTGAGATACATTCACTGAAAATCACTCAGGAAGCCAACAAGGAAAAGAGAATCATTATAAGAGATGGGTAAATGTAGTTTTAAAGGAAATACAACATAAGCAGAATATTTTCAAATTTTTTAATCCACCAAAAGGAATAAAACTGAAATTATTAATATTCAGCTGCTACATTACATAATGTCAAAAACATAATAATTTAATGTTAATAAATTTAATACATATACCATTTTGTCAGTGACATTTTTTCCTCACAACGTTTTTTGTCTCTGCCACTTTGCAACATTTTGTCCACTACCACTTTGTCAGGCATCAATTATTTCTGTTTCTAAATGGATGACACAAGGTTGAAGGATTTTACCCAACTTCTGTTTGGTCCTAAGTTAAAATGGTCTCAGTTTAACCTCCATTATGGTCATCTTAGCAGTCAGTTTGAAAATTGAGTTATCACTCAAGAATATCAGATATGGTTTCAGCACTCAGTAGTTGCACCAAAGAAACGGTCTTATGTTGGATGCCTGAAAATTCATTTCAGCCAGTGGATATTCATTCCATTCAAGGAACACTTTATGCGTGTCATTTTTAATCCTCAACACACTGATGAGTAATGCAGTAATCAAAATCTGCCATGCTGGCTATTTATCTAATGCGCTAGCCATACCATGGCATCATGGAAACTTCCAGGAGGTCTCTCCTCTACTGCTATTCGTTGAGTGTCTATTCAGGATTCATCTAATGCACTAGCCATGTTCTGTGAAATCATGGAAACCAAAGAAGCCTGTCCTATTGTTGTGACACTCCTATTAGATGCTGCTATGATTTGCTAATGTTAATAGTAGGTGTTTATATCAGATGAATTGCTAATGTGAATAGTAGGTAGTTATACCACTTGTTGCTATGAATTGCTAATGTTAATAGTAGGTGTTTATATCGGATGAATTGCTAATGTTAATAGTAGGTATTTTTATCGGTCGTTGCTATGAACTGCTAATGTTAATAGTAGGTGTTTATATCGGCCATTTAAAAGCATTGATACAGAACATGACTAGGAAAATAGTTACAATTTTTTAAAAGCAGTTACATTGAAATGTGGAAGGGCATTAAAAGACACTTGTATATGTTAAACAATATGGAATGTGGATTGTATTAAGTTGAATAAAGGAATGAATTTTCCAGGTTTTTTAGACTGAATGAAGCAGCAATAAGCATGTACACTGAGCTGTACTACATCATAGATAGACCTTGTAAGATCATAACAAGCATGTATACTGAGCTGTACTACATCATAGATGGACCTTGTAAGATCATAACAAGCATGTACACTGAGCTGTACTACATCATAGATAGACCTTGTAAGATCATAACAAGCATGTCCATTGAGCTGTACTACATCATAGATGGACCTTGTAAGATCATAAAAAGCATGTACACTGAGCTGTACTACATCACATATGGACCTTGTAAGATCATAACAAGCATGTACACTGAGCTGTACTACATCATAGATGGACATCGTGAGATCATAACAAACATGTCCATTGAGCTGTACTACATCACAGATAGACCTTGTAAGATCATAACAAGCATGTCCATTGAGCTGTACTACATCATAGATGGACCTTGTAAGATCATAACAAGCATGTACACTGAGCTGTACTACGTCATAGATGGACATCGTGAGATCATAACAAACATGTCCATTGAGCTGTACTACATCATAGATAGACCTTGTACGATCATAACAAGCATGTCCATTGAGCTGTACTACATCATAGATAGACATTGTGAGATCATAACAAGCATGTCCATTGAGCTGTACTACATCATAGATGGACATCATGAGATCATAACAAGTATGTCCATTGAGCTGTACTACATCATAGATGGACATCATGAGATCATAACAAGCATGTCCACTGAGCTGTACTACATCATAGATGGACATCGTGAGATCATAACAAGCATGTCCATTGAGCTGTACTACATCATAGATGGTCATTGTTAGATCATAACAAGCATGTCCATTGAGCTGTACTACATCATAGATGGACATTGTACTATGTTACCTGGTAAAAGGCCATCTTAAGATCACTGAATTTAAAAGCTGGTTTATCCTCTTGACTTGCAGATTGTATCAAGTTGCTACTGGAGCATGGTGCTGATCCTCGGGTTGAAGATGAAGATGGGACAATGTCTTTTGACCTAGCCAAGGATGACAGCACCCTCTCACTCCTCCATGAGGCACTGATAGAGGTAGATTCCAAACAAGAAGCTATAGGTCAGTTTATAAATCTAATAGGACTTCTTTTTTCTTTCTTCTTTCTTTCTCATTTTTGTTCTTTCATATTTTTTGCATTTACCTGAATAGAATTGTCTTTATTACATACGAACCTCTTTTGTTTGCTCAGTTGTTCATGGACTAGAAGAGCTTATGAGATTGCCTTCATCTGTCTGTCCATTAGCACAAATCTGGTATCACTAGTCCTAAACTGCTTCAAAGATTACCATGAAAATGCTACCACTTGGAAATCCTGTATGAAAATCTTGCTATTGCTACATTTTCTAGATTGTGTTATGTATATTTAATTTGTATTTAATAGTTTTTTCCTTTGATTATATGTTATGTATAATTTTATTTTGGACTTGACCTTGTCCAAAATCAATATCATTGTGTACTTGACCGGTAACTTCTATTTTTTAAACAAATAAAACACAGTTAATATTACTCTGAGTGTATGTTAAATATTAGGATCATTATCAATGGAGATAAATATGTTTCTTTGGATCTTGATCTTGGACATTGGAATTCTCCCATGAATAATCTGTTGTACCTGATGTTTCCCATGTTCTTTATTTTAATTTAATAATAGACCTTGTCTTGTTGACAACTTAGAATATTATAGAACTGAACTTTCGACCCTCATCCTGGTCCTACCTTTGTGTCTTTTGTATAAAGTTGTTTCCTTGAGAAATGACTTATTCTTGTGTTCAGTATTTAATTTGGTGAAATTATTTGTTTAAAACATTATTCACTGGAAATACAAAGTGTTCATCTGTAATAATCTTGGCCTGGAACATTAATTTGGAATTATAGTGATTTCAGACAAAAACACTTTTGGATTATATTGTTGTGATACATCAGACGACTTAGCACATTGCCACAATACAGGACACTAGCTCATTAGCTATTTGAGACTACATGCATCCAAACATATCCAATATTGGAACTTATTTGGAATAGCACTGAAATTTTTGACTGGTGATAAAACTTTTAGGATGATTTGTGATTTATGTCATGATACTTTAAGTTCTTTTTAAATTTCACTTTGTATTCTTGGGAAATAAATTAATTGTTGAATTTTACCAAACTTATTAGTTTTCTGTTACTTTAAGACCATAGAGTGATAATAATGGTCATATGAACATGGGGTTTCAGTGGCAGACTTCTTATGCTGTCTGATTGGTCATAAATGAAAATTGTTCCATTTAAAATCATATCTACTATTCCTAAACAGAAAGTAATATTGATTTTCACCAGAAGATGTCATATGATGTCCAGGTTTCCTTAAATGAAAAGCACGGATCAGACGTCCAATATAGCCATTATGACTGCCATATTGAAAATCTTATGTCTTCTCCTACTTATGGCTGGTCATATTGTTATGGGGTTTTCACCAGAAGACTTTTGGTGTCTTGTTGTTCCTCGATGAAAAGATGCTGATCTTATATATAATATGGCCACCAAGTTGGCCATCTTGAAATGCTTAACAATCAGTCTCTTCGAGTGACTCTTGTAGTGAGGTGATCTTGCATCTGATTGGCTGAGTGTGTTATAACTCTAAAAGCAATATTTCTAATCTACTTTTATCAAACACGGAGTATAGGATTATATCATCAAGCTGTGGAATGAATTTGATGCATTTGAATGAGGTGATCTTGCGTGAGTTTGTTATCACTCTGGAACCAGTATTTCTGATCTGATTTTGGACTGTAGGATTATGTTATTAAGAACTTGAATGAGTTAGGTTCATGTGTATTAATGGTGTGATCTTCAGTATAATCTTGTATACACTCATGATGACATATTCTCTGATAGGATTTTCATAGGGTTAGGACTAACACTCGTGATGACATATTCTCTGATAGGATTTTCATAGGGTTAGGGCTAATACTCATGGTGACATATTCTCTGATAGGATTTTCATAGGGTTAGGGCTAATACTCATGATGACATATTCTTTGATAGATTTTCATAGGGTTAGGGCTAACACTCATGATGACATATTATTCTCTGATAGGATTTTCAAAGGGTTAGGGTTAGGGCTAACACTCATGATGACATTATTCTCTGATAGGATTCTCATAGGGTTAGGGCTAACACTCATGATGACATATTATTCTCTGATAGGATTCTCATAGGGTTAGGGCTAACACTGTTGATATATTACTCTCTGATAGGATTTTGATCATACTTGGAGCACATTGAACACAGGTTTATGCCAGGTATACAGAGAGATATGCAAATGTGATGAAGCATGGATATAAGTTTCGAGACGTGCTTTCAATAGTCATAGGAGAAAATAGTGTAAAATGAAAGAATAAGGGTTGTCTATGGATTTTATAGACCAAAACTCTGTATTTAAATAATGTGCATGGTATTTGAATGTGAAATTGTTTGTGGGATGGGAGTTTTTAATATTTTGGATATTTTGCAAGAAAAAGTTATTTTTTTAAATAGGAAGTTTGATTTTAACTCTAGGCAACTGTATAATGCATTCTCACATACAATATAGACAACTGTGTAATGCATTCTCACATACAATACTGTTGAAGGCCACAAAGCAAATTCTTGCCTCAGAGTGTAGCTTCAGAAAATATACATAGAGAACAAGCCCTTTATTTTCTCCAAACATTCAGAAAACAAGCAGGCTATTGATGATTTGCTGCTAATTGTATAGATTTATAAATTTGAAACGCTATATCTAGGATTAAAGTGTAAAAAAGATATCTCTGAAGAAACCCTTTAACTAAAACCTTCCCATTTTGTCATCTTCTGCTATTAATTCCCTACTCAGGTGATATTTGCTATGTCTTCAAGGTGACCAGATTATTAGGGCTTGTGAACCTAAAATATAATGGCCACTAAAACCAGTGGGTACTAAAGCTTGATTGGCACTTGGAGCACTGCTTCAAGGCATCTCTCCAGCTGTTGTTCTCCATGGTATGTTCATTGAACTCATGCTGGTCCACTTCAGGGAATATAGGTAATAGTGACCTCATCTTTGATCAATGTTTACTGATTTAACCCTTTTGTATAAGTTTTGTCATACATTTTTGTAAGTATGCTGTGTTTTTGTAAACCAAATATTTTTATGTGTCCACCAGTACAGACACCTGTGCGATGATGCATCGCAGAAGAGTAAGAATGGAATTGTTTAAAAACAGCTTATATTTGTACACAAGCTGTTAATTGATTACCTTATTGTAGAAATTTGAAAAGTTTATGGTTAGTTGCAGGATGTTGTTAGATGTGTTATAAGTAATAAAGGAATAAAAGGTGGTCATAGTGTGTACAACTACAACCTTACTAAGGATTTTCTCTTCCATATCTGTAGATGCCATGTGTGCTCAGTGTCAGCAGAACCCAAAGACAGCCCTTAAACGCTGTGCACAGTGTCACATCACCCCATACTGTAGCCGAGAGTGTCAGATTAAACATTGGAAGGATGGGGGACACAAAAAAACTTGCACAGGTCTGTTGTGTGTGTGTGTGTCATGTAAAAATGTACACTCTACTTTTATATCCTTTTATACATTAGTTCTGTTCATTGTTCTTTGTTGCTCATACTTGAACTTTGCACTATTCCAGGATGAAGTAACATAACTTGGAATGTTGAGATCTAAGCAGTTTAGGAATTTCATAAGAGTGAGACTTAACCATCTACATGTTTCAGGCCACAAACAATCAGTATATACAGATATACAATAGCTGTACTGGTTGTCCCATTTGTAATTTTTTAATTTATTTATTTATTTACTGATTTATTTATTCATAGCTGCCAAGTGTCCTATTTTTCCCATATTTTGGACCTGAATACGATTGTTTCTTTTTCTTGTTAAAAAATCAGGTTTTTAAATTTAAAAAAATTAATATAAAAATTTCCTTGCAATTTTTTGGTGAAATGATCTATAAAAGGAGAAAACTTTGCATTTTGTAAATTGTGTACTTGTGATTTAACTATTGGGCACGGAGGTGCCCATGACATAAAACAGCATGAAAAAGCTAATACACACCAGCTTCATGCTTTATCATGAACAACACTGCCTGAACTTCTGTTTATTAATACCAAAGAGAAAATGTAATTCAATTGGAAGTTTGTTTTACAAATTTTTTTTAGCAATGAACCATCTTTTCAGTTGCTAGTGTTGCTAGAATGAAAACAGTTCAGTAAAAAAAACATCGCACAGAATTCAGATCGTCACTGAAAGACGTTACATTGGAATTGATAATGATTGAAAAAACAAGGTGTGAAAAAAGCTCCTATAAACAGCTTGTCTTTGAATGTTAGTGGGTTGTACACTTGTACCGTCTGAATGGCTACCCAAAGAGAATAGGTGCCCATTTAGAAGGTGCAAGTGTACAACACATGCATCTTTGACATTTAATAATTAAGTTATTGTCCTATTTTACTGATGGTTGTAGATGTTGTAAATAGTTACATATGCATTTTTGCCATAAGCAGTCAATATTTTTTACTCTGGGGTTGGCAGCTGTATTCATTTTTTATTTATTTGAAGCATGGGTGCAATTTAGGTGTCACTTTTTTATTTGAAGCATGGGTGCGATTTAGGTGTCACTTTTTTTTGGAAGCATGGGTGCGATTTAGGTGTCACTTTTTTATTTGAAGCATGGGTGTGATTTAGGTGTCACTTGTTTATGTTGGCATCGACATCAGGGTTTTATATTTAGTTCATACAACCATTAGAGTAGGTTACATTGACCTATTTTCATGCTGCACTGCTTCCAAAAATAGTTTGCATTTAGCTGCATTTCTTTGATATTGAGTAAAATTAAATAAAGTCATTAATTTATTTTGGACATATATTCCATCCCATGACAACTTGGTCAGATGCTTAGTGATACTCACTTCACTTACTCTGGTGACTGTGTTAGGTCTTTTGTATCTGGCACAGTCACAGTAGTTGGTATTTAACATTCCATGGAATTTATGCTAATCCTAGATTTTATTTTCAGGTTATGTTTTAGCCAGATCAGGCACAGATGAAAGTGACACAGATAGTTTTCACATGTCTTTATACCATGTATTGGGATCCCAGTCACGTAATATCAAATTGTTTGCCAGGAAGACCAATGAGGCCCCAAAGAAAATGGAATTCCTCAGGAGTAAAAGATTTGTTGTAAAAGTACAAGTTCCGCTTGGTAAGTCATCACAACTATTATGCCATATTTATTTTTAATTTTAAAAATCTGTATTTATTGCCAGAATAACACAGAGGGAAGCAAAAACTGCTGACTGAAATGTCCAGAATAACTTCTAGAGGGGAATGGTCACTTCAGTGGCTGATAATGTTCCCAGTTGCCCATTTCATCTACAGTAAATGTTCTCCTTTTCATCATGTATGTTTTGAATCAATCATGGTTGAGTCAGACTTAAGCATGGTAAGCTATAATCTCCTTGTCCACTAAATTAACCATGTCCTAAACAATGGACAAGGAAATTGGCACTCTGTAGCAACTGTATCAAAGCATAGAATGCTGGAAAAGTTGCAGACATTAATAAATCTACAATGTGAGAGACTGTGATATTGATATTTGAGGTTTTTTTATGAACAAGAAACGGGGAAGTATTAATGCCCCTGGTGTTAGGTCTGCGGGTCATCACTAATTTTATGAAACTACTTGCAGGATTGCAAAGAAATATGGCCACCAAAACAGCTATCTTGAAAATCTTGTTATCGCTACTCAATAGATGGTCATAGCAAGAAAGGATTTTAACTAGAAGACTTCATATGGCATCTATTCATTTCCTAAATAAAGTGGTGCTGATCAGATATCCAATGTGGCCACCGTGACATCATCTTGAAAATCTTTTATGGCTACTCTTCCAAAGATGAAAGTCATATAAACTTTTTATATCTAGTTGGTCATAAATAAAAATCGTTACGCTTGGAGATTCAATTTGGCCACCATAGTGGCCATCTTGAAAATTATGTTATGGTTACTGCTGAATGCAGGGTCATAGGGTCAACATGAAGGTTTCACTAAAAGACTTTTATGTGTCTAGATTTTATGGCCAACAGGGCAGCCATTTTCTCTTATCACTTCGCCTTCTAAACAGAGTCATATCAAAATGGGGTTTTCACTAGAAGGTTTCTGCGATATCTAGTTGACCTTAATCAAAGTGGCTTTACACATACAGCCAATATTGCTGTGACAGCAGGAGTGCTGAAAATGGATGTTATTGCTGCTTGTTTTGAATGGATATGTAGATGGTGTCTAATTGGTCCTGAATGAAAATGGTACCAATGCGATGGCCAGTATGGCCAACACAGCAGACATGTTCAAAATCTTGTCTCTACTCCTCCTGACAGAAAAGTCGTGTTGACATTGTGTTTTCACCAGAAGACTTCTTATGATGTCTATTAGTTGGTCCTAAATGAAAATTCTGCTGCAAGTGGCTATGCTGACAATTTTGTTAATGCAAAGTAAATCAAATGGATGATCATTTCAACCATGGGGTTTTCACTGAAAGACTTCTTATGATGTCCCAGTTAGTCCTAAATGAAAATGGTGCCAATCTAAAATCAAATATGGCCACCACTGTATCTATCATCTTTAAAATCTTATTGCTATACAGTCCTATCAGCATCAAGTTCTCAATAGAATACTTCTTGAGTCTGCTTGGTTTTGAATAAAAATTTTGATATTATATCCAATATGACTACTACATGGGCCATCTTTAAAATCTTATTTGCTATACACAGTCATATCAGCATCAAGTTCTCAATAGAATATTTCTTGAGTCTGCTTGGTTTTGAAAAAAAGATTCTGATCTTATATCCAATATGACTACTACATGGGCCATCTTGAAAATCTTATCACTACTTTTCCTAGATAGAAAGTCATGTCAACTTTGGGTTTTCCCCAGAAGACTTGTGATGTCTAGTTTATACTAAATGAAAATAGTGCTGATCTGATATCCGTTAATGCCACCATGACAACCATATTAAAAATCTTGTAGTAGCTACTTCTGCTAAGGGGTGATCCCAATCAAATGAGATTTAAATGATAAAGGCTAATTATGATATTAAGTTGGTACTGAATAAACCAGTGCTGATCTGACCTCAGATACTGCAGCCATCTTGAATATCTTAGCATTGCTGTTCCTCCTAAACACAAGGTCATGTTGGCATTTTCACTAAAAGCTTCTGATGGTGTCTAATTGGTCCTAAACGAAAATGATGCTGATCTGTCACCAATATGACCACCATGTTGGCTATCTTTAAAATTTTATTGTCCTCATAAATGATTGCCTCATTAACAAAGGATTTTCACCCAAAAATTACTTTTGGGATTCAGATTGTCCTAAATGATAGTGGTGCCTAGGAGATTTTCTGTGTGATTGCCACAATGAAGATATTGAGAATCTTGTCAGTAATTCTATGGAATGATGGTCATATAGTCAGTGATTTTCACCAAAAGTCTTCTAATGGTGACTAATGAAAATGGTATCAATCTTACATCCAATATGGCTACCAAGGTGGCTAATATGAAAATGGTATCAATCTTACATCCAATATGGCTACCAAGGTGGCTAATATGAAAATGCTATCAATCTTACATCCAATATGGCTACCAAGGTGGCTAATATGAAAATGCTATCAATCTTATATCCAATATGGCTACCAAGGTGGCTAATATGAAAATGCTATCAATCTTACATCCAATATGGCTACCAAGGTGGCTAATATGAAAATAGTATCAATCTTATATCCAATATGGCTACCAAAGTGGCTAATATGAAAATGCTATCAATCTTACATCCAATATGGCTACCAAGGTGGCTAATATGAAAATAGTATCAATCTTATATCCAATATGGCTACCAAGGTGGCTAATATGAAAATCTGATTGCACAAATATTTTTAGAGATGGTTTGCAATGCTCAGCATTTGTAAAAAGGAAAAGGTTTTATTTTGAATTCCTGTAAATTCACTTTGGACAACAGAATATCAGTCCCTTCTTGTGGCTCTTGTTTTTCTTGCAGTTGCAATGACCTTTTTTACCCACCCCCAAATCAGTAGGTTTCTTCCTTACCCATAGTGCAAGCTCTCCACAAAGTTTGCTAATAGTTTTTAAGTCAAGAACTCTGAATGATTGTGCATACACCATTATTCATGTTTTGATCACAAAGAGCTTGACCATTCACCATTTGTCCCTGAAAATAGGCTTCCTCCATACCCCAAGAACATGCCCATAGCTGCCAACCCTCACGAATTTGGTGTGAATTTTTTCTTTTTCAGCGATTCATGGATTTACGCCACAAGCCAAAAATTCACAAATTCTCTAATTCTCAATTTTAAATCTTTAATAAAAATTTCTGATTTCATGTTAAGCACTAGTCGTGATATTCACAGTTGCCAAAACGGTCTGGTAGTGCTGGTTGCGATATTAGTAGATCTATAGCCGATTAGTACAGTTGGCCCAGTAGCAAGCATTTTAGCCTATTTTAATCTATATGTATAAGAGTAGTTTTACAACTGCTTTTGAGAGAAACCGTGGCCTAACTGGAATTTTGCTCCACACATGAGTCACCAACACTTGATTTGAGTTACCATTCAGCAATGCATGTAAGATCTTAAAAATGTCTTCACCACCAAGGAAAAAGAAATGTATTGCTCAAAAAGTTTAATTTGGAATATATAAAAAAATTGGCCGTGCATTCTGCCATTAAATGTTGATGTTCATCATGCTTTTTCACTCAGTGTGCCATCACAGAGATGATGTGAGGAAGCACATCGATTGCAAAAAGCATGTAGAAGTTGGGAAAATTAAGAATTTGTGGCATTATAACAGTAACTAGATTGTTTAACATGGCAATAAATGATAACCAGTCATACAACCAACATGCAGACAACTTTCTTCCAAAGAGATGGCTGATGAAAATAGTTATAATGTTTTTGTGGAAAATTTCCCACGTTAATTATCACTATCATACAAGAAACATTAAATTTTTTATGCCAAAAAGCTTACCTCTCTTCATCTAGTACACTATTAGAACTGAACAAAAGAACTTTTAGAAAAAAATTACTGTGCTACCAAAGTTAGCAGTGTAGGCATCATGGTTTTCTATCTCTACTAGAACATTTTCAAAATTTGTATCACTCACACTGGATAAACACAGTACTTTTAATGTATGGTAACAAAGTCATCAGTGTAGGTGTCATGGTTTGACTTGCAAGAATATTTTCAAAGTTTTTATCTCCAATTCTAGGGATAGATAAACACTGCAAGGAAAGTAGTATAACAAAGTCAGCAGTGTAGGCATCATTGCTAGCAAAGTGTGGTAACAAGATCAGCCATGTAGGTGTCATAGTTTGCAAAGTGTGGTAACAAGGTCAGCCATGTAGGTGTCATATTTTGCATGTCTGGTAACAAGGTCAGCCATGTAGGTGTCATAGTTTGCATGTGTGGTAACAAGGTCAGCCATGTAGGTGTCATAGTTTGCAAAGTGTGGTAACAAGGTCAGCCATGTAGGTAGGTGTCATTGTTTGCAAAGTGTGGTAGCAAGCTTGGCAGTGTAGGTTTCATATCTTGTTATGAAGAATAATTTCAAAAATTTGCATCAATTTGTAACAAGGTCAGCCATGTAGGTGTCATAGTTTGCAAAGCGTGGTAACAAGGTCAGCCATGTAGGTGTCATAGTTTGCAAAGTGTGGTAACAAGGTCAACCATGTAGGTGTCATTGTTTGCAAAATGTGGTAGCAAGCTTAGCAGTGTAGGCTTCATGTCTTGTTATGAAGAACAGTTTTAAAAATTTGTATCAATTTATTACAAGGTCAGCCATGTAGGTGTCATAGTTTGCAAAGTGTGGTAACAAGGTCAGCCAGGTAGGTGTCATATTTTGCATGTCTGGTAACAAGGTCAGCCATGTAGGTGTCATAGTTTGCAAAGTGTGGTAACAAGGTCAGCCATGTAGGTGTGACTGTTTGCAAAGTGTGGTAACAAGGTCAGCCATGTAGGTGTGACTGTTTGCAAAGTGTGGTAACAAGGTCAACCATGTAGGTGTCATAGTTTACAAAGTTTGGTAACAAGGTTAGCCATGTAGGTGTGACTGTTTGCAAAGTGTGGTAACAAGGTCAACCATGTAGGTGTCATAGTTTACAAAGTTTGGTAACAAGGTTAGCCATGTAGGTGTCATTGTTTGCAAAGTGTGGTAGCAAGCTTAGCAGTGTAGGCTTCATGTCTTGTTATGAAGAATAGTTTTAAAAATTTGAATCAATTTATTACAAGGTCAGCCATGTAGGTGTCATAGTTTGCAAAGTGTGGTAACAAGGTCAGCCAGGTAGGTGTCATATTTTGCATGTCTGGTAACAAGGTCAGCCATGTAGGTGTCATAGTTTGCAAAGTGTGGCAACAAGGTCAGCCATGTAGGTGTGACTGTTTGCAAAGTGTGGTAACAAGGTCAGCCATGTAGGTGTGACTGTTTGCAAAGTGTGGTAACAAGGTCAACCATGTAGGTGTCATAGTTTACAAAGTTTGGTAACAAGGTTAGCCATGTAGGTGTCATTGTTTGCAAAGTGTGGTAGCAAGCTTAGCAGTGTAGGCTTCATATCTTGTTATGAAGAATAGTTTCAAAAATTTGCATCACTATCAAGATAAAGACTGGTGTTTCAAATCACAATAAAAATACAAAAAGTGATTTTCATTTGTATGTCCTTCAGTGTTTTCCATTTGTCCTTAAACATGTGCTGTGTAAAATGGATTTTTAATGCTCATTTATATGTCCTTACTTGACAGCTGTGTAAAACATTTTTTTTTTTCTTCATTTTTAAATTGATCGCTTTGATGGCCTAGTTGGGCAGGGCATCTGCCTCAGATGCAGAAGGTCATGGATTAGATCCCCGGCCGAGTCATACCAAAGACTTATTAAAATGGTACTAACAGCTGCCTTGCTTTGCACGCAGCATTAAGAGATTAGTGTTAGGACTGGTCAGCCTGATGTCAGGATAATGGGACTGGGTGGGACATCATACTACATGTCTGCGGCATGATGACCCAGTACTAGACATCACTATAAATGTCCACATCATAGTGATATGACTGAAAAATTCTTAAAGCAACATTAAAAATCCAAATCATGCACGCACACACATTTTTATGTTCTTACTTGCTTGCATTGTAAAACCATCTATTTTCCTTACACATATGCTGTATAAAATGGATTTTAGTTTTCTATTCAAATGCTTTATTTAAGTAAACAGAGTACAATCACCAGTGAGTAGAAGAATAATGTAGTCAGATATGTAAGATCATCACGATGTACAGTTTGGGAGATAGTTTAATCAGTGTTTATCCTGACAAGCCATTTTTTAAATTTATTTGTCATTATGAATTTGAAACAATCTCTCAGGTTTGTCTTTGAATTGTTATGTTTTGCTAAATGAAAATCACTTATAATTGAAGGTGATTTTTTTTCAAAAGAATGATAAAGTTTGAGGAGGTTGTGATTTTTTATAAAAGAATGATAAAGTTTGAGGAGGTTGTCAAGACTTTTGAAATGCCACAGATTCATTCGTTTCATGAATGTAATATTTATTGTTCATTTTGAAGATTATTAGTCTAGTACCGTTTATGGTCAAATGTTTCTAAAGACTTTCCTTGGCAGTAATGTTCTACATAAGATGGTAGTGACTTACCAAACACAGTAGTATTAGTGACATACCAAAAATGGTAGTATTAGTGACATACACCACTCCCTCGATAACTCACGCACATCGGGGTCCATAAACATCGACTGCACTATAAGTGAGGCGTGAGTTATCGAGGGACTTATAAAATAAGCCCAAAACCAATAAAGTGATCGATGACATAAAAGAAAAATGGGGGGGGGGTAGGCAGATTATAGTGTTGAATACTCACTTTATAATCGTGCTGAGATTAACTGTGAATAAATATCTCTTCATAACGGTGTATTTATTTATTATTTCCTCATAGGGCAACATTAATTTGAGGATAAATTACAGTATATTGAGGCGATCATCGAAAACATTATTCCATGTGGATTCCGTTTGCTTAACATGTGTCCCACTTCACACATTGTGTACTACGTCACTAATTTTTATGTTGAATTGGATACATTCTAGTTTTATTGTTTGATCCAAATTAGACGTTTTTTTTATATACAAAAGATTGACTTTTTTCGAGAAACAGTGTCAATCGAACGATAGATAGATTTGAATGCGATAGAACTAAAATGGAAAACAAAAAAACAAGGGTTAATCAGTACTAACATATTTAATTGGTCTACAAATTTAAAACAACGTAACAAGTTACTACTTGCCGTTTGCGCCACGCTTGACAAATATCAATTCACTTTTTGACAAAATCAGTTAATTTTTTTTTTTTTTTTTTTTTTTTTTGTTACTCCTTGGTTTCTCTCCTGCCGAGCTAAATCCCTCAGATTTCTCAACTGCATGAGCTTTACGTAGTCAACATTTTGGGTCTCCAGCCACCTTGTGGCAATATCAAAATATTTGATTGCTTCCTGTGCAGAAGGGGGAGGTGGTGCAACATCTGCGTCTGCATCACTTTCAACACTTGTGGTACTCCAGTTAGAATCGTCTTCTGCTGAAAATTTTTTCGTTATAGAATTAATTATTGTTTCATCTGACATGTATTCGGCTGTGGGGCAATCATTGTCAGCACAAATCCACTCCTCCATATCATCAAGAGAAACGCCCATCTCAGGACCATGTGTCTGTACGAATTTCTCCCAAACAGCCTCGGCATTAATGACATCAGTTTCACTGAAACCTTTGAAGTCACTATCATTGTCGCTGTATACGTTACTGTTTTGCTTCACGTCAAAGGCAGCTCCGAGACCTTAATCCAGCACCCCAGGTCTCTTGTAATCGATTTTTTAATGCAACAAACACTTCCCCAAGTTGTTGATCAAAACAAAGCCAGCATGTAATTAGGTTCTCACAGAAGTACTCACGGGTTTCGCTGTGATGGTCGATTGACTCTTTTCATGTTTTCAATGAACATAATATGTTATGATTATAATGTTTACACTGAAACGGAATTAAAGGATTATAACATGACTTTCACACAGGAAGATGTTTAACTGGTGTTTATTTCATTCTCTGTTGCCACCTGTTAGCATTTACCAGAAGTCTTCATTGATCACTATTTCACCAGACTGTTTATTTACAGTATACTGACAACTATATATCATAAAAACTTACATAATATATGATATCTTTAAACAGAGGTCTCGCTAGGATTTTAAAATTGGGTCTTTCTGCCTCTGAATTCAGTCACTAAATATCAGTACATCAGTACATTTTCTCACCCGGCCGCCAATCAAAGCCTTTGAACTAGCCGCCTAGCTATTGCATCATGTTTTTTTTTTATGTACTCTTATAAAATGGTAGCATGTATGTACATCAAAGAGTCTTTCATTCACTGAATTCTGTCGTTGTAAATATCAGCACAGTTAAACTGATCAACACATTTTCCCACAAAGCAGGTGGCTGAAACAGGACCGGCAAATCTTCGAATTTTCCCACGCACCTATTACATGCGTACGGAGGATTCCCGCCTCAGTGATTTTCTGCATCCCAGATCAAAAATTGGTGTCCAAATACGCATAATTAAGCGTTTTTGAGATCTCTGAAATTAATTCTTATTTAGAACTTGCAAATTTCAAAATATGGATTATATTTTTATGGCCATTAATCACCATTTTCGATGATAAAACAAGCAGTGTATCAAAGTTTAATTTGTCAATTCTTATCGTAATTTTTTCATGTTCAGCATATTTTAAAAATATTTTAGATACATTTTCTCTGGAAAAAATCAGGAGCCAAGACGGACACTGCGTTATAAGCGGGATCGCGAGTTATCCAGGTGCGAGTTAACGAGGGAGCGGTGTACCATAAAAACAGCAGTATTAGTAACATACCATAAAAACAGCAGTATTAGTAACATACCAAAAATGGTAGTATTTGTAACATGCCATAAAAACAGCAGTATTAGTAACATACCAAAAATGGTTGTATTAGTGACATACCATAAAAACAGCAGTATTAGTAACATACCATAAAAACAGCAGTATTAGTAACATACCAAAAATGGTAGTATTAGTAAAATACCAAAAATGGTAGTATTAGTGACATACCATAAAAACAGCAGTATTATTAACATACCATAAAAACAGCAGTATTAGTAACATACCAAAAATGGTAGTATTAGTGACATACCATAAAAACAGCAGTATTAGTAACATACCATAAAAACAGCAGTATTAGTAACATACCAAATATGGTAGTATTAGTGACATACCATAAAAACAGCAGTATTAGTAACATACCAAAAATGGTAGTATTAGTAACATACCATACAAACAACAGTATTAGTAACATAACAAAATCAGCAGTATTAGTAACATACCAAAAACAGCAGTGACATATAAAAGCAGCAGTATTAGTGGTGTACCAAAACCAGCAGTAATTTTGACATACCAAAAACAACTCTATTTGTGACATAACAAAAACCATCAGTATTTGTGACAGACCAAAAAAAACAGTATTAGTAACAAGCCAGAAACAGCAGTGATATACCAAAAACTGCAGTATGTGACATACAAACACAGCAGTATTAGTAGTAACACCAAAAACAGCAGTGTTTGCTAATTTTCTTTATGAAGAGTTGTATTATTCAAAAGAAGAAGGGTGGAAATTTTTAAAAAGATTTTACATAAGACATGTGGTGACAAATCTCTTTCAGCCGTTCATTAAAATTAAATAAGCCAAAGCATCAAAGATCATTTTTTGGAAGTGATTGTGTATCAGTATCATCATAAAGTTTGTACAATATGCATATACATCTCATCTACATATCCTTTATATATTACTTCTCATCTACATATCCTTTGTATATTACTTCTCATCTGCACATCCTTTGTATATTACATCTCATCTACATAGCCTTTGTATATTACATCTCATCTACATAGCCTTTGTATATTACTTCTCATCTGCATATCCTTTGTATATTACATCTCATCTACATAGCCTTTGTATATTACATCTCATCTACATAGCCTTTGTATATTACATCTCATCTGCATAGCCTTTGTATATTACATCTCATCTACATAGCCTGTGTATTACTTCCTCATCTACATATCCTTTGTATATTTCTTCCCATCTACATATCTTTTGTATATTACTCCTCATCTACATATCCTTTGTATATTACATCTCATCTACATATCCTTTGTATATTACTTCCTCATCTACATATTCTTTGTTCCTCATCTGCGTATCCTTTGTATATTACTTCTCATCTACATATCCTTTGTATATTACTTCTCATCTACATATCCTTTGTATATTACTTCCTCATCTTCATATCCTTTGTATATTACTCCTTCTCATCTACATATCCTTTGTATATTACTTCCTCATCTACATATCCTTTGTATATTGCTTCCTCATCTTCATATCCTTTGTATGTTACTTCTCATCTACATATCCTTTGTATATTACTCATCTACAGATCCTTTGTATATTACTCCTCCTCATCTACATATCCTTTGTATATTACTTCTCATCTACATATCCTTTGTATATTACTCCTCATCTACATATCCTTTTTATATTACTCCTCCTCATCTACATATCCTTTGTATATTACTCCTCCTCATCTACGTATCCTTTGTATTTTTCTCCTCATCTACATATCCTTTGTATATTACTTCATCTACATATCCTTTGTATATTACTCCTTCTCATCTACATATCCTTTGTATATTACTCCTCCTCATCTACATATCCTTTGTATATTACTTCCTCATCTACATAACTTTGTATATTACTTCCTCATCTACATATCCTTTGTATATTACTTCTCATCTACATATCCTTTGTATATTACTTTCTCATCTACATATCCTTTGTTCCTCATCTACATATCCTTTGTATATTACTTCTCATCTACATATCCTTTGTATATTACTCCTCATCTACATATCCTTTGTATATTACTCCTCCTCATCTACATATCCTTTGTATTTTTTTCCTCATCTACATATCCTTTGTATATTACTTCATCTACATATCCTTTGTATATTACTCCTCCTCATCTACATATCCTTTGTATTTTTCTCATCTACATATCCTTTGTACATTACTCCTCATCTACATATCCTTTTTATATTACTCCTCCTCATCTACATATCCTTTGTATTTTCCTCCTCATCTACATATCCTTTGTATATTACTTCATCTACATATCCTTTGTATATTACTCCTCCTCATCTACATATCCTTTGTATATTACTTCCTCATCTACATATACTTTGTATACTACTTCCTCATCTACATATCCTTTATATATTACTTCTCATCTACATATCCTTTGTATATTACTTCCTCATCTGCATATCCTTTGTATATTACTTCCTCATCTTCATATCCTTTGAATATTACTTCTCATCTACATATCCTTTGTATATTACTCCTTATCTACATATCCTTTGTATATTACTCCTCCTCATCTACATATCCTTTGTATATTTCTCCTCATCTACATATCCTTTGTATATTCATCTACATATCCTTTGTATATTACTCCTCCTCATCTACATATCCTTTGTATATTACTCCTTCTAATCTACATATCCTTTGTATATTACTCCTCCTCATCTACATATCCTTTTTATATTACTTTCTCATCTACATATCCTTTGTATATTACTCTTTCTCATCTACATATCCTTTGTTTATTACTCCTTATCTACATAGCCTTTGTATATTACTCCTCCTCATCTACATATCCTTTATATATTTTATGTTGATTGGAAACATTCAGTGCTACACACCAGACCTTGTTGACATCTGTTACATTAATAACAGATCCTACAGTCCAAGGAGCTGATGCATTTTGTTCGTGTACTAAGCTTCACCTTTCAATGCACACATTTTATTGCTTTCCAGTATATATATTTCTATATTGACTGATAAATATTTGCAGGCCTTTCCGGCGGACCTGTGATGGTTTACAATGCTGACAGGACTGTTGAGGGGTTTATTAACCCTTCTGAAAAAGGTAAGAGCTCATTCAGTATAGAAGGGGGTAATATAAATCATGTAATTAATGGGGGGAGGGTAGTTCTATAAGCTAGAATGTAGTGAGTGTTTTATGTTGATTATCATCCTTGCCCTATGTTTCCAGAAACCAACAAATAATTCTTTCCTCTTTTTTTTTTTTGTCCAATAACTTGGGGACAAAGAAAATAAATTCCCATTTTAAAAAACTGTTCTAGTCTTACTCTTTGGGTGGAATGGAGCAAGATCCACCATTTTGCTTCTAGGATTGACCAATTGCAGTGAAACATCACTATAACATTATGGTCTGGTCAACAAATGCAATCGTGTTATATTTCATATCACACAATGTACAACCAAGTCAATGAGCTGAAGAATATTACACATGTATCATCTTAACTATAATGGGGGGTGGGGGGGTCTACAGACTTCTTGAAACATTTACCAAGGGGGGCGGGTCTACAGACTTCTTGAAACATTTACCAAGGGGGATGGGTCTACAGACTTCTTGAAACATTTACCAAGGGGGGGCATATTAAACAAGAAATATTTAAAACAGTTTTTACATAATTAATTTTTCTTTTCAAAGATTATCTTTATTTTCAAAGATAACCCATGTTATTGCTAAATAGAAGAAAACTGGCAACTGTAGTGTCAATATTTTGAATACATATAGTCACCTACCAGTAATTTTTCTACTTGATCCTTTCAGATCTTTATATATAATTCTTCGTAATACACTTACACTAATTTATGAACAGTTTTTTCCACAACATCCATATTTTCTGGACATGTTCATATTCAGAAAAATTAACAAATTTTCTGTAAGGTTGAAGAACTCTATGAATCTGTTATTTTCAAAGCAAATATAAATTTATCAATATCTGTCATTGCCAAGCCACTTTTACAAAAAGTTTGAATCATAACCTCTCTTTTAACTTTGTCTACTTTTGATTTCCATATAAAGGTGAGAATTGATTCATTTGATTCCTCGGATAAAAAATTTGGGGAGGATTTGGTAATGAGGTGAACAAATGATTAAACTGGGGACTAATTAAGATTTTCAAAACTTTTATTTTATCAATTGGTGTTAAGGATTGCCTTTCCCAATATTTTAGACAAATAAATTCAATATTAACTTAAATGATTATTTCTAAATATGGTTTTACACCACTGCAGTGTAAAATATGCTTGATTACATGCTGACATTTGAATGTGTGGGTAGGTATTCAGTAAAATGAACATTATCTTGCTTACATTTGAATGTCTGGGTAGGTATTTAGTAAGGTGAACATTTATCATATTGACATTTGAATGAGTGGATAGGTATTCAGTAAAATGAATATTATCTTGCTTATGTTTAAATGTCTGGATAGGTATTTAGTAAGGTGAACATTTGTCATGCCAATATGTGAATGCCTGGTTAGGTATTCAGTAAGGTGAACATTTATCATACCGACATTTGAATGTCTTGATAGGTATTCAGTAGGATTAATATTATCTTGCTAACATTTAATTGGGTGGGTGTTGTGAACATAAAGAAATCAAGTTCTCTGTCTCTTTCTCTTTCTCTCTCTCTCTCTCTCATGTGTGCACTTGAATGTTCAAAAAGACAAAACATCAGTAAAGTATATATTGATTAATCAGAAAGGGATTTGAAAATCCAAATGTGATTTAGGTAGATCACCATTGTGATGTACAACAGAATAACCAAAGTGTCATGACACAGCTTACACAGGACAGATTCAGTGATTTTCAACATTTAATCAAATGGTATCAGGAATAAAAATGGTTATGCATCAAATCACCCATTTTGTTTTTGTTGTTGGGTTTAACGCCATTTTTCAGCACACGATCGGCTATACATGGCGGCCATTATTATTGGTGGAGGAAGAATCTGGGAAAACCTCAGAAAGAACCACCAACCCACGAGAAGCTACTGGCAAACTTTCTCACATACCCACATTGGCTGAATCCAAGACTCGAACTCACGCAGACAGAGGTGAGACGGCAGTGATCCATAATGGAGAGCACTTTAGACCGCTCGGTCACTCAGGGTCCCCACCCATTTTGTCAAATTAATCTTTCATTTTAGTGGCTGTTTTGCTTTTTTCCAGGGAAACAACTCCAGAATGACACTAATTAGTACAAACAATAAGAACTTCTCTTTTGTCCTGCCTACTGATCTGTGTCAAATTGCAAAGTGTAATGATATAGTCCTTAAGAAACATATTTAGTCATTTTGTCACCAAATATTCCTGTAAAACCATTCCTTATAATCTTAACTATTGACAATCTTTTATAGGCAATGTACATTGTCACTGTTTTCATTTCACAAATGTCAGGAGCTATGTTAAAGTACATTACTGTTTTGTTTCTTATTGAAAACAAACTGATCTTGTTTTGTGTGTATCAGAAATAAAATTACTGACTATAACTGTCTAAATCTTTAGATGCATATCAGATCTGTTAAGACAAAACATTAAGGTTGTCTGGAAACTGGAAACATTTGGCAAATTCAGTGATCCAACTTAATTTAATAGGTTTTGGAACCTTTGGTTTGGTAAAGTACCTTCCACTCGCACCCACCCTAAACTACCACCAACACCAAATTTTAATATGGAAAAACTATGTGCAATAACTTCCCCTTTTCTGTTAGTGAAGTAGTCTTTTATTCTAGTCAAATGTCCACAATTACAACACTTTGTTATGTTACACCTCATGACAGATTTGATATATTTAATCTTTCCAAAATTCCAGAATCCAAAAAACTCTATTTTTATTTTGAATTGATGTAGCCATATATTTACTATCGGTTCATCATAATCATTTGCGAACATGAAAATGTGTATTGAAATGCCATTTAAAATTTTTCTATTACAATCGTGATATTTAATTTTAGAAAATCTATCAAATCATAGTTAAATTTCTCTGCTAATAATTGTAATCACTTCTAGAATCCTGAAGTGCTTCATTTTTATTCTGTCTGGTTGCAGTCCAATAAAAACTTAAAAACATGTTTTGTGGAGATCTGACATATACCCAACAATGCACAATATTCTAGTGAGCTTATATATATCAGCCAGTCAAGCTACATCTTCCAGGATTCTGCCGAATGAAACATTTGACATGTACAGTGTGACCTTGCTATAGCGCTCTCCGTTATAACGCAAATTCGGATATAATGCGGGCATGGCATGGCTCCAGAAATTTCATATACATGTATTTTTCTTGTGCACAACAAAATCTTAAAAAGTATGAAAAAAAAGTAAAAAGTTGCTTATCATTTTGGGGAAGTGATCGCGTATGAATAATACAGGACATTCGTGGCTTGGCTCCTGAAATTTTATATGCATTTCTCTCGTACACGAAAAAGTATTTTTTTCTTCTTAAAAGTAAGAAGAAGAGAAAAAAACGCATAAAAAGTTTATTCTTTGATCGTGTAGGTCTTCGCCAATGTCGCAAACTTGGATTGTTTTTACTTTATTGGCTGCAAAACATGTGGCTTTTTTTATTTATTGGCGACATTGTTGGCTGTTTAAATTTTTTTATACAACCATTGGTTTGGAGTGCAGAAATTCAGAGGCCCCATGAAAGGAAGCTGCAAACTGGATATAAAATGCACTGAAGTTCTTTGTCCATACTGACAAACCATCTAAACAGTGCATTGTTATATCATAATCCGCTTATCTTGACATCTAGCATGAGTTCTGTATGTTGTGAAATAGCCACTTTTTTGTTGTTGACATTTCTGATAACAGAGATCAACTGGACGAGGCATTGTCTCGTAATCTATCTTTCATCGGATTTTCAGCCACTTGCTAGTAATTAATATAATTACAAAAACTGACATTTGTATGTGGATGGTAAGTAAAATTCCTCTATTTTCACTTTGAATTAAATCCTTCAGAAAAATCACGTTTTCTATAATAATCCCTGTCATCAGAACATCTGCATCTCTATCGTCCGTTGACCCTTTGTTAATTTTCAGACGCATGTGTGGAAGGCAGCATCACGCTGCTACCACAAATGTAAAAAAAAATAAATAAAAAAATTCATCTTACTTATTGGTTTATTCTTTAGGCATGGAGGGACAGTAACTAGAATAGTCTAAACGACGGCCAATTCCTTTTTTAAAATGTACCTAGATAAAATAATTTGCTGAAATTTCAAAGGAAACAGATTACCTTTGAAGCACCGGCTGTTATGAAAACGTGCTCAGCAAATGGAAAAAATACCAGTCTCAATCATGCAATACAATTATTTGATGTTGCCACCATAATAAGAAATGGGCATTTGTTTGGTTCTCCAAAGCTGTCCTTTAGCGGCGATTGCAATAGCGCATGCACCCTTCATCAAAGAAAGCCGACTACAATCTTTCAACAACAGCAAAGAACTTTTCTTCAAAGGAAGTCAGTACCAAACTTAAATAAAAAGTGATGAAATCTCATGGATTTTTGCATTTTCCAACGTTACTGGAACACATTAACTGTGCTGTGAAAGTTTCCTTTTTGTAAGGAAAAAGTTTGTTTACGAACGCTACCAACAGCGGCTTAAAACACAAACTAACTTTTACTGACTTGGAATGTACTTTAAAGTAAATGTGTTTCATCATTGTGCTACGTTTTTCCAATGAATTCAGACCTGTATGACCGGTTACAAAATTAATGAATATTTTAAAGCTGTGTGTGCATATTTTCGATGGAATCACTTGTATTGTGGAATCAATGTATATGGTGAGGTTCACAGGTGAGTACACAGTGTTCATACTCTAGTCATGTCATACATTAGACATTTATATATAAACAGGATTCACGTATATGTACCAATTCATGGTTCTCTAAATAAAGTATTATGTCTTCTCAGTTTTCATTACAGGTGTATTTCTCATTTAATATGTATCAATTTAAGATGGTAACTGTGCCAACGAAGCACATATTTTACCATCCACATTTATTACACCCACCCACCCCACACAATTTTTGGGGGGTGGGGTGGGTGGGACATTTTCTTCAGCTAACTGACTTGGTTGCATATAACATGGTTCGATATATAAAGCAGTCAGGTTTTATGGCTCCCAACTACCGTGTTATAGCGGGGTCACACTGTATTGCCTCCTACTGTAAACAAAACATAACCACTATTTGAAAGGAAGTTTGATTGGTTTGTAAATAAATGTATTATGGAAATTAAGTTTCATAAGATGGCCCTTATTGATATCACCATGTTTAATAGGAGCATGGATATTAATACGTTTGCCTAGTTTGATTCCCATTCATGTATCAATGTATCTTGTCTCCTTTTTCAGGATACAGTCTTCTGGTAGACCGGATTCACACTGAGGGATACATGGGTATCAAGGCCTTCTTCTGGGCTGAGCTTACAGACAAGACAGATGGCACATTTAAAGTTTTCCATGGCAAACTTGCACCTTATCAGTCATGGTAGCCTACATAAGCAAATTTTCTATTTTTTGCTGGATAGATGTATGTGAATGATGTCACTGGAGCTGTTAGGCTTGTTACATGACAATACTGAACATAATCTTGCTTGATAGTACTGAACATAATCTGGTGTGTACCTCATTCTCATTTTTTATAAAACGCTAACTGCAATAGAATACAGGTAAGTGCTGGAAAATTATATGCTTGTGTAATTATAGCATCACATAAACTTGGAGTAGTTTCATGTTAGCCAATGTGTATGACAAGGGAATTGTTGGTAATGCATTAGACTTTGGGGCATGGGGTGGCTAAATGGTGACTTTGAGGTTTAGGGTAGCCGAGTGGTCTGATGTACCTCATCTCTATTCACAAGAGTTCAAGTCTTGGCTCAGTTATCTGAGTTTAAACCTCAGTTCATGGTATGTGAAAGCTTCCAGTAGTTTTCATTGTTTATTATAAATATATACCACTTGAGTCCTTAATCTACTCCGATCCCAAGCCATCAATGTCAACATCTTTATGCTTATTTTTCCTATTTCACATTTGTTGATTGGCATGCATTCAGTAAAATGTTTTTGCTGTAAATGCTTACTAGTTGCTGTCGAATGTTGTACCAAATTTTATGTGTAATTTTCTTTTAACATCTCATCTCATTTAAATGTTTGCAGTATTAAAATTGTATGTGTAATTTTCTTTTAACATCTCATCACATTTCAATGTTTGCAATATTAAAATTGTACGTGTAATTTTCTTTTAACATCTTGTCACATTTCAGTGTTGCAATATTCATTAATCACATCAACTGCCTTTAATAACTAAATATGAAACCCAGTTAAGCAAGTATTTGATTTTGGTGTATAAAAAAGTTGGGGTTGTTTATATTTACATTTTTTTTTTTCTTCTGTTCCTTTCAATAGGACCACTGCAAGATTTATTGGGAGTGGGGTCTCAAAACATGTGTTCAAATGTGAACTGGACAAAAATGCCCCAAGAAGTGTAGAAAGTTAATGAAGTTTTATGACGGTATCTTTAAAAAAAATGGATTACACCCAGAAAGTAGGGATATTGGTTTACCTACAGTTTTATACCATGATGGCTCAGTAGTTACCATGCCGAACTCCTGACCAAAAGGGCATGGGTTCAAATCCTACTAGCCTGGGTCACCTATTGTGGTGTGTCCTTGGGCAAGACACTTTACTTCAATTTCCTGGGCACTAAATAACCTGTTTGTGTTGCTGTGCCTTAGAGCACCAAACCAAACCAAATTGTACCTCAGGGAGTGCTGTTATCAGTGACACCTGCTACATCTCCAGCAAGTAACTATTTCAGTAACATTTGCTAAAAGCTATAAACATTTTCCAGTTCACTATGAAAATACATTTGAGGCTTCTACCAAGTTGCAGTTTGATGATGTTTTATTTCCCCAGCCTCCTAATCTAGGAGACACAGAAATAGTCTCTCTATATATAAGTTTTGAGAAGACACATTTTTATTATACAAACTAAATTTAGCCCTGAAGCTTCACCTAAGTTGGGTTTCAGATGGGTTTGGATATGTGCAGGGATTTTTATTATAGTTACATGCCTTGATAAATGTACGACCCTTCAACTTGGTAATCCTCTAGTATCCATTCACTTTGGTTAATTTTAATTAAATCTGCTTTGAAAAAAAGCTTTATCTTGACAAAATTTTAGTAGAGTTTGAAGATAACCAGATTTGACCTTAGTTTTAAGTTTTGGTCTGTGAAGGAAAGGGCATCCCACATTTTCTACTTGATTTAAACGGAATTTTTTGTTTAGCTCCATCTTTAAAGATTTTGGATGATGTCTGTGAATTTCAGATTGTTAAAAATATTTTACAGAGTTACAGCCCTTGAGAGACAGAAGCATCCCACTGGCATCTGAGTACTTGCATTCATATGTTTGATTGATTTCAAGCACATTTGTATCCTTGGCATGATCTTGGTTGATGATTATGACCAGATTGTAGTTTTTACCCATTAGGTTCTTTGCCATTCTATTAGGTTATTCTGGTTTCTTCCATCTCGCAGTTTATGCCAAAGTGAACAACCATATACAGCCAGATTGGGTTAGGAGGACTGCTGTGATCATGATTTTGTAACATTAATCTACCCAGATAATTATATATCCAAGATAATGTTCTAGAGTCTGATTGATGCAACAAATGTTTTTACACATTGACATTTAACCTGCATTGACAACTACACTAAAACATTATACAGTACACCTTTCCAGTGAGATTTACATAATAAAATGATGAATTTATGAAAAGCTTGCTCAAGAAAATAGATGGGTAATAAATCGGTACAAGTTCGGTTGACATGTCATATGAAGAGTATGCTAAAAAAATTATTCCAGTATTATTGTTCAGTTTGTATTATTATAGAACCATGGATTTGGATAATTAAAAAGCACAATTTCGTGTTTTGGTTTGTTTCTTACTAAAATGAACACTCATTGTTTTTCTTTTCTTCAAGATTAAATACATTAAGTTATGATCCACATGAATTGTTTATTTCATGTACCAGTTATTTCATACAGTCTATAAATCTAAACGCTGAGGTATATCTACTTCAAGGCTTTTGTTACAGTTCTTCAGGAACAAACCGCTCCGGTGGCCTAGTGGTTAGAGCATCCACCTTGGATGCGGGAGGTCATGGGTTTGATCCCCAGCCGAGTCATACCAAAGACTTACAAAAATGGTACTAACAGCTGCCTCGCTTGGCACTCAGCATTAAGAGGTTAGTTAGGACTGGTCGGCCTAGTGTCAGGATAATGCGACCGGGTGGGACATCATGCTACATGTCTGTGGCATGATGCCTCAGTGCTAGACATCACTATAAACTGCCACAGTGCAGACATAGTGATATGACTGAACAGTTGTTAAAACTACGTTAAAAATCCAAATCACACACACACACACACACACTCTTCAGGATCAACACTAGGAAGTGATCTGTCAAGACAAATTGTTTGCCTTGACCATGATTTGGTCTCCTTTGGAATATTTTCTGACACTGTTGATCCTGACCAGTAACATCACAGTAAAATATCAAATAGAATAAAATCAAACTAATATAATGTGTCGTTTTAAAATATTGCTTGTGGGATAGCTGATTCAATATTGTTTTAAAATTATTGCCTAAAGGAGGACTTTAATTTAGATTTCAGCAAGGTCAATTAGTGCAGCAATTTTCTCTAAACAGGGAACCAAAGAAAGGTCCTACCTTGAAATAATTGTGATTGTTTCATCCATGATAAATAAAATTCAAAATTCTTGTGATTCATGTTTTGTTTTGCATTGTATGTTCTAGTTGTAATAAAGAAACTTCCATCGGTCTCTGCCTTTAAACTGTTTTATCTTCCTCAAATGTTGATGGAGTTTCACAGAGCTCTAAATGAGATTTAAATTAATTAGGTATTTTACTCTATGGTTTAGAGCAAGTTAGGATTTTTTAAAGATTCAGTGGGATAATTTAAAGACCATAAAATGGCTTGTCATACAAAGCTGGATCTTAATTATTCAGGACTTTTTCATGCCTTTTAGAATGCATGAAGCAGCTTAGTGACCCAGACTAACATTGGTACACTTCCTTTTATGTCTGTAGTTGATAAAGGTGGCGCTATACAGTTTCGCACTTTGCATAGGGTTAGGATTTTAAAGAAAAAGAATGTCCCCGGCTTTCCTCACTGGTTATACTGGCTATTTAATGCAAAGAACCTTTAATTCCCTTTATTTTGGTGTATGATTGCTGGGCTACTATGGGTTATAGAGTATACAGCTTGGCCTTACTTCAAATGTGCACCTTTCAAAAAAGTGCTAGCTCTACTTGGTTATTTTCACTTCCTGAACTTAAAGAGGTAAATTGTATAAAAAAGAGCTGATAACTTTTTTTACATTTTATATATTTGGTAATTCATTCATTGCACTTTCAGAAGCTGGTATTGTCTAGTCTGGCAAAATTCTTTTTCCCTATTTTAATAGCTGCTATGCATAGTGTACTTTAGACTAATTCAGACTGATTTTTTAACACAAGGGAGCAGTCATTTTAGTTAGCAGTGTGCTTAACTCATGTAAAATTTCCAAAAGTACAATATCCAAAAGAAATATCATCCACATTACATTGATGTAGCACAGAGGTATTCAAACATTCTCTCCACTGTGCATGTTTTAAATGCGAACTACTTCACCTTACATACGTCACTCTCTCAAAAGTACATATTATCTGGTGAGTGCCACCAAATATGTTCACTATCAAGTTGTGTCATTTCTTGTGGCATCAAATGCATGTTACTGACATTCCTCTGAAAGGATCAGACTGTGGGCATTTGTTAAATTGATGGAGACAGTGGTTGTTCTGGGTAGGAGAATATCCCCTGGGCTTGTTCAGGTTGCATTCTGGTAACTTAGTTGCATACTTCACATTGATACAATATACACTGGCCCAAAAAATTGTGCGCAGATGTAGGACACTAAGGAGGAAACCACAAGACTAATTGGGACTAAATGTTGGACACTGAAGGAGGAAACCACAAGACTAATTGGGACTAAATGCTTAATAATAAAATGTTTTGAGTGCATATAAAACATTTATATGTTTCTTTGGTTGAATAATTGCACTCATAAGCCAGTGTACAGCTTGTGTTGAGGTCTGTTCCAGAACAAAATGGAATTATTCCTCTAACCGCCTTGGCAAACATTTTTCCTTTGATGACCTTTCCTGCTATAACCAACTGAACCTAATGGATCAGTCAAGATTCACCAACACAAGATTTTCCTTCATGCATTTTCTTATATTCTCATGTTTCTTTCGATTTTATTTGCTTGTTTTCAGATCCTGATATCACCAGTTGGGTCACTAGCTTTCACCGACATTGAAAGTAAATGCTGATTAAGAAATATTCGATCAAACAAGATTCAAGTCTGTACTACAATTCAGAGCAAAGAAAGCATAATGAAAATATCCAATGTAACTAATGCCATCTTTACTACAACTCTGTGGCCATGTAAAGTGTTGTCTGTTTAAGCCCAGGGCATAGTTTACATGTTTTTCTTTACTTTTTATTTAGCTGGAAACCCATGATGAAGCTTTTTGAGACTGCAAAGGCAAAGCAAAAACGTAGTTACTATAACATGAACTTCCTATGTCATGTAAGAAAATATAAATCTATTGAAATATTTCGTTAAAATATTATAGTACAAGGGAAAAAATCATTGTTATGAATTGGCATGAAAAATAATGAAATAACCATTATTTTAGGAGCATAAACCATGGATGAACTTTCAGAAAATAGATAAATTTTGGCATGCTCAGAAAGATGGTAGCTCTCAAAAAGAATTGAGAGAGCTTATAAGTAGTCCAGCACATTTGTTGGGAATGGTAGAAACATGCATGGCTACCATATGAAATGGGGTTTTATAACTCAATATAACCTTATCTGTGTTGTAACTTGGTATACATTTTTTACGTGTTGAGTATGATGAAATATTGTGCAAATAATGCCAAATGAGCAGGACTTTGCATCTGTTGAGTGTGGGACAATATTGAAAAGGTATAATGCACAAAATTTATTGAAATCAGTAAATTTGTATGTGTTCACAATGAGGAAATTTTGAATGGGTTTAATATAGCCATAGTATTTGGTGACTCAATATGACAGTTCATTGTGGGAAAATATATAATGCATATAATATTGCAGAAGGATTGGGACTTTGTGACTCGTATGACCTTATGTATTGAGTATGAGAAAATATGGAATAGATATAGTATTGTGCAGATTAATGGGAATTTGTGACTTGATTTGTCTATATCTGTGTTAATTGTGGGAAAATATTCAATAGATATGCAGTGCAAAACTTAATGGGAATAGATTTAACTCATTCTGCCCCAGAGGTTTTTGTCGTTTTTGCCTGAAATGTGCATAGGAAAGACATTTGGGGGGCTATTTCTGAATACATCGGCTTTCAACAGATTTTCCATGAGACTAATGCCTAGTTGTATTAGAAACATCATTTTCCATTGGTTCTTTTGCTTGCACATGAGCAGAAGGGTAAAGGTTGGATTTTTTTTTTCTTAATGGACCCATTATTTTCATATGGAGACCGCAATTTATTCCAAATGCCCACATTATCCTAGTTTTTGCAAAGGTTCACCAGTTTGTGTGCAGTTAAGACCGGTATGCCTTAGATCCGAGGCCAAAAGGTCTAAAATCTGGACACAAAATCGCATTCCGATCTCAAGCGAATTTTGGGTGAAAAAAAACCGGGTCCAAAAAATGAGGTTTTTCTCTCTGTATTTTGTAGTGCAACTAGAACTTCCAGATTATTTAATATCATTTTAGAGCTATATCTGTCTGCTTTTTTTTAATACCACCCACGTTGGTGCATCTTAAAAGACCTTGATGCTGCAGAGCTTGGAAGTAGGGTACAGTCTCATCATGCCTACAGACGGGATCGCGGTCGAATCGGTTAAAGTAAACACACCTAGAACCCTATCCCAGTCACATTTACTTTAGTCTTGCTCAGAAAGCAGTAGCCAAAGTAATGTATTTCTGAGGTTTAACTTGGAAGACCTTAACTGTTCATGGTATTTTAGAAAGCATATCATAAGTACAAAGGTCAATAAACAGCATCATGTCATCAGTACCAATGTCAACTCATAGCAACAACATGTCATCAGTACTAGTGTCAACTCATAGCAATAACATGTCGTCAGTACCAGTGACAACTCATAGCAACAATATGTCATAAGTACTCATGTCAATTAACACATGATGTCATAAGTACAAATGCCAACTCACTGCAACATGGTGTTATAAGTACCAAGGTCAGCTCACAGCAACATCATGTCATAAGTACCAATGTCACTCACAGGAATATGTCATAAGTACCAGTGTCAGCTCAAAGCAACAGGATGTCATAAGTACTAATGTCACACAGGAATGTCATAAGCACCAATGTCAACGCAAAGCAACATGATGTCATAAGTACCAATGTCAACACAGCAGCATAAGTACCAATGTCAACTCACAGCAACATGCCATAAGCACCAATGTCAACTCAGAGCAACATGTCATAAGTATCAAAGTTAACTCACACAGCAACGTGTCATATGCAGATTAGCCACTGTGGCAGCCATCTTGGATATAAGATTGACACATTTTATTTTTGTTGGACATAGTAGACATCATTGCATGCCAATATGACCATCCATAGAGAAGATTCATCGACAAGATTTTCAATCCATTCATTGTTGCAGTGATGTTGGATGTCTACTGGACACCATTTTCATTTGGAACCAGCTAAATATAATAAGCCTTGTAGTGAAAACCCTGTGCTGACAAGTATGTCTCATCTCTGGAGCAATGGTAGCAATATTTTCAAGATTGCCATCATGTTGGCCATTATGATTAACAGATCAGCATCATTTTCATTCAGGACCGACTAGACACTCTGAGAAGTAGTCTGGTGTTAATAACACTGTCCATTAAGGATCAGCAATACCAATATTTTGAAGGCCAAATCAGATCTGCATAATTTTCATTTAAGACCAACAAAACTTGACAAGAAGTATTTTACTCGAAGCACCATGTTGATAACCCTCTGTAGTGATAACACTATTTTCATGATGTCTGCAGTGATAAAATATATTGGATGTCTGAGTGTCACTAATTCCATCTATATTTATGATGTCTACAGTGATAAAATATATTGGATGTCTGAGTGTCACCAATTCCATCTATATTCATGATGTCTACAGTGATAAAATATATTGGATGTCTGAGTGTCACTAATTCCATCTATATTTATGATGTCTATAGTGATAAAATATATTGGAATTCTGAGTGTCACTAATTCCGTCTATATTCATGACGTCTACAGTGATAAAATATATTGGATGTCTGAGTGTCACCAATTCCGTCTATATTCATGATGTCTACAGTGATAAAATATACTGGATGTCTGAGTGTCACCAATTCCGTCTATATTCATGATGTCTACAGTGATAAAATATATTGGATGTCTGGGTGGCATCAATTCCTTCTATATTCATGATGTCTACAGTGATAAAATATATTGGATGTCTGGGTGGCACCAATTCCATCTACGACCAATTAGACCTAAGTCTTCTGTTGAAAACCATATTCCAATGTTAGCGATCAGATTTTCAAGATAGCTGCTATGGTGACCATGTTGGAAATCAGATCAGCACCATTTTCATTGAGGACCAACTAGACTTCATAAGAAGTTGGGCAATAATCTTCATGTCCATTTTTTTACATTCAGGCAGAGTAACAGTAGGATTTTCAGGATGGCTGCAGGCATATTGGATGTCAACTTGCTATACTGGATGTCAGATTGGCACCCTTTTCATTTAGGACCAACTAGGTATACAAGATTTTTTACTGAAAGCTTTTTGTTGACATGACCATTCAGTCAGGAGGAATAGCAATAACAAGTGTTTCAAGATGGCCACAGTGGTGGCAATATTGGTTGTCTGAGCAGTACCATTCTCACCTAAGACCAACTAGACCTTGGCAGACCTGCCAGCTCTTGCGATTTTGCAGTAAGTCTTACGAAATTTACCCATAAAATACAGACTTATGGCATATAAGCAAAAAACTACAGAAAAATGATCATTGCCAAAAAATCTGGAAAATTTGTTCATCCTTGTTGGATCCAGGTTTCATATTAGAAGTAGTGAAATTGGTCAGGGAACCAGACTAATTTTAGAGCAGCACATCAGACACTTTAAACTGCAGCTATTTGTTTATGCGAAGCGTCTGCATGATCAAACTGTTGATCATAGAATTTTTTTAATAGCGTCCATCTGGCGATGCATGTTCAAGACAAAAGTGGGAAAAAACCTCTTGAAAAGTGTTAATAATCAACACAGAAAAGTAAGGAATATTCAGATTCTTGTGAATATAAGCTGAAAGGGACACAATTATGTTTATTGGACATCATGCACCAATTTGAGTCTGACTCGTGGCGGGAAATATTGCTGTCATGTGGAATGGAAAAAAGAATTTCCAAGAATTATGTCGAGTTGAGAGATAGCAACAAGCCATTGAGATCCATAGGGTTTGGAACTAAAATTTGTGCAATTGTACTAGTGATAAATAAAGTCTATGTGTACTTTACAAACTTTTCAGTTGAACATAATGTTTATTGTCGCTGCACATTCCAAATACCAAACTTTTATTTTCCTGCTTTACAATAACAGTTTATGGTATTTTGTTACACCTTACTGAAAATTGGTCAAACTTACAGAAAAAAAACAACTGCCTTACTTAGATGGACTCATCAGGGTTGGCAGGTCTGCCTTGTGATGACTGTAGTTTTATGACAATCCTCCATGAATGTTTGTAGTTTTATGACAATCCTCCAAGCAGTTTAGGAGGAGTAGGAATAACTTGTGCTAACAATGCAGAACCATTTTAAATTAGGACCAACTAGACAAGTCTTCTGGCAAAACCAACTTGATAATATAGCTTTCCATTCAGGAGTAGTATATTAACAATTTTATAAGGTAGTGGCCATATTGGGTATCAGATCAGCACCATTTTCATTTAGGACAAAATAGAACATCTAGAAGTCTTTTAGTGAGATCCCAATGTTAATATGACCATTACAGTGAGATCCCAATGTTGATATGACCATTACAGTGAGATCCCAATGTTGATATGACCATTACGATTCAAAATGAGTAGTAGTGACAAGATTGTTAAGATGGCAGCTGTGGTGGCCATATTGGTTGTCTGAGCAGTACCATTCTCATCTAAGACCAACTAGACATTGGGATGAATGTGTGTAAATTTTCATGGCAATCCTCCAAGCTGTTTAGGAGGAGTAGTAATAACAAATGTATGTAACTAGACATTGGGATGAATGTGTGTAAATTTTCATCGCAATCCTCCAAGCTGTTTAGGAGGAGTAGTGATAACAAACTTGTGCTAACAGACTGATGGACCATGCCATAAACGTTTTTGGTCTGTGATTAGTGAAGCTAAAAAGTATTTCTGCACACAAACTTTAGTTCTCGGGCGTGTACCTTCATCCGAGTTTGTGGATGGCTTACACGTTGGGTACAAAAGTAACCTGTTGATTTTGAAGTCAAAGGGTCAGAAGTAAATATCACTTTGACTGAAGGAAGAAGAAAAATCTAATATAGTGGACATATAATGTACTGCTCATGGTTAAATACTATATGGACAAGTTTGTATTGGATTTTCATCAAACTTGGGAACCATACATTATCATCATGTTAGATCACAGTACAGTTATGAGCAAGATGTGAGCATATCAGCACTCCATCAACTCTTTCTAATTAGATTTTCATCAAACTTGTTAGTCTTATACTATCAAGATGTTGGATAATTTGATTTTGGGCAAAATCAGTGAATATTTATTTGATTACTTGTATCAGATACTTGTTACCATTCCAAAACTGATTGGATTTTGATAAATTAGCTTACATCATCATGTTCTCTGACCATTTCTTTATTAAGTCCAATCTGCACATTAATGAGGCATCTGATAGACCTGGATTGTTACCTTCCTAGAGACCATATTTCTCAGCCAATATTAATAAAACTTGATAAAATAGGTTAGCTAAATGTAAATATTGCTTGCATTGCTCAAAAACCATTAGACTTAATCTGATTGAATTTGGTAAGAACATTTAAATGTTTGTTTTATGGGTTTGGTCTCTACAACATTTTGGAGAGTGTTCTGGCATTATCTTATTTTTTACAGCATGGCATTTAAAACAAATTTCCATCACATCTGCAGTGTAATTTTACATGAACATTGTTTCTTGGACCAAGAGGTACCTTATACTGGACATTTATTGTCCTTGTCCTTCAGTTTCACATTTTGACATGGGATATTGTTGGCCTTGATGAGACCTTAACAGAGTTATTGTCCTTGTCAGTTTTATATCATTGCATGGGATATTGTTTGCCTTGATGAGTCCTTGACAGAGTTATTGTCCTTGTCAGTTTCATATCATTGCATGTGATATTGTTTGCCTTGATGAGACCTTGACAGAGTTATTGTCCTTGTCAGTTTCATATCATTGCATGGGATATTGTTTGCCTTGATGAGACCTTGACAGAGTTATTGTCCTTATCAGTTTCATATCATTGCATGGGATATTGTTTGCCTTGATGAGACCTTGACAGAGTTATTGTCCTTGTCAGTCAACTTCATATCTTTACATGGATAGCATTTGCAATGATTAGACCTTGATGGTCCTTATCAGTTTTATATCCATAACTTTATATGCAATATTGTTTGTATTGATGAAACTTTAACAGTTATTGTTCTTTTCAATCAGTTTTATATCTTTACATTGAACTTTGTTTGCAATCAGTTTCATATCTTTCCATGGGATATTGTTTGCACTGATGAGACCTAGACAGGGCTATTGCCCTTGTCAGTTAGATTCATATCTTCCAAAGGATATTGTTTGCACTGATGAGACCTTGACAGGGCTATTGCCCTTGTCAGTTAGATTCACATCTTTCCATGGGATATTGTTGCATTGATGAGACCTAGACAGGGCTATTGCCCTTGTCAGTTAGATTCATATCTTCCAAAGGATATTGTTTGCACTAATGAGACCTTGACAGAGTTGTTGCCCTTGTCAATTAGTTTCATATCTTTCCATGGGATATTGTTTGCATTGATGCAACCTTCACAGTTATTGCCCTCGTCAGTTTCATATCTTTCATGGAATTTTGTTTGAATTGTTGAGACTTTGACAAAGTTACTGTCCTTGTTGATCAGTTTCATATCTTTACATGGGATACTGTTTACATTAATTAGACCTTGATCAAGTTATTGTCCTTGTCAATCACTTTTATATCTTTCCCATAGGATATTGCTTGCATTGATGAGACTTTGAAAGAGTGATTGTCCTTGTCAGTCAGTTTCCTATCTTTCCATGGGATATTGTTTGCAGTTTGATATCTTTCCATGGATAATTGAGTGTGCATTGATGAAACCTTCACAGAGTTATTGCCCTTGTCAATCAGTTTCATATCTTTCCATGGGATATTGTGTGTGCATTGATGCAACCTTCACAGAGTTATTGTCACTGTTTGCATTCATGAGACTTCGACATATATTGTCCTTGTCAATCAGTTTCATATCTTTCCATGGGATATTGTGTGTGCATTGATGCAACCTTGACAGAATTATTGCCCCTGTCAATCAGTTTCATATCTTTCCATGGGATATTGTTTGCGTTGATAAGACTTTGACTGAGCTGAGCATGCCACATCATCAATTAGGTGTTATGGCTCCATCTTTACCCAAAATGTATTTTCCTAAACAAGCTTCTGCAGAGTCAGATTTTCATGAGTGGTGCCCCATTAGGTTTATACCCATTGCTAATAGCTTTAGTTATAAATGTAATCACAATTTATCAAGAGTGATATGCTTTCTGATGAAAGAACATTTTTACATGACATTATTTTGCACTTTGTCATGGTAATAAACCTTCAAAGATATACATAATTTAGCAGGAAACTATTTTGAAAGGCAGAACAAAGAACTTAAATAGCACTCTAAATGTATTGGCTGATTTAATAATGATTTGCAATACAACCAATTACAATGAATAGCACTTTGTAAGACTATGTACATTTTTTCTAAATATCTGACGTTATATATTGCATAAGCAAGACAACACCAGAGTTTTATCATTTTGACAACCATACCATATATAATTACTTATAAGTTGAGTCCAAATGCAAACTGCACAGACCCAGATCTGCCATTGCATAATGCACCAGCAGATCTGGGTCTACTGTTGGAAAGGAGTAATCAGTAAAACAAACAGTATATACCCTGATCTGCCTGCACATTATGCAAAGACAGATCAGGATCTTTGTTGTTAGCATTTTGACTTGACTTACAGAGGCCCCGAGTGGCCGAGTGGTCTAAAGCAGTCCATTACGGATCACTGCCATCTCACCTCTTTCTGCATGGAATTGGCTAATGTGGGTATGTGAGAAAGTTTGCCAGTAGCTTCTCGTGTGTCGGTAGTTCTTTCCGGGGTTTTCCCGGGTTCTTCCTCCACCATTAATACTGGCCACCATGCATAGCCTATCGTGTGCTGAAAAATGGCATTAAACCCTACAACAACAACTTGACTTATAAGTGAGTATATGTGGTAACTGTTTTCGCTATAAATACATTAATGCAGGAAAGCTATATTTTAAACCAGTGACATTGAAGATAAAACACTGAATACAAATATTTATGTATAGGGCTAAATGGAACATCAGCGAAATGCTAGCTGCCAAGTGAAAATTAAATTCTAAAAATATATTGATACAATTTTTTTTACCTATTATCTGAAGCAGCTGATAACTTTATGGAATAATGCATCTTCTGATCTGTCAGTTCCTAATAAAAACCAAACCTACAGGATATACAGATAATGCAGTATATTTCTTACATAATTAATCAGTTTTGACAAATTATATACATGTATTAGAAATACTGATTTGTAATTCTGACAATGCATGATTTGCTTTTTGCTCAAAATAAAATGTGCTTTGGACGGCCAAGTGGTCTAAAGCACTTGTCTTTACAAATCACTTATTTCACCTCTGTCCACATGTGTTAAAGTCTCAATTCAACAAGTATGTGTAAATGAGAAAGCTTGACAGTAGCTTTGCCGTATGTACTGTATGCATGTATAACCTAGCATGCACAGAATAATGGTGTTAAACCTGACAAAAGATCAATGTCAAATGCTCCAAAATATGTAATGTATAATAGCTAACCATAATACTTGTCTCTGTCAGATGAAAAATGCCTCATTTTTCAATTGGAAAAAAGTGCATGAATACAAAACCATCAAAGTACAAGATAATATTCTAGGCTAAGGCAATGATCAAGTTTTGGTCATATAATTTTGAATGAATATCTTTTCTGAAAGCTAGCCATGATGTGTTTTATTTTATTTATATACCTTATATACAGAATTTTAACATACCGGTAGTCATCTGTTCTATCTTATGCTCATCGTTTATTTTTAATGCTTTATGTTTTTGTTTTGTGGACATTTTGCTGTTATGCTCGTATTTTTTAAAACCTTACAGGTATTCTTTGTTTAAAGTCACAGTCACCACTGAGAATATCAAATTACATGGACATTCTTCGAGCCTGCACTGCTTACTTGGTTACATAAGATTGTATCAAAATCTACGTTTCCAACACTATAACATTCGTGGACCTATACAGATATGATTTACAACACTTCAAGGAGCCATAAGGATATGTTTTACAACACTATAATATTCAAGGAGCCATACAGATGTTTCACATTACACATTCAAGGAGCCATACAGATGTTTCACATTACACATTCAAGGAGCCATACAGATGTTTCACACTACACATTCAACAAGCCATACAGATGTTTCACACTACACATTCAACAAGCCATACAGATGTTTCACACTACGTATTCAAGGAGCCTTAAGGAAAAGTTTTACAACACTATATATCCTATGAATCACAAATGATAATTAATGAAATTATAAACTATTACTTCAAAAAAAGCTCTGTGCAATATGTACAAGTGAGTTTCATAAAGAACTTAATAGCACTGAATATCGTTATCATCATTTCTTCCCTAGGAACTTACTATGCCTAGTCATATTTCAATTCTGAGCAACATTTATCAGTAATAAAGAACATTTTTTGTTGTATTTCAAACTAATAAACGTCGAGGTCTGAAGAGTCAGCTAGATGCTGTAATGTTTTCTAAAGTTGACAGAAGTTTTTCAAGATGCTGGAGAAATATTAAAGAAATAATTTGTTATCAGTTCGTTTCTTCAAGCCTACTCTTTACATTTTATGCAGCACATACATTTTCCATTCTAGGGAAATAAATATACTTGATGTTGACTATTATTATCACTTCAACAAATATGTATGGTGTAGCCAACTTGTCGTGTCTTCAACATTTAGAAAATAAAATCAATGAATGAAAAAGCAAAATTAAGAAATATTTGCTTCATTTGCATAGTAAATGTTGCTTACTCCCACAAACAAGTTATGCTCAGTCTCCAGTAAAAATAAATCTTCTGATACATGTCACGCGTGTTCCATCACTATCCACAAGACGACCAGTTGGGAACTTGATCCACAGGATATTGCGATGGGGAGTTTTGCACTGTCTCTGATTCAGGAAATATAGATTGTCCATATTTATATCTTGATGAGGATGTCACAGGAGACTGCTGAGATCCTTGAATCATCCAGTTATACATGTATCCATAGCTGGATGGTGGTATGGAGAATGGTTTAGGACCAGGGCCATTTGGCGATGATCTCTTGGATTCAGGACTTGTAGACACATTGGATGGGTACGGTGGTGCTTGACTTGCGTGGTTGTATCCTGGGTAAGTTGGGTACATCAGAGGAGATGCAACTGGATCATGCCTTGCATGGAAACCATGGCAGCCAACACTGTCTTTCATAAGTTGAGCAAGAAGAAGATCGTGTGTCTTCTTACCGTGGAAGATGTTCATGTCCATGTCCCTTGGAGATGTAGTTGATCTTGAACTTTGTAAGGTGTCCATGTCAAATAGAGAGGTAGTTGATCTTGAACTGCATGAGGACGGCATTTGGTTTGGGGATGGATCTGATGGAACTGGGCTTGGAGTGCTGTTATTATGAGGAGAATTGGAGACTTGTAATTCCACTAACTGATGAGGAGACTGGACCAGCTGGGTTGACATCAAAGGCATGTAGTGCAAACTGCAACAAACAAATATTTTAAAACAGCTTTTAATACTATTGTGAAAATCATCTCCTTGTATATTACAATAAATTTCAATAAAATCTGGTTTTGATGCCTAAATTTGACGAGTATATTCTGGAAACCATAGCAGCCAACACTGTCTTTCATAAGTTGATGACCTCTTTGAGTTTTTGGGGCTTTCTTTGTGACATTTTTCTTGTCAGCATGATTACACAAAAACCACATAATATAGGCATCTAAAATATGGTAGGCATTTGATATACATGTATTTGGTGATTCATGCCAACTGAGACATTTAGTTTTCCTTTTTCTGTCCTTTTTAATTTCTTTGACTTGGATTTTTATAATGATAGAATTTCCCTGATATAAAAGGATGAAAATTGTAGTTACTATGAAGGTTTTATATTTCTATTTTTTTAAATGTAAAATAATCATGTTAACAAGTAGCAAAACTACAACATGAAAGAAACAAGGACTAAACAGCATATGTATGCAAATTGGTTATATTTCACTACTGCGAAAAACTTCTGTTCCAACTGAATGCATTGAGGCATGAAACGACGACAGATAAATGTATTCGTCATTGAGGACTTTAAATTCCATATGAGTATATGTATTTGTTCCATGTTTGCCGAGATATGTTGAAAAGTACTCATTAAAACATCTGAAGAGGACAAAATTCATGGATGTATCATCTTGCTTTATTAGACCTGCAGTTATCTGAATAATTTGCAATAGACCGTTTATTTTTAGATAATGTGTCTGACTGAATCAACTTGGCAGCCGATAATAATGTAAAATAATGATGAAAGTTGTAAAATAATATCACAAATATAAATTTATGTAGCACAATAAAAATATAAATTCATAAATCCTCAGGTCACAGTATTGAAAAATAAATCCCAAACATAAAACTTCAGTGGTAACTGTTCAATTAAGACATGTCTCACTATGGTAAATTACACTTATTCAACCCATGACACAGTAACGCCCTTGTTCCAGAATTTAAATCCGTTACTGAAATACAAATGATGGCATATACATGAAAGGCATTAAAATATTCGTAATAGTGCATTGCAGTAGGTCTCTTCGTGCTTGCATGGCCAAACAATGTCTTTCAAATCCTCAGCACAAAGGGATTATACAACCTAAATGGGGGACAGCAGTTATTGTGTTTATTTTCAGAATTTGCTAAGTTTTGTAATTCTCATTGCAAGCCTTCAAAGACACCCGGTATTTTGATTTAAAGCCATGTTGAAGGTAGAGCATGTATACAGATAAAGGCCATATATGGTCCAACGAGGCCTCAGCAGTCCATTGCAATGCATACAACTCAACGTGTATCCATGTCTTGAACGTGCCAACAGGTGTCAAAGGTCAGGTCTATAATTATGACTCTGAATTATTTAGAACTAAAATTTACAAGATTCGTTTATCAAGAATTGTGCTGCAATGCACCTGCTCCTGGAGTTGTATGTGAGCACGCACACACACGCACAGGATAGGCCTTACGGGCAAGGCGGTTGCCTCGGGCCTCATGCTCTAATTTACAACAACAAAAATTGCATACTACTAGTGTGGTTCCATGGATCTTGGAAACAGTATGGGCCGGGCCTGCATACACACCACATTTATTGGCCATGCAAGATCTAAAACTTCTGCACCTATAAACTATACAAAAATTATAGACATGTGAAATGTCATACAAAATGTAGCTTGTGTGCAATTTTCAAGCGATACTCTACACAGTCGGATTCAAATTAATGTCGGCGGTCAAAGCGTTCCAAGTTAAACTAGTAGATACGCATTCACTACAACGTCCACAGGTGATAATGAGCGAATCTTTCAACATAAACAGGTAGACGTCAAACAGGCACGTGAACGGGATGCGACAAGGAAGTAGAAACGGAAAACTAAATGCTTCTTTTATCTCATTTGTTTCAAATTAAGACTAAATATATAATAGTTGTCAAGGCAGTCGTAATTGTAGGGGAGTCAAGGAGTTGGCGGTATTTTTATGTTTTTTCTTTAATTAAGTGGATGGTGCACAATACGAACGTCCAGCGTAAATTTGCTCCGGCCCTGACCAGTTGTTTCTTACTTAGTACTTTTACTTAGACTTTGGTCATGAACGTTTTACCAGTACTTGTTTTTGGTTTTGTTGTTGTGCGTGTATGTGTTGTTTTTTTGTTTGTTTGGTTTTTTTTCGTTTTTTTTTTTTTCTTTTTTTTTTTTTTGTTTAATAGCTCATTGTGTCCAATATTTTATGTGGGAGATGCAAAAAGAAACTAAAACACGAATTTAGTTGTCCTACTTTGAGGAAGGTTTCTCCCAAGTTACGTCTTGGCGTAGCTGATGTTCTGGGGAGGTACTGGGAGGTGACAGTACATGACACTGTTTCTTGTCCCATGCCCCTGTCTCAGTCGCATATGGTGATGCCAAGTCCCTTGGGTCCTCTCTGTGAAAGATCTGTTTCCTCATCCACAGCACGTGCCCATCCTTGCTCTGTCGCTTGAACTTGGACCGGCGATTCTGAAACCAGATCTGAAATGACACGTAATGAGAAGAATGACGTAATGAACAGAGTACATCTGAATTTATTGCAAAAGATCACAGTAAAGCACTGTAACTTAACATTAATGCGTTTCTGGGCAGGTTCGAAGTATATTTGCCAAAACGTCTCGTAAGGTCGGCTAACTTAAGTACTGACCTTTAACCTTGATGATATAATATTCAATATTTATAGTACGCGACATACCAATTGTAACGTATATGCCAAGTTTCATCACTTGATCTCAAACGGCTTCAAAGATATAAAGTAGAGAACGTCACGGAAAACTTAAATTATGGACCCGTGACCTTGATCTTGAACATGATATATACGTATTTGTGTGTGACAAACCTTCAAATGATTATATACAGGTATAACATTTATCATCCCTTAATCTCACAAGGACTCAAAGTTACAGATTGAAAGGACCACGTGATACAGACTTTGATGGTAGCTCGCCCAGTGTCTTGTGTAACACACATTCTAATGATGTGCAAGTATGCCAGTATTCCCCCCCCCTAATTGGCTTAGAAAGAAGAAGAAAAAAAATTAAGTATCGCTAAGCTTAAAGCGGCCTCGTTTTAAATGCAAACTGCCACCATAAGTCGATATCGGCAATGTTATAGCAGAAACATATGCTATTGTTCTGATTTTATTTTCATGGGATTCGCAAAAATATAATAGAAAATATTAAAAACTTAAACGATGAGTCAGTCACTCTAGCGCAGTAATTTGTTTTTATCAACCTTTTCCACTCAGAATTATCCAAAACGACAACTCAGAACGGAACAAACTTATGGCCATCTGAGGGGCAGGTGGTCTGTACGTGCAGACGTTTTGTTTACGTACATCACTGCATACCGGTTTGGAAAAACGTAAAATAGTGACCTGTGGCGTTCATATTGAAGAAAGTGTGATGCAAAAAAGGACAAAATTGCGAATCGTGTGTCCACCACCTATCACAAAAAGGCTTGGGACAATAAGGCTGGTCTTTGTTCCAACGATTGTTTAGAAATTGTTAGATTTTCTTTTCACGTCAAATTTAGTGAAATTTTGTTAAAGTGATGCCCAAGAACGGAAAGAAGACATTTTGAATAGTAATCACTATATTAGTGCAGCACATAATTTATTCATAGCACATACATTTTATTAAGGAATACAGTTTTGTGGGTCATATATGCTTCTTTTGCAAATAGTGTGAAAAAAGATGAACGAAAAGCTGATATTAATGCATACAACTCGCGGTCGATTTAACATTGAGTGGCTAACATACATGTTTGGTCCTTTAACCCAATACAATGGTCCACTAAGTGGCGTAGCATCCGTCCAACATCCCATCCCATCCCTGGCAAATGGGGCGGGGGCAAATACTTTAAACGCCACTGGGCTGGTGGTGGAGGGGCAGAAATACTTTACACGCTACTGAGCCCACTGACTATAAAATGAAAACAAAAAGTACAAATGACACATTGCTTAGAAATGTATTCAGACATAAGATACTTTTGCAGTTAAATCATTTTGTCAACGAGTTATTAACTTTTTTGCGGATGCGGGTGGTCGCGGGTTCGAACCCCGGCCAAGTCATACCAAAGACTTATAAAAGTGTCAGAATAATGTGACTGGGTGAAACATGATGCAACATGTCTGCGGCATGATTTCACGGTGCCACACTGCAAACATTGTAGCAATGACTGAAATTTTTTAAAAGCTACATTAAAAATTTAAAACACATATTAACTTTTTGAATCTGCTTTAGTCGTTTTTTTATTGGGAGGGGGGTTGTGTGGGGTTTGGGGGTGGTTTTGTTGAGAATGGTAGCATATTTGCGCTTAGTTATACCCAAGAGAAACAAATTAGGGTGCCTAAAACGAGTATACAGACGAAAAGGCTATACTAATTAACATACAAGCTGTAAGGACACCAGGTGTCTTATATAATCGACCAAAGATGATGGGTCATCAGCGACATGTCTATATGTAGCCAGACCTGTTACAATTCAATAATACACATTAAGAGACCTTTACTAAAGTGAATATAAAGTTTTATGAACCAATACACCTCATAATGACCTCTGCCGATTTACAAAACATGGCCATTACTTAGAAACGAATGTCGACTTCCGTTTTTCTCACTCTCCCGCGAAACAACTGGAACGTTTCCGAAAATTAGTTTCCGAGGTTAAAGTTATCCCTGGAAAAAAAATTAAAATGCAGGGACTTCCGCGGTCTTCGTCCTCTTTGCTTTTGTCGGGGGTTCCGTCCCACAAAACCCTCACCTACTTCTTTTTGTTAAGACACACACACGCACACATACACACACACACGACAATTCTGGATATTCCACTTACGATAGAATTGGACCGATAGCTGTATGACGCCCCACAAAAATCATTATGACATCACGTGAACTTAAAAAACGTTTACGTGCAATTTGGCTCTGTCAGCAAATGATCAATCATCATGGAAATCGTGGCATGCGTGGTAAATAAGGATAACCAGTCTTACCGACAGCCTTTCTGCTGCGACTTCCAATTTGACCGACAGTTCCTCAAGCATGGGACTGTCTGGATACTGCGTCTGCTGAAACACACGTTCCAAAAAGAGAAGCTGCAAGGAAAAAAAACTCTTTATTCTGTAACAGTGTCTGGATAGATAGATGAATGTCGTCATGACGTTTTGAAATGGCTTTTATGGTAAAACTATTGATAGTGATTTTCATTCCTCGTCCATTTCTTTCTCTGAAGACTAAAGACTACCAATAATATGTCTACCTACAATTTCAGAGAGTAAATGAATAAAAAAATTTTTTTTATCAACCATTCTAAACATGACATACTGAACTTATCTTTCAAAATTTCAGTACAACAGGTATGCAGGTAATTACGAGAAATAGTTCATTTGCAAAACCCGACCTTCTTCTGGTCAGTTTAAAAGCACTCTTTATCTTACATAAGTATGACAGTAACCGATTTGCATAGCCATTTTGTTTTCAAACCATTCATTTGCATGATTTCATGAGTAATATGATGCATTCGAAATATTTTTCACAAGAATTTCAAGACAAGAAAGGAAATATTAATTACAATATTGTGTTTCTTATAGTTTTTTGTGTGACTTGAAACTATTTTTCGTTAAGAAAACCGAAGAATTCACTTTCATTTTACAGCATTCAAATTTTTCAATAGATAAACACTTAAATAAAAAATGTTCCAGCGATAATGATATATTTTCTGATATACAACGAAGTATACTACTGATACAAAAAAAAACTGTATACAAACCTTCCGATTTGGTTTTATTGAGGGTTTATCGCCATATGGGTTACTTTGCACCCCAAACAATTTTGTACAGAGAGAAAAGGAGAAAAGATGGTTATCTTACCTGCCCCTCTGTGTACTTGGTTCTGCTTCTTTGACGTTTGAATGTGTCTTTGGTAGCTGTGGTTGTCGTTTTCATTTTCTACAAGTAAAGCATGAGTTAATTGCAAAGTGTATTGTTTTTCATATACGTATTCTATGTAATGTAACAAATACTAATATATTTTGATGATGAAAATTGTACTATTTATACCCCGAAAGTAGTTGAACTGTATCGTCATAAAATATGATAATAATTCTGATGCAATAAAGGTTCAAACATTTAAATTAATATGTAAAAGGTTTGAAATATGTTTAACTTAAGACTACCAACGCAGAGAAATTAAAGATGAGGACGGAGAGGAAGAAGATGATAATTATGAAAGAAAAGAAAGATAATGTAAAAACATATCTTATAATAATAATAATAATAATAATAATAATAACGAAGACGACAGAAAAACGATGCATGAGTTAATTGCAAAGTGTATTGTTTTTCATATACTTATTCTTACGTGTTCTATGTAATGTAACAAATACTAATATATGCTTAGCGCTTGAGATTTTAGTTTATTTATAGCTATTTGTATTTATCCTAACTGTTGTACATAAGATTTGTTGGTATTGATTGCCTCAATTTTGGCTTGTGTAAACATGGTTCTGGATGGATTTTCTATCGTATATGTGTGCTCAGTATGTTTTGCATAGCATGTCCCTGTCCTTGTTTATTTAAAATCGGATGAGTGGAAATAGTATCTTAGGGATATTATTTTCCAGCCATTACTTAACTATATTTCAACACTGCGTGTAAGCACAGAGTATATGTAAATTGATTTCTCTGCATTTAGTTTTTAATCAGAAATTATACATTGGGGATGGGGAATATTTTAAGTGTGTATTGTCCTGTGTGTATGTGTATTTTAACACTTTATAATAAAAAAATATTGACATTTTAGAAGAAAACAACTTATGAACGTAATTACTATATGACTGATTGCTGAATAAACTGTTATATTATTTACAGTCCGTAAAATAAGTCCAACACGCTAAATGTTTCATAGTATGCAATGCAACTCCAGCTTTACATAAATTTGTTATTGTTTTTGTCTTTTTCTATCGGATGAAGAGAACTTTGGTACACCACTCTATCCATAGATCCAGTAGCGTAGTGTTATATAAATAAGCGAGAGAACGCAATAAAGAAGTTAGGGAAAGCATGTTACTCAAGGGGGGGGGGGGTAGAGAGGCAATGGCGTGAGCACAAAACTCAGGGAACGCTGTTCCCACGCGTTATCACAGTTCTAGACCCCTGCATAGATCTTTTTAACGTTCTTCAACTCACACGTCACGAGAGAAGCAAAAATTCCTAACAGTATCATGATTAGAATGACTTTAGTCACAAAAGTTATAACACTTATAGTTTTAATCAAGTTATAACACTTATAGTTTTAATGAAGTTATAACACTTATAGTTTTAATGAATTTGAATGCGAATATAGGGCATAAAAATATGTAAAAATTAAGTTTAAAAAATTTTATAATGTGAAAGTCGTGATTTTTACTTTTTCGCAATAAATATACATCACTACATCTGACGTATCTCAACTGATTTGCATACTATATTATATTTACTTACGTAATAAATACATTTCACTAAATATTGTTTTATTTTCTTATGTGTGTGTGTGTGTGTGTGTGTGTGTGTGTGTGTTTTCAAACTTAAATAGTTCAAACATTCAAGCTTCTCTGAAACCAGTCTGATTTAAGGACTCTTTATAGGGGTCGTACTAAAAGCACATTATTTATCTTCGATTTCTCAAATTAACAGAACAAGAACAAACACAGTCCATCAATTTATTCTCTCTGTTCGATATCTACTTTCTTGAATTCTTAATGTAATAAGACAGTAAACTTAATCAAGACCAGAATCTGTTTTTTATTTTGAAATGTAGATTATTTATGTTGTTTCAACAATTAAAAATTGTTAAGATTGTAATTCCAATTTATGGAGAAACCATTTTTAATCTTTGATGAAATTCAGATTGATCAATTAAACATCTTTTGAATCATATTGTTGCCACAATTCGGCACTCTATACCATAGGTTGGCAACATATTTGTGAAAAGGATATAATTATGAACATTCAATTGTGACAATTTAGATAATAGCACGTTTTGAGACTGATGTAACATCTTTATAGAGTAGCACGTTCTGAGGTTGATATACCATCTTTATATAATAGCAGGTTCCCATGATGTAGTATATGCAAGTACCAAGAGTCCGTATTCACACATGTGCTAGCATTTTTTGTTGATATATTGATTTGTAGTGTTTGTTGATTTTATTTTTACTCCTTTCCATGTTTGTATTAAATTAAATGATTTCAATTCTTTTTTATATCAAGTTTGTTTTAAACATTATTTAATGTGCAAAGTTTTAAAATATTTCAACAATCTTTGGCATAAATAAATAACTTGTTTTCAAGCAACAGACCTTGTTATATACAACATACCCTCAAGAAGTCACATGTATCAGAAGAATAGATGTGTTACTTGTGACTTTCATAATGCGTAGTGATGGAATTTAGAGAAATATTAAATAAAACCTAACAAACCTAGGTGCAGTTGTTATACTTATATTGAAGGTATTACAATACTGAAAGCAACTATCATTAGCTGTCGTACAACGCACAAATAACGCTTCTTAAAAAATAAATCGGAAATTATTTAATTTATTATGACGCATAACTCTCTCATTGCAGCGTTAAGTTCTTCTATCAGACCCATAATTTCCAAGCTCGTTTCATATTCAGAATGATGCACAAATACAATCATCCACACTATAATGTGTTATACATAGTTGTAAGATTTGTCTAAATAACGTTTTAAAAAAATAATTTATACTAAAATGTTCTACTCACCTGTATTGCTTTGAACACACAAGTAATTCCGAGAATCACAAATATCTACACTCCCATGCATGAACGTTTGTGCGACTCAAATGGTTTGTTATTTTGGAAATTTAGACTTAAATCCGAATCCGAAGAATTAAGACAAGCACGTGATATGTTTCCGCTCATATCACTTTAAGTGTTGTTTTAACTCGTTAATCCCCTTGAAGTTCCTAATCGACACACTAAAAAACAAATTGTTGGACATCTGTGAAAAGGACGCCACCAAGTGTTAACCTTTATTGGAACGTTTAATTAATGATTACCTAAGAATAGATCGACACACTTTACGAGGGCATCAAAGGGCGCCGGCCAATTAATCGCCGCAGTTATGCAAGTACGATCCACGCGCGGATAAGTATACCCACGCGTGGTATGTACCCGAATGTACAAAGCATACGAAAAACAATATGTTAGCTGGGCAAGTAGTCTGCCATTTTGTTAAAACTCAGACAGATGAATCTTTCCATTGGTGCCATTTTTAGGTATATATTTGTGATCATAAAATGGATAAACTTAAAATATGCAAATTCAGTAGGAAATTCGCGCTAATGATTAATAACACACACACACACACAGATATATATATATATATATATATATATATATATATATATATATATATATATATATATATATATCCGGTTTTTAAAAGTGAAAAGACCTTCAATATTCACCAGATTTTACAGAAGCTACCGGTTGTACATCGTCAAATTTCGAATGATTTCAATGAACAGTATTGTAGACGTTATTAATATATATTTTATTTGAGTGTGTAAATTACATTTCTAATTAAGGCTTTGCAAAAATTAACCATTTTTAGAAAAGAAAAAAAATATCCTTACCGATTTTCTTTACATTTCTTATTTTCTTGGCACAAGGGTCTTTTTTTTCCTTATTTTTTTCTTTCTTTGCATTGTGATCTTTTTCAAGCTGGACAAAATGTATGGAATATCTGAAAATAAAATTTGCATTTAGGCTTGGGCATATTTTCCAGATTCCTAATTAGGTGAACTTGAACTATTGCAAAAGAAAATTTAGATCAAAACAAAGAGATGGGAGCGCAGATACCGCGCTTATTTAAAACACTGTTGAGTGACTACTGATCTCACAGCTTTTGGGTTGATATCAGTCAGAAATGAAAGAAATAAACAGGGTACTTGTGTATTATGGTTTTAAAGTCAATTAAAGATTTTTTAAAATAATCTTAATGAAGTTTCACGCAGTGTATTGTTAGTCAAGTCATCGACCATATAATCCGTAAATTTTCTGCTCATCCAAACCAGGACCAACCATCTGATGTGTACAGATTTTGTTATTAGTAACTAGTATCTATAGCTCATATTTACAGATCTTTTTAGGTGGTAACCATCTTCTATATTTAATGTGTTCAGGTCTTTGTGTTGGTAACCATATATATATATATATATATATATATATATATATATATATATATATATATATATATATACATACAATACAGGTTAGAGAATTTTTAATTCGTACTCTACGGAGATTTTAATCCAGTTCCGCGGGTAAACGGAACCCGTCGCCTTGCCTGCACACACCAGTCCATATTCCATCACGACTAAGCACACATCACCAAAAGATGATGCACTTGAGTTGGTGTTTTATGCACTCGTGTATAGCAGACACACTCACACGACGACCTAGTAATTAATTCTCATCTATCTACACAGTCATTCCGGATTCCTATGAGAGAAATCAAGGTATATATGATTAATTGTATATAAGTATAAATATACACCAGACAGAACGGAAAGTGTTATTCATGGATTCTATAGAAGAATGCTTGATAATAGTAGGCAGAATTAATATTTAATACAAATTATACTATCATACGGGTTAGAGGATTTTTAATTATATATAAAATTGCAATATCGATATGTGTGTATGAACACATTTTGTTATATCAATGTTTCAGGAAATTTTGAAACTATACACATTTTTGTATAAAATGCAAAATGTACCTATTATACACTTCTGGATACCAATACATTTTGTACAATCTAATAGAAAATGTTTCTAGTTTCCGATTTGCCATATAAACAATTGTTGTATCAATGACAAATTACATTTGAATACGTCATCATTTAATGAACTCCAATCTAACTGAAGTCTTACATTTAATATATATAGTGACCGTGCTCGTAATAGGCTGTAACATTTTCTATATTAGAATACAATGAAATGTTATCATATTACCCAATGAGAAAAGATATCATTCTGTAATTGAATTTGGCAGAAATCGCTATTAGTACAAGTTAATCCTGACGAAAGGCATTTGGAGGATAGTTGTATATTACCTGCCGAACACTTGGATGAGTCAAGGTCCGCAGATATCCAATGTGATATCGGGTGTATTTTCAAAAAGAATGCCATTATTCTATACTTATTACGTCTTGTTGATATTTAGGGGTTTCTTCATGTTACGACTTTATGGTCTTAAACTAAATGACAGAAGGAAGCGATATCAACAAGTTGAGTATAATTGATATATCACGATGGTATATCACGATGGTATATATAATCCAGAATGTTCTTGAATGAATTGACAACAACCATGAATTCACAATAATCCAAAAATAATGATACTCCAGTTTTGCACTTCACACGGCTTTAATAACTAGGTTTCTAATATCAAATAACTTTTTGAAGTTTAGAATAATGTTCGTTCTTTTGTCCAGCTGGTGAATTCTTTTCCGTTGCCTAACTAATTTTCAAATTTTATTATACATAACCATACTTCGAGTTTAAGGCTACATCGCTGAACATTCATTAAGGCTTGAACACCAATATACAGGGTTGTGATCACTACAAAATGAATCTAAGACCCCTCTTTCATCATAGCGTACCACCCTTAAGTTTGAAATCGATTAATGTAGAACCACGTTCAATATTCCTTTTAGGTTGATCAGTCAGGTGATATAAATAAAAGTTGTTTATACCATGTCATATATTCTTGCATTCAAAATAATTGCAAAGGAAATTACTTACTTTACAACCAAAAGTTACAAAGAGGACCTGTAATATGATAATAGTGTCGGTAAGAAAAAGACCCGTTTAAAATATTGCATTGCAAGAATGTTTTGAATATTTGTAAGAAATAAACTCAGCGGACACAGATGGTGGCGACCGAGTAATCCCATAAGCGGTACAAGCTGATAACCTTGCCTGTATTAATGATGTCAGATGAAAACAAATATTTAGGCCTTATATGAATGGAAAGTTCTCGAATGGTCTGAAAAATCTAGTATCCATAGCTAATATGGTTATGTATTTGCTTAAAAAGCGTCTACACAATTTAGATTTGTCTATTGATTGTCAGCGGAAACTATTCAATCAAACTATTGTACCGATTTTAATATATTATTATGAAATTTTAGAATTGGAAGATTTGATACAGCGTAAATAAACATCATATTTCTTTCCATATACGCATTGTACCCTTCTGCGTGTGATTTATGGTGCACTTGGTCAGTACGTCTTAATTATTAACATTAAAAGTCGCACGGGATAGACTAGTTAGTGGTCATGAAGTAAAAACATGTCTTATCATATGTTTTTCTCTCTCTTATGCAAACAATTTTGTCATAATTTCTATGACAATAAATGGATACTAGAAGTAAAATCTATATAAGACGATGTCGGGTTTAGCTCAGAATGGAGAAATCAAAGTTTCGTGTCAATTAAATGGTTAACAAAATCTGTACAACTACGATTACAATGATCAATACAGCTAACATCATCTAGATGTCTAAATTAAAGGTTATTTCAAAATAGTTTCCGATTTAGAACGCGGGGGGGGGGGCACCAGACAGATGCCCCCCCCCCCCACCTGTCCAAAAAATAAAGGTTGTTTTATGTGTTTTTGTATCCCCTAAAGGTGTGTTGTTTGTTTAATTGTATAAAAAGAATTTTTAATGAAAAGTTTATTTTAGAAATATTTTGGTTGGGGTATTTCTAAAGTTTCCTAGTGTTTCTGTAGGGTTGTTCATCCGAGATAGGTTTTAATCACCTTTCTCGGAATTCCTTCCCTAGTTATGTAGTTGACCTTTGCTAGAGGTCGCCTATGTCCCACATATGATATATGTGTATTCTATATTGTGTGTATGCTATATCGTTTTCATGTGGGGACAGCATCAATTAATCAAATTCAAAATACCAATTGTCCTATTATATGATTATTGGATGTAGTCTCCAATGATTTACTTTAAACGTATTTTCAATTTTGGCGAGTAAACGGTGTAAATATTTTAATTACAAAAAGGGCCTAGTGTCTCATGTGTGTGATCATTCGTGTCGTTTCTCGCATAAATTAGAATAAGATTGACTGTGCTCGAGATAGGGTCCATAATTCATTTATTTGCATATATTTCTCCTCGCTTGAGGAGGCCGAGTCTACTTTATAGGAAACAAATTGACCGAAATTGTTTTTATTGGAGTCAAACCCGCAAGGGAGGTTCGAGACTATACAGTGGGAGCTGTATAGTCTATAAAGGATAGTATAGTGAAAGTAAGTAAATGGGAGCTGTATAGTCTAGAAAGGATAGTATAGTGAAAGTAAGTAAATGGGAGCCGTATAGTCTAGAAAGGATAGTATAGTGAGATTAAGTAATAGCCCTATTATCCTATATTTATAACACCCCTTTATTTCTGTGTGTATGCATAAGTTTCCTATATTTTATTATTTTTGGAGGGTGCTCTCCCTGGTTGATCTTCTCAGACCATTTAGGGAGGACCTCCTGCCCTACTTGTGGTTGTATGTGCTATATTTTTCTCTTTATTTATATTTTTCCACTTATATGAGTTTCATGTTATAATATTTGTATACATTTATATTTAGTATTGATTTATATACGATAAATTGTTTGTTTTTTTTTAAATATAAAAATGTTCTTTTATTTGTAGTCTTTTTGTGTGTGTGTGTTTTTATAAGAATAAGATGAAAATTCTATTCAAAGTATTCGTCGTCTTCCAGAAAGTAGGTTTCGTTCATTTTTGCCTCTTCTTCTCTCTTTTGTCTCTTTAATAATCTCCTTCTACGTCTGTCTCTGTTTAATTCTTCTTCTAGCGGTGTTGTTGGCTTTGGATCTTTTGATGTTTCCGTTATGGTTTCCTGGTTATCCGAATTATCTTCCGGACAATCATCATAATCTTCCAAATATATTTCTATCTCATTTTGCATTGTTACACTCTTTTTTGTTTCTCACCCATTTGTTTTTGTCTTTTGGCTACTCTGCTCTGGTTTTGTTTCCTTGTTGTATGTTTCCCTAAAATTTTCGTTCATGTTAGCTTCCAGATATTGTTCTATCTCATTTTGCATTGTTTCCGATGTTTTTGTATTTTTGCTACTCTGCTCTGGTTTTGTTTCCAAATTTCCTTATTGTATGTTTCTCTTCTTCATAAGTGGCGCTGTATGTTTCTTTTGTTTCTCTTGGAGTACTTCTACTGGTTTTCCTGCTGCTTGTTATTGTGCCTTCTGTTGTTGTTGCTGGGTTTGTTTTTGTACTAACTGGTGTTGTTGTTTCTCCTGTTGTTTTAAGCTCTTAGTTTCTTGCTTTTCTTGTTCTTTTAAACACCGTGTCTCTTGTTTTTGTTGCTGTTGTTGGAATTTCTTTGTCCATTTTGTTGCCTTTGTTGTTGCCCTTGTTGTTGTTTTTGTTTTTCTACATGGTGTTTGCGTTCGTGATCACTTTGTTGGCGTTGTTGTGTTTTTTCTTGTTGTTTTTGTTGTTGTTGTTGGAGTATTTTTTTGTCCTTGGTGTTGATGTTCCTGATCCTGTTGGTGTTGTTGTTGTGTTTCCCCTTGTTGTTTTTGTTCTTGTTGCCTTATAGTCGGGAAGATTTCCATCGTAGTTGTGTATACTTGTTCTGTGTTCGTTAATTGGTTTTCCCCCGGGGTTTGGGGGCATTTATGTGGGGTGTGCCCTGTCTCCCCACATCTGTTGCACTTCCGGTGGTATATAAATCCCTTATACCAAGCTTCTGTCAGAAAACCATGTAAGTAGAAGGCTCTTTCGATCCCTATTAGTTTTGCTTTTTCAATTTCCAGTATTCTGATTACGTTGTATATGGAGAATCCTTACACCGAATTTTTTTCCGAAACAGGCGACAGTTTCTTCCAGTGATATTTCCATGGGGATATCCGATAAATGGAGTTCTCCTGTCTGTTTCTTGATCTTTTTTAGAATTGGTGCTGGGTCTTTAACTATTACAGTCTCTCCCGAAATACTTATTTCTCCAGACTGTAATACCGGCAATTTCCCTCTTGGTCGTATGATTTATCCCTCATATCCTTTCCTGTTTATGGAGTAAATTTGTTCTAAAATGTCCGGATTCCTAATTTTTAGGGTTATTATTAATGTGGACGTAGTAGGTACTCTTTCTCTCGGTATGTGTCTCATATCTAATTCCTGGGTACCTTCCTGATACTTGCATTCAAGATATGGCCCTTCTTCAGTCTCAATTCTTCTTGTTTTTAAAAAGATTTAGTTTCCTTATTGCGTTGTGAGTCTCTGCCATGTTTTCTCGTTTTCCTTGCTCGTGAGCAGTATTCACCCTCTGTTTTCTTCTTCTGTATGCTTGTGTGAATTCTTGTTTATGGTATTATACTAACGTATCCTAATAATGCATACGCTCTTGCGTTGTTACCATTGCAGTGCCCATTCATTCATGAATTTCATCTAGTATCTACGATATAACAAGCAGTTTCAAGTTGATACAGAGCGCACCCAAAGTACGTCTGCTCTCCTCGACGTACAGATTTTATATTTTATTATTATTATTAATTTTATTTTCTTCCTATATGGGGTGTATTTCAAAGCTCTTCCATGGGCCTGTCCACTTCGCGTAGCGCCTTGTGACTTAGCCCCATGGCGTCCTCGACTCCTTTCTCCATACCCGTCCCCTGATTTAGAACGATCTATCTCTCATTACCAAAACTTATATTGAACAATTGAATGTCGCGCGCTGTGAGATGTCACAATGAAGCCTCGCGTGTTGAAAACAAATTAGTACTACCCTGTTACATGTTATGATAGGCCATATGCCCTCTTGTTTTGACCCATTTTACTACCTGACTGCCATTGTAAAAGTCCAAATCGATCAATATTTTTAGTCTAGAAGTTTTTTCATGACATTTAATGTGCAGAGCATTCATTCATTTGGATTGAATAACATAGGTGAAACTATTTTAGTAATTAATTTTAGAACAAAAATTAATACTTAAATTTAATTTCAATAAGTGCGCCAGCATGACCACATTTACAAACACTTTATCTTCTGTTATCTTGTTATTTTCATAATGATAGACGAACATTTATTTTTCATTTCCCAGAGCTAAAGTTTATCATTAAAATCAACTAAAGAACATCGGTAGCATAGGACTCCTGAACAATATTTGCATTTTCTTAGGTTGTGTTTTCCGAATTTTACAATTCCTCTGAAACATTATGTTATGGCATCACACGCTTCATTTATTATATTTTTCATATTTGTCTCATATGTTATAAACTTTATAAGCTGCGTGTAATAAAGTCTTGTCTTGTCTTGTAATAAAGTCTTGTCTTGTCTTGTATTTGCTTTATACCATGGTACGTGATATTTTTCGCTGAAGTTCATTAAGATTATTCTATTTTCACAATGTTGTTTACCATGTTCATTTGAGAGTTCAATTAAGGTCCAGTCATCAAATCTTGGATGAACATAAAAAGTTCCAATAATAAGTTTTCTTTACGAAATTTTTCTTTCTCTTTTTTATAGCCCAAATGGCCTAAAGATTTGGTGTTAACAAATGGTTGTTTTCAATAAAAGGAATTTCGGTTTTGAAATACATTGCTAACCCGCCCCCCATTTCTATTTCTACTGAAATGGATTGGATGGTTGGGATTATTTGTCTTGAAATATACCTATATAACCGCGTCTCACTAATTGAAATAACAGTAAACATCAATTTCTTTTCGTACATTTTCGACCTTGTGATAAATGCTTTCATTATTTACATGACAAAATTAGAGACCTCTTTTCAGATTAGGATCCGTGTGTGTAACCGGATTAGTTTTTTTCATTAGCAAATAAGTGCAACGCATGAAAGTTGGCAGTCGCCTTAATTACTTATTTTGATCGAGTGACGATAACAAATCCAGTAATGATACCTTGCTAAATACGGCATCTGGGAGAAATGGAAACAATAGAATTGAGAGAGGCTAATGGTATCGTATGCTATGTGCCGACCATGACGAGCAATACCATTTTCTTTTAGTTAGTCCTGTGTTTACTAGCATACCTGTATAAACTAACTTAGAAAGTAATTATGGAATAAACGATTTATGCACGAGTATATTGAATGTTTAACTAAAGTAATAAGGAAATATCGAAAATTGTTTTATGAAGTGTTTAGGATAAGAGATATTCTTATTTCTAGAGTAATTTATTACTGTGTATATTTGACTATCCTTTCCTTTCCAACTCTTGATAATTACCCTTTTGAGTTTCTTTTAAAAGTTGTACATATAGTATTTGATAATCATGTAGCATTTGCAGCATTCGCAGTATAAACTGTTGAACTGTAATATTTACACGGCAAAATTACATACCTCTTTGGAGATAAGGTCCCTGTATGGACCCGGATTATTTTCGATGTCATTAGCAAGCAAGTGCAACTGGTGACAGTTGACGGTCACCTTAATTGACTTGTTTTGACACGTGTACAGTTATGATGTAGAGCAGCAGAGAGGGTGAACAGACCATAGAATTCCGACAAAAGAATAAAAAACAAACAAAATAAAATCATCTCGTAAAAAGGTCCAGATTTTTACAAATGAACTTTTCCTTGAGATGTTTTATTTCTGTAATGACCGATTATACTAATGAAACCCCAGTTCGAAATAGTAGCTGAAAAAAAAAGTACTCTACGTGTTTATTTATTTTTTTTTTGTTTATTTTTTTGACGACCAACGTTGGTAGGTACCCTCTCTGCTGCTATTAATTTACCATCATACCAAGTTTGATGAATATTTCTCAACGCGTTCTCGCTGTCGTTTCTCCTCATCTGTTTCATCTTTATTTGTTCTATGTTTCAAGTAATATTCAAGTTCTGATGGTGGTTTTTCTATTTTTGGATTTATGTTCTTTCTGTGTTTATAATATATCATCAAACTTCTGTATCGATCTCCACCGCAATTTTTGCAAATCTGATATAATCCTCTAACGCCGTTGTTACATCCAACACAACTTCATGGACCAGCATGAGGATTTTTCTTTATAAGATAATTATGTTTTTTACAATATTCTCCACGACATTTTTTATCACATTTGTTAGTGGTTCCTTGACGCAACCACGCACAGTTGTTCATTATATGAATGATATTAATTAAAAGATTGATATATTAAAAAAATAATGGTACATTCTGAATCTCATACTGCAAGAATAGCTCGAGAACGATTAGAAGTAATTAAAAAATTTCTTCCTGTCAGAGACTCATTCAGAAAAAATCTGCAAGCGCAGCAAGAAGCTCAAGTTGAGTACGAAGAAGAAACTAAAAAACTGTTTAAGCCCGTCACTGCAGTCATCAAAGAAGATGTTCTTCCGGTATCAAAAGAAACTGCAGCGCAGACTGAAAAAATAGCAAGAAGAACTAAACAGGCAAAGAAGATTTTACGAGATCTTCCAACTGACATAGCTGCAGCTCAATCTCCACCTGTTGGTGAGGAAATACTTGAAGAAATTGGAAAACTTCGTACTGATCTCGCCGACGTTCAAAAAGAACATGTATCTAAACCCAAACCAGCAGGAGAAAACTTAGAATTAATTGCAAGATTTAACGAAGGGGTTGTTGATGTTATTAGAAATACTGAAAGAGAAAAATTACCTGAGATGATATTAAATAATATATTTGATAAATCTAGTATTTTAAAACCCCGTCATGAAAAAACAAATGATGATAATTTCATTAAATGGATATATCGCGTATATTACAACAAAAAACAAGCTAGAGGTCTAGAATACGAAAGTCTTGACAGAGAAGTAAAAAGACTTTATAGAGAGAGACTGAAACAACTAGAACAAGGAGAATTATCCCAGTATCAGCTTCCTCCACCTCTGCAACAAATAGAACAACAGCAATCTTCTTCGCCGCAGCAAATGTTGAAGTCGGAACTTAAAAGGGCTGAAGAGATACTTAAAAAATCAGCAGAAAAAAGATCACCCTCCCGGAAGAAACTTCCTTCACCTTTACGTAAAATTTCTGCGCCGGAAATAACATTTACACCGATAGATACACCACCTGGATTTCAAAGAAGTGACTTACCTGGCTCACCCCGGGACACCACTGAAGTACTAACTCCGGTAATGCAACCACCAGTATCTAAAACATCTCAAGATGAACCTAAAACAGGATCTGGTTTATGTCCTGATAATATCATCAATGACGTGTCACGGTTAGAAGTTCTCATAGGAGGAAAACGAGCTGGAAATAATTCACCAGAAATAATTAATGAAGCAGCTGATATTTGTCGGCGATTATTTCAGGGTGGTATCATGGATATCGGAGTTTACCGAGAACTTATCGATGAACTTGTTGATGACTAGTTGTTAGATAAATGGTAAATAAAAATAAGATGATAATACATAATAATCATCGCAAACCTGTACAGGTCAGAGCGGTAAACTCACGATTACCAATCTATAGAGCTACTTACGGAGATGGACTTGGTGATTTTATTCAGGGATTATTTACAAGGATAGCTCCAAAAGTAGCACCTGTTGCAAAACAATTATCGATGAAGGCCATTGATATTGTTCGTGATAAAGCTCCTGGTGCAATTGCCAATGTTGCTGGTAAGGCGTTCTCGGCGATCAAAGAAAGACTAGCACGATTATTGCGACGAAAACGACAACCACTAGTAAAATTACCAAGTACTGAGGTGATGCCTGCAGATGTCAGCAAAATAATAAATCAAGCTGCAAATCAAAAACTAGCGGAATTATCTGAAGAAGCGGAAAAAAATATAACAGCAAATTTAATAGCAGGAAGCGGTCTTCGTCGACGATGATCACCATTTGGAAAAATGGTAATTATAATAAAAATGTTCAAGCGCGAATCAGACCCAGCATTTGATATGGAGGCACCTGTCCTTAAGTATGAATCTGTACGTGATTATCAGTTTTATTCTTATGACGCAAAACAACCAGAACGGCGGGGGAGAATCGAATTACAGGTTCATGATACAAGTAGATATTTCTTGCCCGCTGAAGCGTTTATTGAAGTAGAAGGTAGACTTGTAACGAATGTTGTAGCTAATACGCCATATGGTGCCCTTTTGCGTGTTGGTTTTGTCAACAACGGAATTATGGCACTGTTTGATAGCGCCACATACATGATTGATGGAAAAAATATTGAATCGATTCAGAAGGATGTTGATGTTGCTACAACAATAATTGGTCTAGCGAGATATTCTGACGACTTTACAAGATCAGCCGGTCCAACAATGATGTTTGCCAAGGATATTACTGACAACGCTGATCATGTTCAGTGTACTAAAATACGGACACCACAAAATACTGCAGTTGATCCACAACCGGTTGATTTTGAACACGCAGACAGACCGGGTGCTGCTTTTGATATTATAGGAAGTGTCAATGCGACTTACAACTTAGGGTTTGCAACACGCCGAGCAGCGCTGTCAGGAAATGATAGAAATTTTTCATGTGCAATTCCATTATCTCACATCTTTGGATTTTGCAGAAATGTTAGAAAGGTAATCTTTGGAGCTAAACACACAATTGTACTCGTAAGAAAGGGTAATGATAATGATGCAATCTGGCGAGGTGCTGGTGTTGCTGAGAGTAAAGTAAATATATCAAAAATCTCATTGTGGATGCCAGTAATGACACCATCTATTACTGAAGAACAAAAATTACTATCTTTTATGGCTCAAGGCGGTAAATCATTGCTATCATGGTTAACAGTAACCACAGATGCTGCTCAAAGCAATGTTAATGGTTTATTTACATGGCATATAGCATCACAACAGGGTGTTTCTGCACCACGACATATTTTTATTGCGCTGCAAGATATTGACCGGATAAATAATCAAGAACGTTCACATATGATATTTGATAACCTTGGAGTTAATGAAGTTTCCTTGCGGATAAATGGACATCAAGAACCGGCTGAGGATATATTGTTAAATTTTAATCAAAATCATGTAGCGCGTGCATATCATCGTTTGATGTCATTTATGGGACGTGATCAAAATATAGATACCGGTTTGCAAATATCACAACTAGATTTTACAGGTCTATATCCGATTTATTATTTTTCGCTGGAGCATCTTGATTTATCCAAGCAATCTGTCGTTGATATACACTTTCGAGCTCATGTTACTAACCCGCCAGGTGGTGGTGCCTTCTACAGAGCAATCGCGGTCATACTTAGCGATAAAGCCATGTTACTTGAAGGTGGTAGTGGTCGAATGAGAGTCGTTGATGCACCAGTGGAAAATCTTTAATTATTCAGAAAAATATTATTTATATAAAAATGTCGTATAGTCATATTAATGTTACTCTGACTCCCGGTCAGGTCAAAAAGCTTCAATCAAAAACCGCCAACAAATGCGGAACTAAAATATCACTAAAACGAGATCAGATTAGTGGTGGTCCAAACAAATTATCATTGACAAATAATCAGATTAAACATTTCAATAAAGCCCTGGAATCAAAAACTGGAGTTCAATTTCATCTTTCTCCGAGCGCCATCAAAGACATGGTTAAAATAGGTGGTATATTTCCACTTCTTGCGGCTATTCCAGCGTTAATAGCTGCTGCTGCTCCAGCCGTAGCAAAAGCAGCCGCGTTAGGTGCTGTTGGAACAGCTGCTGGAATGGCTCTAAAGAAAGCAACAGGAAATGGATACAAAAAAAGGGACGCGGTCTAAGATTACCGGGATCTCGCTGGGGGAGAGGTCTAAGGCTTCCACGTTAGATGTTCCAGCATCAAATTTTGATTTACTTGATGCTGCTAAAAAATTAAAAATAAAAGCCTTTAGAGGTGTTTTTATGCGAGATCAATTACCGAAACAACCAAACAAACTCGAAACAGGTATTATTAATCTCGACGAACGTTCCGGACCCGGTACTCATTGGGTATCATACGCGGTTGATCCACGTGGAATCGTTTATTTTGATTCGTACGGGTTAGCTCCACCCGTTGAATTTATCAAGTATGTTGCACCACTTCATAAAAAAGTTTGGTATTCAACGCTACCCACACAAACAATGACAGATCCGCCAATATGTGGCCGTGAAGTAATTAATGTACTCGACGCTATATCAAAATCATCCAAACCACCACATAAAGTTGTGCATGATTATACAAGTAACCGATTCGTTGCGCGTAAAGCGTTTTAAACAACAGGTCTTATTATAATGGTTGATATTTACGGAAGATCTTCTACCAGTAAGAAAATAAAATCCGACGTTGATCTGTCGAAGTATGTGACTAAAGATGACCTCGCTGATATCATGAACCTGGCTGGAGTTGACCCAGATGAGGTTGTTATTTTTCAAGATCGATATGGTAAACTAAAAACCAGCAATATAAAATGGAATGATATAGTTCGACGAGTACTTGGTGCAGTTACGGATAATATTCCCGTGTTTACTGACGGTGGTAGAATCAGAGATTCAAGTATATCGTTTGCAACAATTAGAAATGAAATTGCAAAAAGCGTTGCTAATTGTATGAAAAGCACCGGCGACACAATGACGAGTGAACTCAGCATGAACGGAAATAAAATAGTAGTTTTAAGAGATCCAACATCTGACGAAGACGCAGCAACAAAAAAATACGTCGACAACGTGGATGGAAAACTATCCACGCTGCGGGCCGAGTATGATGTTCACGTGGGCGCTTTTGCAAGATTTCGCAGAAATTTTCAAAAAACCGACGAATCGATAAATAAATTCTTTGGTACTCCGCCCGCCATTGACATAAAACTCGTTGATATCAAAAGTAACCTAGACACGATCAAACAAACACAGCAAAACATCGTAGCGGCAATTCCTGAGATTGTCAATAAAACCAGTCTGATTAAAATTTCAGCTGGAATAACTCCCGGACATATCACAAACATCGTATACACGGTATGATCGGGTTTTGCAACATGGTCACAGCAAAATAAAACTATCAAATATACCGCAACAGTCACTGGTGTGTACAGGCTGTCTGTGTTTAGTGCTGCAAAATTTGAAATATTTACAACGTTTCCAGGGCGTCATTCCACCGACAGGTTTTCCGGGGTTGTATCTGTTATATTAAATAGCGGAAACGAGGAAATATTTATTCTGGAAGCAGCTGATGAGAAATTAACCGCAACATCTTACTGGTGGTGTTTGGAATTTGTAGCTGAAACACCTCAATTGGTTACTGCATAAAAATATATATGGACGGTGCACAATACAGGTACAATCAAGCGCGTGAATGGCAGGCGGCGCTAAAAGATCAAGTCGATCAATATACAGTAAAAGTAAAAAAATATCGACGACGATTAGTTATCGTTGATGTGATTGTTTATTCAGTATCCGCTGTTGTTGCTGGAACCGGTGTCATATTATCAGCGGTGACAATGATGGCACCAGCAGCTGTAACTATTTGTATTTCAGCAGCAACAACTATTGCAGGTGTGCTTAATATCATCGCAAAAAAAAATATGTACTTGCACGAACGAAAAATTATCCGATTACAAAATAAAATTACATACAGCGACGGTAGCATACTCGAAATTATCCTCGTTGTTATCAGCGAGTCTCAGTGATGGAATTATATCTGATTTCGAGTTTTCAATGATGACCAAAATATACGACGAAGGTATCGGTATTAAAGATACAAGTATTAATAATGACAGAATTACTCCAGCAGATCGTGACCAACACAACTCCGCCAAAGATAACGATGATCTCGGTAAGTTCGTCTAATCCTGAATTTAGTGTTAATTTTCCTACTGCAATTCCAGTAAAAGAAATAGCACTAGCGCAATTACGGGTATATTACAGCTGGCCAAATATCAGATCAAAATCATTTAATGGTACACCAGCAAATAATTCGCTTGTATTTGCTAGTAAAAATAAACCCGATGGAACACCTGACTGGGTTGTTGTTGGAATACCAACTGGCAGTTATGAGATCGAACAAATCAATGATGAATTTGCGCGTAGAATAAAATCAATAACCGGAAAAGAAGCAAAAATATCAGTTAACGTTCATGAGCCGACGCTGTCCTCGACGGTTGAGATACATTCTCCTGATTATGCCGTTGATATTTATCAATCCACGATAAGATCCGTACTAGGATGGCCTGAAATATCACCACCGATAACACCGATACCACCAGAACCGAAAAAGTCTGATTATGTCACGGATAGGCAATCATATCATGAAATTAATCCATCATACGGGGAAAAACTACGTATTTTAAAAAATAAATCAATGCTCAGCAGGTTTTTAATTCACAGTTATGATGAGTTATGGGCTTTTAAAAATTCCGGGGAAAGAGCAAATATTTTTGGTATTTTTCGAAGTGAGATTGTCAGCTATTTTCAGGAAATCAATCAAGAATGTAAAAAACAACTAGATCAACTAAATCAATATTTTAACGAACATATTTTTGACATATCAGCGTCATCACGTGAAAAAATCATCACGCGTGTGGAAATATTAAATCAGCTTGTATCAGATATGGAATATTTTAATAACCGAATAGTTCAAGCGATGGTTAGTTTAGAATCATTTGAAGAATATAATGCAAAAAGATGGTTAGATAAATATAAATTAACAGAAGCCGATATACCAAATTTTAAATTTCCCGGGTATAGTGTAGTTGAGTTAAGAAAATCTGTCAATGATGTCATTGATGAATATTTTTCTAAAATACTGGATGCATGGAGAAAATTAATTCCACCAGCAACTGTTCTTAGATATGATAATGATCCACATGGCGGCGGAAGACACGTATCTCCGGGAATCGTTAATATAACGTCGACGGTCGCGGTCAATCTGGTTTGTGACGTAATCGATGGCAGCTATCAAATAGATCTCGGAAGATCAAATCAGGCTCAACAAGGATACATCCTATACACATTTACACCACAAGTTCCCCCTGGAAGTTTAATCGTGCAAGAACCAACTAATCCTGTGTATCTACGGTGTCACAATAATATGTTAACACGAATAAATTTTAAGCTCACAGACCACCTTAATCGCTTAATTGACATACGTGGAGAAGAACTTGTGATAAATCTGTATGTGAAATCTTAAATATTATGTAATGGAGTATTTTTATACACGAGGATTTCCGACTCAAATTCGATCAACTTAAAAAAAAAAAAAAATATATATTTTATTATTACTGATATGGTGATTGGTACAAATTAATCAGTTTGTGTGTTTGGTACAAATTAATCAGCCTTGCAAAAAAAAAATATTTTTTTATTTATTTTTTTTTCTGAAAATTTAATTCTAGCCCACACGTGGTCAGCGTTGACAGGGACCCCAGTTACCAAAACTTTCATTTTCATTATCACTCTGGATCGTTTCACCAGTAACGGGGTTACTCTGGATCGTTTCACCAGTAACGGGGTTACTTTGGATCGTTTCACGATCTGACATAATTTTTCTTAATTGTCTTATACGAGTACTAATCATTTTCTTTGCCTCGTACTCGTGGGATAACAGCGATTTAATTCTTTCTACGGCGGCAGAGAGAGGAACGAATTCCTTCACCTGATTATCTTCTACGGTAGCTAGCGACTGAAACATTGCCGCCTGAATCCGTTTCATGAGCTTGTATGCAGATGATAGTGTGTGTGTTCCCTGGTTTTTACGTTCTTGTAAAATCTCAAAATCAGAAACTATTTTTTCAGGATTTAGTTCATCGGATATATTAATTCCATCTTTTTTCAATTTTTTAATAGCAACAATTACATCATTGATATTTTCATGGTTCATTATGTAATATATAAATCTTTAAAATAAAAAAAAATTATCCCTATAGAACCCCTATCGAGTCTTTAGCGAGTTCGTCGGGATGTTTCAAGGACAGCACAACATATACAATGAATGAAGAGCCCCTATCGAGTGTATTAGCGAGCTCAGATTATGAATGACGAGCCCCTATCGAGTGTATTAGCGAGCTCAGATTATGCATTGGACGGCACAAACATATAACTTAACTAAGGACAGTACAAACATACACGCTCAGCAAAATCCCACCCACAATAATTAATCCAGTGGGTGATACGAAAATATGTATCAACCACCGGTCAATATGATGGTTGAATTTTGCTGAGCGGGGGGTTTTGCGGTTCCCCCATTATTATAAAAATCGCAATTATGCGCACCACCGACAAATTGTCAGCCATGGGGATTCGATCCTGGACCGCGAGCGTCACAGTCCAATACCATACTGATTGAGCTATCGAACCTTGTTACGAACATATGTTTCGGAAGTTAATATATAGCTAAGGAACCAATATTTACACTAAAACAGCGGTTTCTGAATAATAACTACTTCTGCATTAAAATAACGGTTTCTGTATTATAACAACAGTTTCTGAATATAAAACAGCGTTTTTCCTAAGCAGACTGCAAATACAACCTGCGAATCAATAAGCGGCATGAACACACCTGCAGATCGATTTATACCATAACAACGGTTTCTGTTCTGTACCTATATTACAGCTTCCCTGTGGATCAATAACATTGTCATGATTTCTCGTAATGTTGTATGATGGGAAATATTTAAAAACCATAAATAATACTTCTACGAGTAATTAATTACGACGTAATTAGTTAAACTGACTAATTACGATCATAAAAAATCAAAAATCTACGAAGAAAACTATATATTAAAAAAATAATCCCCCCCATATAATCAAAAATTCAGTAGTATACGATCAGACAGTACTGGGTCCCTCAAATAATGATATAATTCAATGTGGTGATGATAATTATTGATACTGAAAGGAGATTTTCTGTTTATATTTTTTCGAGAAAGCGGTTTTATATATATTTTTGCCACTTTTGCACTGAAGACGGATTAATATCAAAATATTTTGAAGCAGAAGATATTGAACGAAATATTATTTCTTCACCAGTTTCTGTGTTTGTGGAATTTACCCCCCTCTTTCCGATTGTCTTACATCTTCCTGTATTACCACATGCAGAGTTCACGCTTTGCGTGACAACACGAAGGTTGGATAAACTATTATTTTGAGGATTCCCATCAATATGATCAATAACAAGACCGTCATTGATCATCCCATTATGACATTCATACGTGAATCTATGACACAGATAATGTTTCTTTTCTCCATTGTATGTAAACATTAGATAACCAGCATTAGTAATATAACCAACTGGTTTTTTTAACTTACAGTGTCTGATGACACCATTAATATCTGATTCGTAATTCTTAATGACAGGATGTGGGACAAATTTATTTTGCTCCATTATAATAATATTATTTGTTTAAATCATTGTTTGTCTGAAATCTTGATAGATAATCCTCCACGGATTTTATAGCGTTTTCACCGTTATTATTTTTTTTGTCATAATATCTTTTAAGTTCTCTGAACCGTTTTCCACCGCACTTTCCACATAATCCTGTTTTGCCTCGCACTCCAATACCACACCGCAGACGTGGTATTGGTCCTAGACTTCCTCGTCGTATGTTTTGTAAGTGCATCCAGCAAAATTCCTTTCTGCAGGATTTGTTGCATCGATTTACTGAGCCGATCATCAACTATCTGCATTGAGACATTGTATATATATAATTTTTATTTTAAATATTTGTTTTAATTATATGAATGAGTTTGAGAGATTACCCCAAACTAGGCCTGTTAAATATAAATTCAACCTCGACAGATTATCTCCAGACTTGCCAGTGCGAGATTTGTTTGATCCGAAAAATAAAAGTTTGATCTCGAAAATTCACGACGCCAAGAAGGAATTTTGCACGGATGGTGCATCTCATACATGGTCAACGTTCAAGATTATACGCAACACTGTCAAGGACGCCACAGTGAACGACAAGCGAGCGGCAACTATCATTAACTACATCGCTGAATACGAGGGCAATCAAAAATATTTCTTCAGAGTAAAATTTATTGTATTAACAGAAACAGGTAGTTGGATTATCCGTGACAAATATGATCCTGTCCTTGGCAATAATAAAACTGTCATATTAAGTAAAAATTCCAGACCGGGTCTACTGACGGGTATTGACAAACCGTATTATGAGCGAGCGTATCCTGTAACAGCGGTTATTTATGGAATCTATGAGATAAATAAAAAAACCAACGTTGATAAACTAGCGCCGATGAAATTTTCAAGGTTAAATTGTGTAGCCGAACGAGTAATAGAACACTTTACAAACGCGATGCGTGGAAACGGATTAACTGATTTAAGGCGTGAAAAAATAAACTCGTGGGCTGATTCAGTTAAGGATGCCGGTGCTACAATAAAAGATGTTGCTGAACTAGGAAAACTATTAAAATTTCCAATGACCGTAGCGACAATAACGGGAGAGGTACTGTACGAATCGAAATATAAATCGAAAGGAGCTCCAATAAATATTATTGATCATAACGCGCATACATGGACTAGCGCAGTAACAATATTTCCACGTGATCGAACTGTTAGATTTTACCCCCCAGATAATTCTGGGGGAGGTATGTTTGATTTTATTAACGAAATAAGTAAAACCGATCCTGTATCGGTATGGTTATTTAAAAGTAATGAGGAAGGTGAATTTGATCAGTTTGTTAGACCAAATGGTGAAGTATATCGAACAGAATCCCTCCATGACGAGATGAAAAATCTCGCGGAGAAGTTTTTAGAGTGCAAGCACGCGGAAAATACTGACAAATTACTAACTAATTGTTTTACCGTTCCATCTGTTGCGGCTCATTTTGCTAGAGAAAAAAATTCATGGAAACCAACACGATTTGATTTACTCGAGGACGTACGCGCAAGTTGCGTCGAATACGGACATGGCGGATTATGGAATACCAAATATAATTACAATGATGTTGTTTCGGTTGATATGGTTGCATGTTATCCAGGAAGTTTTCTAGGATACGGAGATTGTTCTGTATACTTTAAAAGATTTGGTCACCCAACAAACGAGATGACGCGAGTGGCAATTAATGGACCATTACCTGATTTTGATCTGACTGGATTCGCCTGTATTGAATCATTCGAGTTTAACGAAAATCTTCACAAGATTTGTTATGTTTGGTTTGGTAGACATTTTTGTGAAAAACGTTGGGCACCTATAGTTTTATTACGATATATGCTAGATTGTGCGATACTGACATCGTTGGTGGTCAGTGAGGCGATTATATCATATCATGCACAGACGAAAGTTTGGTTGCCCATGTCGGATTCTGAAGTTATTAGCGAGTTTAAGGATGTTTCCGAAGATGATATTCCTAAAATTCTCGAGAATAAACTCAAAATCGCAAAAGATCTCGGTAGAAAAATTATAGGTAAATTTACTCAGGGTGGTGCATATGATTATAAAAGACATCACGCACGATTAATTCTAGATGATGCCGAGTACGATTTTATAATCGCTGATACAACAGCGAGAAATATATTTGTAAATCGAGAAAGTGTTTATTTATCCGACGGAACAAAATTGGGTACGATCGTTAGTTACATAAATGACGTCTCCCCACAGTATACTCATCTAAGATCTTCCATGTTGGCTTACGTTTCCATAAATTTATTATCGATGATTAATAGATTTCCTGAGACCGCAGTCAGAGTCGCAACAGATTCGTTTTATATTTCAAGTAAATATTTAGAATCTGTTATGAAATTTACAAGTAATGATGAACGATGGAGTTCGTGGAGAATAAAAAAGGAACTGTTACACAATTATACAGAATCAGCAGATGTTCCAATGAGAGATTTTTATCGTAAGGGTAATAAAATATCAGAAATGTCGAAAGCGCCATCATTGAGTTATCCAATAACTAGATATAAGATAGTATATCTTAATGGACCTGGTGGATGCGGCAAAACGATTCGAGCGATTAATGTTTTTAGAAATTCAGATATTATCGTGCTGACACCCACACACAGACTCGCACGCGAGATGAAACAGAGGCAAGTACAATCGTGCACGTATCATAGTTTCTTTCGGTGGCGCGGGGATACATGGACTCCTGAACGAATGGGAGAAAAATATATACCTAAAATAATTATTTGGGACGAGATATGTACGGTGTCATTGGATACATTAAAAACGTTTCTTGATTGGTTGTTGACGAAAAATACCGCTATAATAATGTGTGGCGATCATGGTCAACCGCCGCCTTTTGTTGGACCATCTCCACATGATTGGTTAAAAAATTTCGTTGATTATTATGAAGAAATAGATGATGATCATAGAGCTCTTGATGCAAATTTAAAGGAGTTTAAAAAATTAATCAGATTACAATCAAACAAAATTCAGTGTGAAATAATACGTGGAGTGATCTCAGAGACCTCAATGAGTGATTTTTTAAATTTATGGAGACCCATTGATCGTAGCAAGCAGAAAAATAGTCAGAGACGATTTACAACAGCAGTTATTTCAACTACATAATGAAAAATACTCAGAATTACCCATACCGTTGTGTTATAGACCATCAGATACACGAAAACAGAATATTACTGTTGATATTCCAGGACAAACTGAAAAACAAAATCTCGTATTAAATGATATTGTCGCCGTTGATATCAGTGTGGTCGAAGATGCATTACGAGCTGACAAATCTCCATGGGTGTTGGGATACGCTATGACGATCCACTCGTCTCAGGGATTAACTATTTCTGATACACGAGTCTGGATTGTAGACGATCGCATCGAGTGGTCAAATTTAGTTTATTTAGCGGTATCGAGGGTCAGAAAAATATCTCAATTACGTAGAATTATAATTCCTGAAATCGTTGATAAATTTAACATCATCGATGATGATATAATAAGAAAAAAATTAATCGGATACAAACAATCTGATAAAAAAAATAAACGTGACTTTGATCTTGATGTTGAATTTATTATTGAGTTAAAACAGCAGCAGAATAATCATTGCACAAGTTGTAATTGTGTAATGCTGTGGAGGTATTCGAGTAATGATTCAAGACAATTTACCGTAGATAGAAAAGATAATAGTCGCGGTCATACACGAGAAAATACCATGTTGACCTGTCTTGAGTGTAATCGACGTAGAGGCGCCAGCGCCTTGGGTACTGGTTAAGTGATCGAAATCACTGAAGTGATTTTGGCGGTAGTTGTGTATCCGCGGAGATTATTTGTAGTTGTTCACGTACAAATCCACGCTGAGGAGCAGCCGAATCTAATCTGTAGATTGCAGGTCTACCTGAGGATCTTGTCACGGTGGATATTTTGTGTGTGGTAACACTCCAAATAGGATCAGTCGCTCTCGCGCTACCACCTTCAAGTTCACCAGGCTCATATAAATATCTAACTGTAACATCACCCAATATTTTTTGTTTTTGAACATCTTTTCGTTGTGTTGGTATATTTTTTTTTTGTAATTGCATTAATGGGTTTCATGTTGGTTGTTCGTGTAATCTCATTATTTAATGCAGCTATCACGCTTGGTAATCTTGCAACCCACTCGCGAGATCTTTTATCCTGAATAAATTCCCTCGCGTATTGATATCCAAATAACCGCTCAGCGAGTGTTCGATTAAATCGCTCAACAATTGCTTGATCACGGTGAATTGCAGTATGACCTCGTCGTATTTTGGTATTACGTTGTTTCATCAACGATGATACTGGACCAAGAAATTCCTTACCAGGATCAACCTGTAGTAGCTGTGGCCATCGCAGACCACCTTGTGGTCCGAGTCCTCGTTGATAAATTCGTTCAAACGCATCGGCTACTTCAGATGATGTTTTCGCTGATAGCGGCTCTGCCTCTTTATATCTACTTGCAACATCAACTACAGTTAACGCGTACTTGTACGTTTTTCTACGCACAGTATCATGCGGTAAAAACAGAATATCAGCTTGATGAACTTCATTAGGAACACTGACATCGAAATACGCGTACTGAATTCGTTTCGGTGGTGGTAGATAAATTTGCCATATTGCTTGTTTGGATAACCACGTTTTAGCAGTAGAATGTTTAACGCTGCTGCATCAGCAAGTTTACCAATTGCTGCTTTGCCTCTCCAGTATCCTCTTGGTGAATAATAAATCGATTCCATTATTAATTACCAGCCCCAAGCGCTAATTTACCTTTCATCGCGGATCTTACTAACCAATTAGCTAATGATTCTCTAATATTTTTATTTTTTATGGAATTTAACGCGTGAATTAATTTCACATCTGCAATATGTCTATCTTGTAGATTTTTACTTTTATAAGATACATCATGAGCGTGACAAGCTCGATCAATAGCGTTTATTGGTTCCTCGCCTGGTTTTGGTTGATCTTGATTATCGAGCCTGATATCAAGTCTGGTACCAGGACCGCAATAATTATATCCCGGTAGATGTTTTTCTCCACTGTATTTAGCCCATGGAGCACCTGGAAACTTTGACATCAAATTAGCAATATCACCACCCCGCTTATTAGGTAAAAACGAAAATTTCTTTCTACCGCATACAGAACATTTTCCACCATACGCTATTTTTTATTTTTTGTTGTAACCGTAGCTAAATCAGTAGTTGGAGTTTTAACTCTACAACGTAAGCAATATAAATTCATGACATAATATATATATGGATATAATTGATTTCTCAGCAACAAGAAAACGAGAGCCAGTTAAACACCACCCTGCGTTACCAAATTCCATCAGAATGATTATCATAGGACCATCTGGATCGGGTAAGACGCAGTTATTACTTAATCTGATAATGAGATGGTTAAAATGGGATAAATTGTATTTAGTAGGACCATCCGCTGATGATCAACGATGTTATGATGTACTTAAAGAGTTCAATGAAAACGCGCGATTACTGGATGAAGGTAATGATGTTATAGAGTTTATAACCGATATTGATGAAGCACCATCCGTAGATTCCATAGACGGATTTATTAATAATTTAGTTGTATACGACGATGTGATGCTAGATAAACAATCAAATCCAGCCAGAATATTTTCCCGAGGTAGACATAAAAATACAGACGTGATCTATGTTACTCAACGATATACACAAATTCCGAAAGTGATCAGAGACAACTGCAACATTTTAGTTGTGTTTAATGGCGTAGACACACACACACTTAGAAATATTCATCAAACTTGGTGTGGTGGTGACATGGATATAATTAAATTCAAAAATTTCTTCTCACGAGCGCAAGCTACTCCGCACGGATTTATAACAATAAATTTACACGACCCTAGAACAAGATATCGTGTGGGTCTTGATAAAATATTTGGGTAAATTTAATTAAAAATATATCATTCATATAATGAACAACTGTGCGTGGTTGCGTCAAGGAACCACTAACAAATGTGATAAAAAATGTCGTGGAGAATATTGTAAAAAACATAATTATCTTATAAAGAAAAATCCTCATGCTGGTCCATGAAGTTGTGTTGGATGTAACAACGGCGTTAGAGGATTATATCAGATTTGCAAAAATTGCGGTGGAGATCGATACAGAAGTTTGATGATATATTATAAACACAGAAAGAACATAAATCCAAAAATAGAAAAACCACCATCAGAACTTGAATATTACATGAAACATAGAACAAATAAAGATGAAACAGATGAGGAGAAAAGACAGCGAGAACGCGTTGAGAAATATTCATCAAACTTGATATGGTGGTAAATTAATAGCAGCAGAGAGGGTACCTACCAACGTTGGTCGTCAAAAAAATAAGCAAAAAAAATAAATAAACACGTAGAGTACTTTATTTTTTCAGCTACTATTTCGAACTGGGGTTTCATTAGTATAATCGGTCATTACAGAAATAAAACATCTCAAGGAAAAGTTCATTTGTAAAAATCTGGACCTTTCTACGAGATGATTTTATTTTGTTTGTTTTTTATTCTTTTGTCGGAATTCTATGGTCTGTTCACCCTCTCTCCTGCTTGTAGAGACGACAACAAATCCAGTAATTACACGTTGCTACAACACACAGCAATGTGCATAGACATTTCAAAATTCTATATGTCTGAAACCATATATTAGTAGAATAACACAATTTAAATGATTGTATACAATCATCGTTTGACCGTTTAGGTACAGTATCCTGCAAGATGACATTTAACGAGAACCCAATAGTGAAAATCATGATTAACTTGCCAGGTGTCTAATTAAGACTAACAAGGGGAATCAGCGTCATCACGAAATTGTTTGCATGATAGGTCAAAAGAGAATTTAAAATTATTTTTTATCTGAAATATTTCCAAAAAGCTAATAGTTTTTTTTCCCCACAGAACTGGATCATCTCATTAACATTTATGGAGAAAACATGGACACAATGCAAGTATATGGTAAAACCATTTTTTAACTCCCTTTGTGGGAATCGAACCTAATACGTCTTTTACAGCAAGCGGACGTTATCACTTTGGACCACGAAACGATATTTCTCTAAGAAGGAGAAATACAGAAGAAATCAAATCCAATATTTAGACGGCAACTTCGATACAAAATTAATAAGGAAGATTACGGATTATATAACTAAAACAATGATGGCATGTGGCCAAGTCATAACAATTAAAAAATAATAAATTATAATAACTAAATTAAGGTTAATTTAAAGATTTTTGGGGCCTATGGACTGGGGATGAGGAGAAGGGGAGCGGGAGGGGGCGCTTCGGAGGGCACCCCTTATGGATGTCACCTTGAAACGGACCGGAGATCACAATCTCGCTCCCTGACTCTGAGGCTGTCTGGGCCGTGAGGCATTAGGAATCTCTAGATGTGTTTTAAGATTATAATAAATGTAACAATTCTAAAAATAAATACAATTTTTAATTTAAACATAGACACTGTGCGTACCTTAAAAACTTTCTTTTTAGATTAGGGAAAGTTTTAAATACTCTAAAAAATATAAACAGGGAGGGACAGGGATCCTTAATAGGGAAAGTACGAGATAAGGACGTCATGAGGCTATGTCACATGGCGCCACGCGAAGTGAACAGGCTTATGAAAGAGTTTTGGAAAACTACCCCAGGTAGGAAAACTTACATGCATAACATAAAAACAAAGACTCTCGTGTAATTTTCTCTTCTATTTCGTTCCATCATCTGTACAGCTCCCGTACTGTACAGTTAATCCCCTTTGTGTGGGAAACTTAAACCCTCTTTGAACTTTGGCAATAATCCAATAAATAATCAGAGGCGGCCTAACTCGAGTTGAGAGAAACACAAATGAATAAAGAAACAATGTGTGGACCCCAACTCGAGCACAACCGACCTCAATCAATAAATCAGTTATGCGAAGAACGACACAGATTAACACTCACATGAATCAATAGGAATTTTTTTTTTTTCTTTCTTCAGTCAAACCAGTATTACACCGTTACTTCGTCGAAATTCAAAATTCAAATAAATTAATATAAAAGTAAAGTTGTGATCCAATTATCATCTGGATCGCAATACAACTGGGGACGATTTGACAATAACTGGCTATCCCTACACGAAAACTATATATATATAGCACACATACAATATAGCATATACTCATACAGCACACACGGGATATAGGCGACCTTTAGCCATGGTCTATTTAGAATCTAGGGAAGGCATTTCGAGTTAGGTGATAGAAACCCACTCGGAAGAACAACCCTATAGATAACACTAGGGATTTAAAAAAATTACCCCGTCCAAAATTTAATCTAAATAAATTTTTGATCTAAATTCTATCTTAAAATAAAACAAACACCATATATGTGGGGGCAACACTTACACATAAAACACCTTTTTTTTGGAGAAGTAGGAGGGCATCTGTCTGGTGCCCAATGAGAAAAAAAAAGTATATGGTAAAACCTGAAAGGAAAATGTATGTTTTTTGTATAATTTGATTGTGCGGGTGGGGTGGTGCTACACAATGCATATATACATATAGCAACCCAAACAGTATATATATATATATATATATATATATATATATATATATATATATATATATATATATATATGTGTGTGTGTGTGTGTGTGTGTGTGCAAAAAACTAACAACGAACAGTGCGAAACTAGTATCTAGCTAGTCCGAGCGCTTTGGACTCTTTAATGAGTCTTTTTCAAAGGCAAATACAAAATGAAGACAACACAAACAAAAAACAGAAAAACGGATATGTATGCGAAACTTTACATGGTTGTTTCTACAGGATTTCAACCTTTTAACTTTATTATGTTTCAGCATTTAGTTCAGCTTGTTGCTGATACTTGAAAATATATGTATTGACCTAGAAATTGATGAACCATAACGACATCTGATATTTTATGTAAATTTATCTAGGCGCAAATTATATCCCGGATATTTCATTGTTAATGTAACCATAGGCTTTTAAGCAAATTTAGAGAATTATTTAAAAGAAAATGTATCGGCTGCAAAAGATAATTGTATTTGTGCATGGTTGTCGTTTTCTAGCCTTCTTGGTTTAAAACGCTTGGTTTCAATGTTCTAAGGCGGCGTTTCCAGTAAGATTCCTTTTTTTTCCTGGTTTGGGGACTCCAGTTGGGGTTGTGAGCAATTGCAATAAGTGTTATATCACTGAAAACGTGGCCAGGGGAGGAGAGATGTTCTGTGACCGAGCTTTCTTTGTCATCCAGTGAGATCAATGAAGGTTGTGTCCTTGCCCTCGGCATGACATAGCCTGTGATGTGTTGAAAGTACTGTTACCCCACCCCCACCCTAACCAAACAACTTATTGGTTGCATTGGACTATTTATGAGTTACGTAATCACCTTGTTCTTACATCAATTTTCTTTGATCCGGCCCTAAACGTGCTGCAATTTATTGAATAAAAAGGATGAAAATTGTTTTCTTTTTACTTGGGATATATATTAAGCGTATACATAATTTAATCGATGACCATAGACCTAAACTATTACAACACTGCCGCTTGAGATCGAACCCCATAAGGCAGACACTAAACCACATCATCATCATCATCGTCATATATATATATATATATATATATATATATATATATATATATATATATATATATATATATATATATATAGATATATATACATACATACATACATGCATACATACATACATATATATATATATATATATATATATATATATATATATATATATATATATATATGTATATATATATATGTATATATATATATATATATATATATATATATATATATATATATATATATATATATATATATATATACAAACATACATATGTACCACCATCTCCCTCCAGGTACATGTATGTGTGACGATATGATGACTAATACCACCACCTCCCCACACATCCAGGTATAGCACCCACCCCTATGTGTAATGATATGATAACTGATATCAAAACCACCCCACCAATACAGGTAGATGTCTGGGTGACGATATGATGACTGATATCAAAACCACCCCACCAATCCAGGTAGATGTCTGTGTGATGATATGATGACTGATATCACAACTACCATACTAATCCAATTAGATGTATGTGTGATGATATGATGACTGATATCACAACCACCATACTAATCCAATTAGATGTATGTGTGATGATAAGATGACTGATATCACAACCACCATACTAATCCAATTAGATGTATGTATGATGATAAGATGACTGATATCAAAACCACCCCAATCCAGGTAGATGTCTGTGTGATGATATGATGAAGATCATTTATTACCAGTTTTTACAGCATTGTCTGTGGCAGTAAGTGGATTAAGGGATAGGGGAAGTGTAATTCCGACAGAATGCAAAGGGGCACCGTGTGTTGTGATACGGCATTATCGATGGTACCGGGGTATACGATGGTGATTTGTCAATCTTCAGACAGCAAAGCATTCCTTTGAAACCCAGCTAAAAACGTTCGAAGGTTCATGAAAATCAATATATCTGTTATATCAAAAACTTTATCAGCTTGATAAGTACCCAATAAACACTTCCACGTCTTTTCGAGACATGGCGGACATATTGATGTCTGTATTAATTCTCATCCTCTCAGGTAAGATAAGATTATTGTTCAATCTATTTGAAAAATATTGTGAGTAAACTTTTAACCGTCTAAGGTGACAGAGACCACCTATTTGTATCCGATTAAAATTTACTATAACGTTTGAGGATCTCACACCAGGCCAGTTCATAATGATTCGAGAAAAACAACAAACATAATTTATAGAAAAGAAAGTTTGAATTAAAACAAGATTCAGTATATGAAATAGATGTAGCAAAGCCATCCACGCGAATGAGGTATGACAAAATTTGACATAAAACTGAAATCATGCATATGTTTAAAGAATTGAAGAAACTTTGCAAATTGCTGAAAATTAAAATGTCACTTATTGATGACAGTCTCGTTGACTTGTTGACAACACACATCTTTAAGTATTGTCAGATATTTTCATTTCGTTCGAATGTCAAACAAAAAACAGTTTTTAGACATTCGAATGTATTCCTGAAATTACAGTCGCTAGGCAAATGTCAGTCCATTGCGAGAACTAATTAAACGGGACTAAAACATAAATAAAATACACTAACTGAAAGAATGGTTAGCTTAATAGTCCACCTAAATATAAGAAAACGAGAAAAAGGTTACCGTACAGAGGGATTTGAGTTAGTCAAGTAGGTGATTAATGGCAGGCAGACATTGTTAGCATAGCATGCAAGAATAAAAATGTCAATTGTTACAAATACTTTTTGAAAGTAGGCGATCTTTTCCAACTACAGCAACACCCATATAGACTGAAATTGTTTCCAGTCCTGCCTCCGCCAAATTCAAACCTTTGCATCGTACTTTATATTCATATTTCACACCCATATACATCTGCTCTCTTTAAGTAAGTCAGTGTATCTTATTAATTCTTTGCAGTCTAAAATTATGACATATTGTAATTAGGCAGTGTTGAATATGAAGATGGAATGCATGATGTCTTTTCGCTCAGCTGCATTTTTTAAATAGACATCTTCGACTTCGGAATGGTACCATTTTCCTACTGAACTGAACTGTCATTATTGTGATGTGCTCTGTACGTGTGCTTGACACTTCGTACATGTATCGTGATCTTGGATAATTGAGGACCACCAATGAAAATAAAAATATAAAATAAAATAAAAAAGGTCTTTGAACTTTAGTAGATCAGTGGACAAATACAAATGAGAGGAAGATATGTAAAGAAGAGAGAGAAATATAATGCAGAGAGGAAGTGAAAAAGAGGAAAGGTTACATGTACGCAAACGCGGAGAGGAAAAAGGTGAATGCAATATAGATTAAAAGAATTAGAACCGGCAAGTGGATCACACGCTCAACCCCATGCATTTGAACACATGATAAGGTTTTGATATTACCAGAAATATTAGGTTAGTACACCCTTTTAAGAAGCAGATCAATATTTTCTTCACTTTTAGAAAATTAGCGAAAACTTGAAATGGTCAAGAAAACGTTGGATTTTATTATCACAAAGTGTGCTTATTGGCAAAGTTCGTGAAGTCTAGACTTCACTTTTTGTAAAACAAAGAGCTGAGTGTGATTTGGTTAAGGAATGTATCTTAAAGGGTTATGATTTGGTACCTGAGGCATATCGACAAAGTATTAGAAACGAAAGAAAATAAACTGGACAAATCCATGCCAACTTTGCGATGGAAAATAATGACTATTTGATAGGTGACTCGAGTCAATAAAGTTGATAAAGGTCATGATAACCTGACAGCTCATAATAATTGAAGAGTTCAAGAATTGCATTCATAGTGACGTTAAGACCTACCTTGGGTTGGAAAGTGGAAAATGATGCTTATTCCTTGACTCATAAAGTTTCCTTTGTCAAAAAGTCTTCCTCTCAGCATTTTTGGTTAAAGAAATTCATTTCAGTCTTGTACAAGTTTTTCAAAATCTCAATCTGACAAAATTTGTTAGAAATCAAACTTTTGTTAAGACTGCCTATAAATCCATTTCTCTTCCTATGTGCACTCATTATAGGAAGAAAAAAGCATGCTATTCACAAGTTGAAAAATAAGCAACAGAATAAAGATAAAGCAATTCCAACTGCTCTTGATTCTAAGAAATCAAGGTCAAGGTCTTATATTGAAAGCAAAACATTTGTTTGTTAAACAAAACCCAGTCTGATTCTCTTATAGAGAATTATGAACCATTTAGTTGAAAGGTTCTATATCACTTATTGGTGATTCTGTCAAGTCTATCCCTTTTAAAATATTAAGGTGTGCAGAATCTTTTGTTATCAGCAACTTTCATTTTCATGAGAAGTCTTCTTCTAGTGAAAGTGTTTTTATTTAGGGAATAGAGTGTGGTTTTGATAATGTTTTAATGTTCTTCTACAGTGTGTCAATTTGTCAACATACCTACTCTCAGGACCTATGAATGTCCAAGTAGTGACTTCATTATCTACTGAGGTTATTCAATTATTATTGGGCAGTGACCTGGCCAGAGATAAGGCTGTGGTTAATCCATTTGTACCTTAGAAACCATTGTTGGATCAAATAGTGTATCCATGATTTGCATCCCATTTGTACAAATACCAGAATTATGGCAAAAAATGCTCTTGAGAATGATGTTGATATCAGGACATTATTCCTTTAATTAACCCATTTATTGTTCAGTCTTTTGATGAGGTCACTTTTGCTCCTAGTAAATCAATGGATATAGGTCACAGTGATCCTCTTGTTACAACTTATTCTCTTTATTCTAATCAGGATGATAATAAAGAAACAATCACCAATCACTCAATGTCGAACAGGAACAAGATCTTCTGTTTGTTTCAGAGGGATATTAGAAAAGCTGAAGTCACACAAGTACCCATTTGTTATTTATGGAAAATTGATATTTACAAAAAAGTGGATACCATTTGAGGTACCCGTTAATGATGAGTGGTCAATGAGCTATCCATTTCTCATTCCAAAGTCATATCAACAGAAAGTTCTTAGTCTAACACATCAAATTACACTGGCTGGCATTTAGAAGTCAGGATGACTTATGACAAGATCTTGAATCATTTTGATTGGACGAAACGTACAAGTGATGTTTCTAAATTATGAAGACCTTATCATACTTGTAAAATGGTAGGAAAACACAGTCAGAAAATACCCAAGGCTCACCTCGAACCTATTCCTGCATTGCATGAACCAATTAGCAAAATAATGATAGACTGTGTTGGTCCTTTACCTAAGACAAAATCATGCAACCAATACTTGTTGATCATAATATGTGCATCCACCAGATTTTCAGAGGCAATTCCTCTGAGAAATATTCCAACTAAAACCATAGTAAAAACTTTGTTAAGTTTCTTTTTTTACACTTGTTGGTCTTCCCAGATAAGCTCAGTTTGGTCAAGGGTCAAATTTGTTCAGCAAGATACATGTATGTACGAATCAGGCATACTAAAGTTTTCTGCCTATCATGCTGAATGTCAAGGGACGTTGGAGAGCTTTCATCCAATCTTGGAGAGATTTCATCCAACCTTGGAGAGATTTCATCCAACCTTGGAGAGCTTTCATCCAACCTTGGAGAGATTTCATCCAACCTTGGAGAGATTTCATCCAACCTTGGAGAGCTTTCATCCAATCCTGGAGAGCTTTCATCCAACCTTGTAGAGATTTCATCCAACCTTGGAGAGCTTTCATCCAACCTTGTAGAGATTTCATCCAACCTTGGAGAGCTTTCATCCAACCTTGGGGAGATTTCATCCAAACTTGGAGAGATTTCATCCAACCCACGCAGTAATTGGTTCATTTCAGTATCTTTTACTATAACATTCCAAACATTGCTCATAAAATTCAATCTTTATCTGTTCATCAGAATGGATGTCATTTCAACAGGCATGACCGTTGTGGACTATCAGCGTTATCTCCCTTCCTCTTGATTGGTAGCTTCTGCGATTATAAATGCCCCACCCCATTTCAAGCTTCATTTAGCCTGCTTCAGTTTAAGCAGACACCCCTTCCACTGGACAGTGTCAAATTTATCTATTATAACCCTTCTTTGTCCTTTTGTCGGTAGATTTAATCTGAATAAAGTATTCATTACCTGCCATCAATAGATTTAGTTTAAGGGCAGCAATAATGTGCTCCATCTGGCTGTTGAAGGTTACACGTTCTGCTCTGCTTTTGTGAAATATGTCTCCTAACTCAAAGTAGTCGTGATAGATACACGCTATACTCCATGAAATTGAAACTCATATTTGGCCTCACGGTCTAGTTGAGGAACAGCCTTGTCCAATTCTACCAGAGCCACAGGATGATCCTGCTCAACCTGTCCAAAGCAGGATATTTCCAGTTTCACCTCTTTCACTTGCAGTTCCTTTATTCCCACATCCTCCTCCACTCATTTTCCCATTTTCCTTTATTTGCACATCCTCCTCTGCTCATTTTCCCATCTTCCTTTATTTGCACATCCTCCTCCGCTCATTTTCCCATATTCCTTTATTCATAAATCCTCCAATGCTTTTTCCCCATCTACATGTATATATCTTAAATAAGTGCGTTTTGCAGTAGGCCTAGTATTTTGCAGTAGGCCTAGTCTTTTGTTAAGCTCAACCAGCTCGATATCACTCCTCAGATCATCTGGTCAAAATCATGTGAGAAACTCATATTTTCTACGTGCCATTGCAAGCTTATGGATACATACTACAGTGAAATATTTATCTAAATATAATGCAATGCCACTTACATTTTGATATATGCCAAATGATCATGTTCATTATTAAATAACATTTTCCTCAACTATTTTTTCCTCTATGAACCCTCACCCAATGGATTCACTTCTGTGCTGCACACCATCGGCATTCCATGCTTTAATTCCTATTCTGCAGACAATGGAAACTCACATTTTTTCCTGGCCCTGTGAATTATGACTGCATGAACTTTACAATGTTTGTTAATACATCTTGATGCTTCCCATTAAATCAATGCACAGGTATTATTTCCAACAAGCTTTGTTCATGATATATGTATCAGTTATATAAATTTCAAATAAAAACATATTGTAGATTTACAACTAATTTTGTTATATTTTTTGCTCTTATTTCATTGGTGTCCTTATTGTATAGACAGTTAGTTTGATGCAGTGTTTGCTTTGTTGAGATCCCCTTCTGATAAAGTAATTTTTCAAGAGATCATATTGCTAACTGCAATCTAAAGATACTATTCCAGATGTTGACAGAAAGAAAAACTTGTCAAATGTGCAATATCACAGAATGTACTAATACACACATAATCAAACAACTGATTTATATATTATAATCGTTTTGTATTATTCAGTACAGATATTTTAAGATTGATTTTCCTGATTATTTCACCTTGGTCCATTAAAGTCCAAATGTGTCATGGTCTTTTTACTTTGAGTTTTGTGAGTTTCACTGTACTACTCATGCTGAAGGCAGGTTTTGCATACTATGTTGAGGATTCATCATTTTACTTTGCAATGTTGTATCATAGTCCATCACTAGAGGCTGAGGATTCATCATTTTACTTTGTAATGTTGTGTCATAGTCCATCACTAGAGGCTGAGGACTCATCATTTTACTTTGCAATGTTGTAGCATAGTCCATCACTAGAGGCCGAGGATTCATCATATTACTTTGTAATATTATATCATAGTCCATCACTAGAGGCTGAGGACTCATCATTTTACTTTGCAATGTTGTATCATAGTCCATCACTAGAGGCTGAGGACTCATCATTTTACTTTGCAATGTTGTAGCATAGTCCATCACTAGAGGCTGAGGATTCATCATATTACTTTGTAATATTATATCATAGTCCATCATTAGAAGCTGAGGATTCATCATTTTACTTTGCAATGTTGTATCATAGTCCATCACTAGAGGCTGAGGACTCATCATTTTACTTTGCAATGTTGTATCATAGTCCATCACTAGAGGCTGAGGACTCATCATTTTACTTTGCAATGTTGTGTCATAGTCCATCACTAGAGGCCGAGGACTCATCATTTTACTTTGCAATGTTGTATCATAGTCCATCACTAGAGGCTGAGGATTCATCATTTTACTTTGCAATGTTGTGTCATAGTCCATCACTAGAGGCTGAGGATTCATCATATTACTTTGTAATGTTGTATCATAGTCCATCACTAGAAGATGAGAATTCATCAATTTACTTTGTAATGTTGTATCATAGTCCATCGCTAGAAGCTAAGAATTCATCATTTTACTTTGTAATGTTGTCTCATAGTCCATCACTAGAGGCTGAGGATTCATCATTTTACTTTGCAATGTTGTGTCATAGTCCATCACTAGAGGCTGAGGACTCATCATTTTACTTTGTAATGTTGTCTCATAGTCCATCACTAGAAGCTGAGGATTCATCATTTTACTTTGTAATGTTGTATCATAGTCCATCACTAGAGGCTGAGGACTTATCATTTTACTTTGCAATGTTGTATCATAGTCCATCACTAGAGGCCGAGGATTTATCATTTTACTTTGCAATGTTGTGTCATAGTCCATCACTAGAGGCCTAGGATTCATCATATTACTTTGCAATGTTGTATCATAGTCCATCGCTAGAAGATGAGAATTCATCAATTTACTTTGTAATGTTGTATCATAGTCCATTGCTAGAAGATGAGAATTCATCAATTTACTTTGTAATGTTGTATCATAGTCCATCGCTAGAAGCTGAGAATTCATCATTTTACTTTGTAATGTTGTATCATAGTCCATCACTAGAGGCTGAGGACTCATCATTTTACTTTGTAATGTTGTCTCATAGTCCATCACTAGAGGCTGAGGACTCATCATTTTACTTTGCAATGTTGTGTCATAGTCCATCACTAGAGGCCGAGGACTCATCATTTTACTTTGCAATGTTGTATCATAGTCCATCACTAGAGGCTGAGGATTCATCATTTTACTTTGCAATGTTGTGTCATAGTCCATCACTAGAGGCTGAGGATTCATCATATTACTTTGTAATGTTGTATCATAGTCCATCACTAGAAGATGAGAATTCATCAATTTACTTTGTAATGTTGTATCATAGTCCATCGCTAGAAGCTAAGAATTCATCATTTTACTTTGTAATGTTGTCTCATAGTCCATCACTAGAGGCTGAGGATTCATCATTTTACTTTGCAATGTTGTGTCATAGTCCATCACTAGAAGCTGAGGATTCATCATTTTACTTTGTAATGTTGTATCATAGTCCATCACTAGAGGCTGAGGACTTATCATTTTACTTTGCAATGTTGTATCATAGTCCATCGCTAGAAGATGAGAATTCATCAATTTACTTTGTAATGTTGTATCATAGTCCATCACTAGAAGATGAGAATTCATCAATTTACTTTGTAATGTTGTATCATAGTCCATCGCTAGAAGATGAGAATTCATCAATTTACTTTGTAATGTTGTATCATAGTCCATCACTAGAAGATGAGAATTCATCAATTTACTTTGTAATGTTGTATCATAGTCCATCGCTAGAAGCTGAGAATTCATCATTTTACTTTGTAATGTTGTATCATAGTCCATCACTAGAGGCTGAGGACTCATCATTTTACTTTGTAATGTTGTATCATAGTCCATCACTAGAGGCTGAGGATTCCTCTTCTTTGTTTGTAGTGTTGTGTCATTGTCTATCCCTAGAAGCCAGATTTAACTTGGTAGAAGTCACAGGCTTGAACAGCCTTATAGCAACAGCCAGGATGACACTATTTCTAGCATAATTCATACTGAACAGCCTTATAGCAACAGCCAGGATGACACTATTTCTAGCATAATTCATACTGAACAGCCTTATAGCAACAGCCAGGATGACACTATTTCTAGCATAATTCATACTGAACAGCCTTATAGCAACAGCCAGGATGACACTATTTCTAGCATAATTCATACTGAACAGCCTTATAGCAACAGCCAGGATGACACTATTTCTAGCATAGTTCATACATCAGTAAGTACCTTGATTACCACTACAGGTGAAGCTTTATACAAAATGTATGCTGTCCACACATCTAATACCCACACATTCAGATGTACAATGCACAGTTAACCTATTATGGACTACTTACTGCAACAGTCAGTGTATAGTCATTAATATGGAATGTTTACTGCTGAATAAACATTTATTCCAGCTTTAAACTGCTATGGTCAGAAGGGTCCTTTGTGTCTGCTATGGTGAATATATCATGGAAAAATATATTTAGTCATTAGCTAGTCACAAATACTTTGCATGTGTCCATAAAATGTGACATTCTTTGGTGGTCAAGGGTATAGAGCTATATAACAAAGATGGTCAAGAGTATAGTGCTATATAACAAAGATGGTCAAGGGTATAGTGCCATATAACAAAGATGGTCAAGAGTATAGGGCTATATAACAAAGATGGTCAAGGGTATAGTGCTATATAACAAAGATGGTCAAGGGTATAGCACCATATAACAAAGATGGTCAAGGGTATAGTGCCATATAACAAAAATTGTCAAGGGTATAGCACCATATAACAAAGATGGTCAAGGGTATAGTGCCATATAACAAAGATGGTCAAGAGTATTGTGCCATATAACAAAGATGGTCAAGAGTATAGTGCTATATAACAAAGATGGTCAAGGGTATAGTCCTGTATAACAAAGATGGTCAAGGGTATAGTGCTATATAACAAAGATGGTACTGTATAACAAGGATGGTCAAGGGTATAGTGCTATATAACAAAGATGGTCAAGGGTATAGTGCTATATAACAAAGATGGTCAAGGGTATAGTGCTATATAACAATGATGGTCAAGGGTATAGTACTATATAACAAAGATGGTAACAAAGATGGTCAAGGGTATAGTGCTATATAACAAAGATGGTACTGTATGACAAAGATGGTCAAGGGTATTGTGCCATATAAAAAAGATGGTCAAAGGTATAGTGCTATATAACAAAGATGGTCAAGGGTATAGGGCTGTATAACAAAGATGGTAACAAAGATGGTCAAGGGTATAGTGCTATATAACAATGATGGTCAAGGGTATAGTACTATATAACAAAGATCGTCAAGAGTATACTGGTAGTACTATATAACAAAGATGGTCAAGAGTATAGTACTATATAACAAAGATGGTCAAAGGTATAGTACTATATAACAAAGATGGTCAAGGGTATAGTACTATATAACAAAGATGGTCAAGAGTATAGTACTTTATAGCAAAGATGGTCAAGGGTATAGTCCTATATAACAAAGATGGTCAAGGGTATAGTCCTATATAACAAAGATGGTCAAGGGTATAGTGCTATATAACAAAGATGGTTAAGGGTATAGTGCTATATAACAATGATGGTCATTAAGGGTATAGTACTATATAACAAAGATCGTCAAGAGTATACTGGTAGTACTATATAACAAAGATGGTCAAGAGTATAGTACTTCGGGTAGATGGGACTCGTAAACCTTGGATGGTAGCTCATCTAGGAGAAGGAAAACTCCGATTCCAAACCTCTGCTGCCTTGTGGCTATACCCACTCACGGGAAAGACTAAGGGAGTAAACCCCGACAGAAAATCCGGAGATGGAGTCCCTAAGGCGGAATGACATTGACTTCAACGTCATTCCGGCAACTCCTGCGACGCCGTTGGTGCCAAGCTGTATCGGCATTCGTCGTTCCCTTGGGCACACCAGCTGCGTGGAGAGGGGGGATCTGCTGCATGGGCAACAGCTGATTCTCCATACCACCCTGCCCAGGCTTCATAGCTCCACTGGAGAGGACACTCCAGTGTCGTCGTACGGCGTCGGCACAACACGAGAAGTAGCAGTTTACCGGTTCTAAGTCAAAGCTCGATTGGCGTAGAGCTTGGCGCCAGGGGTTACTTCTGACAGTGGGAGAGATCATCAGGTCTCACTGGACAGCTACCGCCCGCCTCAAGCTGGGCAGACCACAGTCAGTAAGGTGCTGCCCGCCATGGCCTGCCTGCTTCACTGGGTGCGTGGAGCTTAGAGAACCATCTCGACAAGTGGGCCACAAAACTCTGCACCAGGAAAGACTAAAAGAAGAAATAAAAAGACTCCAACTCTTTGTTTTGCAACCTGGAACATCAGGACTATGTGTCCTGGATTGACCACTGACCTACAGCAGATCGACGATGCACGGAAGACTGCCGTCATTGACAGAGAACTCTCCCGACTGAACATCGACATTGCCTGCCTCCAGGAGACCCGACTGGCTGACAACGGCACCATCAGGGAAGCCAATTACACATTCTTTTGGCAGGGGAAGCCCTTGGATGAACCTAGGCAGCATGGTGTAGGCTTTGCCGTCAAGAACACGCTAATTGCCTTCATTGAACCTCCATCATCAGGTACTGAGAGAATCCTTGCCCTCCGGCTGTCAACATCCTTAGGCCCAGTCAACATCTTAAGTGTGTACGCCCCAACCCTCTACTCCACCTACGAGGAGAAAGACAAGTTTTATGAGGCTCTGGATCAGGCAATATCCAGTATCCCCAACAATGAAAGCCTTTACTTACTAGGAGACTTCAATGCTAGAGTGGGAGCTGACCATGAGGCCTGGTCCACCTGTCTCGGCTTTTACGGAAGGGGCAAGATCAACGAGAATGGTCAGCGACTGCTGAAGATGTTCTGCTCCCACAGCCTATATGTGACCAACACTTTCTTCAAATGCAAGGAGATCCACCAGGTGTCATGGAGACACCCACGTTCACGCCACTGGCACCAGCTAGACCTCGTCATCACCAGGCGTGCAGAACTGGCCAGTGTCCTCCTTACCCGCAGCTACCACAGTGCCGATTGTGACACGGACCATTCCCAAGAAGCTGCACCACGCCAAGAAGAAGGGTCACCCACGTATCAACACCTGCTGTGCAAGCAACCCAGAGAAAACACAGCAGTTCATCAGCAAACTGAAGGAAGCCCTCACCAAAGTGACACCTGATGACACCATTGATTCCAAGTGGTCCCATATCCGTGACTCTGTGTACAATTCAGCCATCACAGCTTACGGGAAGAGGGAGCGAAAGAATGTCGACTGGTATGAGGCAAACTGGGAGGAGATGGAGCCCGTGACTGAGGCAAAGAGGAAAGCCCTCCTGGCATACAAGGCTGCACCTAGCCCCAGAACACTACAAGCCCTCAGGATTGCAAGGAATAACGCCCAGAAGACCGCCCGCCGCTGTGCCAACACCTACTGGCTGAACCTTTGCAACAGTATACAGACAGCTGCTGACACCGGGGATACAAGAGGAATGTATGAGGGTATCAAACAAGCGACAGGGCCCCCCCCAGCTACAAGACCGCCCCCCTCAAGTCCAAGACGGGCGAAGTCATCACAGACCAGGGGAAACAACTGCAGCGATGGGTTGAGCACTATCTCGAGCTATATGCAACCCAAAACAATGTCACTGGAACTGCCCTGGACGCCATTCCAGACCTGCCTGTCATGGAGGAGCTAGACACACAGCCCACCCTGGAAGAGCTCGGAAAAGCCATTGATTGCCTTGCCTGTGGGAAGGCTCCTGGAAGCGACGGCATTCCGCCTGAAGTCCTCAAGAGCGGAAAACCAGCACTGCTCCAGCCCCTACACACACCCCTCTGCTTTTGCTGGGAACAGGGATACATCCCACAGGACATGTGTGACGCCAACATCGTCACTTTGTACAAAAACAAAGGAGACCGTAGCGACTGCAACAACTATCGGGGCATCTCCCTCCTCAGCATCGTCGGAAAGGCCTTCGCCCGTGTTGCCTTGGCGCACTTGCAGATCCTAGCCTCCCGCGTCTACCCAGAATCCCAGTGTGGATTTTGAGCTGACAGGTCAACTGTAGACATGATCTTCTCACTACGTCAGCTGCAGGAGAAGTGTCGTGAGCAGCGGATGCCCCTCTACATTGCCTTCATAGACTTGACGAAGGCGTTTGACATGGTTAGTCGGAGTGGACTCCTCAGACTCCTGCAGAAGATCGGCTGCCCCCCACATCTGCTTGCTATCATTATATCGTTCCACGAGAACATGCACAGCACAGTGTGCTTCAATGGCGCAACATCTGAAGCATTCCCAGTCATTAGCGGAGTCAAACAAGGCTGTGTCCTTGCACCGATGTTCTTTGCCATCTTCTTCTCCATGCTTCTCCAGTACGCATTCAAGGACTGCAGCGAGGGAGTGTACATCCATACCAGGGCTGACGGCAAGCTGTTCAACATCGCCCGTCTCCGTGCTAAGACTAAAGTCACAGAGGTACTCATCCGTGAATTGCTCTTTGCAGACGATGCAGCCTTGACATCACACACAGAAGATGGACTTCAGCAGCTGGTATGCTGCCTCTCCCATGCATGTAAGGAATTTGGACTGACCATCAGTTTGAAGAAAACGAATGTCATGGCACAGGACACAGACTCCCCTCCCTCTGTCTCCATTGATGGGTACAATTTGGAAGTTGTCGAGAACTTCACATACCTCGGGTCTAACATCACCAGCTCACTCTCCATTGATTCTGAGGTGGGCGGCAGGATTGCCAAGGCAGCAGCAGTGATGGCCAGACTTAACCAGAGGGTCTGGAACAACCCCAACCTCACAGAGAAGACCAAACTGCGTGTCTACCAAGCGTGCGTGCTCAGCTCACTTCTCTACAGCAGCGAAACATGGACCACCTATGCAAGACACGAGGAAACTCAACAGCTTCCACCTGAGATGTCTGCGGCGCATTCTGCACATCCAGTGGCAGGACAAAGTACCCAACACAAAGGTTCTAGAACATGCCAACATGAACAGCATGTTCTCCATACTCAGCGAGAGGCGCCTTCGCTGGCTCGGCCATGTCAAGAGAATGGACCCAGGTCGCATTCCCAAGGACCTGTTATATGGGGAGTTAGCAGAAGGTGCACAACCAACTGGACGACCACATCTGTGCTACAAAGATGTTTGCAAGAAGGATATGAAGACAGCAAACATCAATGTCAACGACTGGGAGAGCTGTGCAAACAACCGTTCCAGTTGGCGTCTAGCTGTCAGGCAGGGAGTTCAAAACGCAGAGGAAAAGAGAAGAATAAAGCAAGCTGAAAAGAGAGCTAAAAAGAAGGATAAGCAAAAGCGTACTTTGGAGCTATGCCATCGTCTCTCGTAGATGGACAGATGCCAAGACAAGATTATAACAAAGATGGTCAAGGGTATAGTGCTATATAACAATGATGGTCAAGGGTATAGTACTATATAACAAAGATCGTCAAGAGTATACTGGTAGTACTATATAACAAAGATGGTCAAGAGTATAGTACTATATAACAAAGATGGTCAAGGGTATAGTGCTTTATAACAAAGATGGTCAAGGGTATATTGCTATATCACAATGATGGTCAAGCATATAGTGCTTATCACGATTCATCCGCTCATCAATTTTAATGATTCAAGTTATGATAGCTTGCCATTTTATAATGAGTTATATGCAAGAATTTAAGCACAACCATTAAAAGATGAGATATAGGTCTCAGTGACCATCTATCGTTGTCAGACTGTGTTACACATGGAGTTACACATCATTAATTTTATTATTCTAGAATGCACGGGAAATTAACAGCAAACAAAATTGAATCCAAGCCAGGGAAGCATAAAATATTGGGTATAACAATTTACATTTGCAGTGAGGATGGTAAACGGGATGGTATGAACATAGCATGCCAAAAAACACCCACCAAAATATGTGGTTAAGCCAACACTTTAACCACAACTGGTAAAATGTGAAATGTTGTTCACATAACCATTTTGATTACACATGTGTGAGTTTTACTTATAGATGCATTTAATAAAATCTAGTTTAATGAGTCTATCATGAATAGTGTTTGAGAAAAAAGTTAACACCCACTTTAAGCCAAATCAAATAGGTGAAACTATGAGTCAACATGACTTATTTTTTATGGTAAATGTGCACACTCATCATGATGCACACTCTCACCCATTTTCATTGTTCCAGGTATAATAGTGTGTAAACTGGGTGTATAATAGTGTGTATACTAGATGTATAATAGAATGTAAACTGGGTGTATAATAGAATGTATACTGGTGTATAATAGTGTGTATTCTAAGTGTATAATAGTGTGTAAACTGGGTGTATAATAGTGTGTAAACTGGGTGTATAATAGTATGTATACTGGATGTATAATAGTGTGTAAACTGGGTGTATAATAGCATGTATACTGGTGTATAATAGTATGTATACTGAATGCATAATAGTGTGTATACTGGGTGTATAATAGTATGCATACTGGTGTATAATAGTGTGTAAACTTGGTGTATAATAGAAAGTATACTGGTGTATAATAGTGTGCAAACTGGGTGTATAATAGTATGTATACTGGTGTATAATAGTATGTATACTGGATGTATAATAGTGTGTATACTGGGTGTATAATAGTATGTATACTGGTGTATAATAGTAGGTATACTGGGTGTATAATAGAATGTATACTGGGTGTATAATAGTATGTATACTGGTGTATAATAGTGTGTAAACTGGGTGTATAATAGAATGTATACTGGTGTATAATAGTGTGCAAACTGGGTGTATAATAGTGTGTATACTGGGTGTATAATAGTATGCATACTGGTGTATAATAGTGTGTAAACTGGGTGTATAATAGTATGTATATTGGTGTATAGTAGTATGTATACTGGGTGTATAATAGTGTGTATACTGGGTGTATAATAGTATGCATACTGGTGTATAATAGTGTGTAAACTGGGTGTATAATAGAATGTATACTGGTGTATAATAGTGTGTAAACTGGGTGTATAATAGTGCATATACTGGGTGTATAATAGTGTGTAAACTGGGTGTATAATAGAATGTTATCTGGGTGTATAATAGTGTGTATACTAAGTGTATAATAGTATGTATACTGGGTGTATAATAGTGTGTATACTAAGTGTATAATAGTATGTATACTGGGTTTATAATAGTAGGTATACTGGGTGTATAATAGAATGTAATCTGGGTGTATAATAGTATGTATACTGGGTGTATAATAGTATGTATTCTAGGTGTATAATAGTATATATACTGCATGTATAATATTATGCATACTGGGTTTATAATAGAATGTAACCTGGGTGTATAATAGTATGTATACTAGGTGTATAATAGTGTGTATACTAGGTGTATAATAGTATGTATACTAAGTTTATAATAGTGTGTATACTGGGTGTATAATTGTATTCTGGGTGTATAATAGTATGTATACTGGCTATATGACAGTATGTAAACTGGGTGCATAGTAGTATTTATACTGGGTGTATAATAGTATGTATATTGGATGTATAATAGTATTGATACTGGCCATATAATAGTATGTATACTGGATGTATAGTAGTGTGTATACTAGGTGTATAATAGTATATATATACTGGTTGTATAATAGTACATAAGCTGGGTCTATATTAGTTTGTATACGGGGTGTATAATATTATGTATTCAGGGTGTATAATATTATGTGTACTGGGTGTATAATATTATTTATTCAGGGTGTATAATATTATGTGTACTGGGTGTATAATATTATGTATTCAGGGTGTATAATATTATGTGTACTGGGTGTATAATATTATGTATTCAGGGTGTATAATATTATGTGTACTGGGTGTATAATATGTATTCAGGGTGTATAATATTATGTGTACTGGGTGTATAATATGTATTCAGGGTGTATAATATTATGTATACTGGGTGTATAATATTATGTGTACTGGGTGTATAATATTATGTGTACTGGGTGTATAATATTATGTGTACTGGGTGTATAATATTATGTATTCATGGTGTATAATATTATGTGTACTGGGTGTATAATATTATGTATTCAGGGTGTATAATATTATGTGTACTGGGTGTATAATATTATGTATTCAGGGTGTATAATATTATGTATTCAGGGTGTATAATATTATGTGTACTGGGTGTATAATATTATGCATATTGGGTGTATAATATTATGTATTCAGGGTGTATAATATTATGTGTACTGGGTGTATAATATTATGTATTCAGGGTGTATAATATTATGTGTACTGGGTGTATAATATTATGTGTACTGGGTGTATAATATTATGTATTCAGGGTGTATAATATTATGTGTACTGGGTGTATAATATTATGTATTCAGGGTGTATAATATTATGTATTCAGGGTGTATAACATTATGTATTCAGGGTGTATAATATTATGTGTACTGGGTGTATAATATTATGTGTACTGGGTGTATAATATGTATTCAGGGTGTATAATATTATGTGTACTGGGTGTATAATATTATGTATTCAGGGTGTATAATATTATGTGTACTGGGTGTATAATATTATGTGTACTGGGTGTATGATATTATGTATTCAGGGTGTATAATATTATGTGTACTGGGTGTATAATATTATGTGTACTGGGTGTATAATATTATGTATTCAGGGTGTATAATATTATGTGTATTGGGTGTATAATATTATGTGTACTGGGTGTATGATATTATGTATTCAGGGTGTATAATATTATGTGTACTGGGTATATAATATTATGTATTCAGGGTGTATAATATTATGTGTACTGGGTGTATAATATTATGTGTACTGGGTGTATAATATTATGTATTCAGGGTGTATAATATTATGTGTACTGGGTGTATAATATTATGTATACTGGGTGTATAATATTATGTATTCAGGGAGTATAATATTATGTGTACTGGGTGTATAATATTATGTATTCAGGGTGTATAATATTATGTGTACTGGGTGTATAATATTATGTATTCAGGGTGTATAATATTATGTGTACTGGGTGTATAATATTATGTATTCAGGGTGTATAATATTATGTGTACTGGGTGTATAATATTATGTATGCAGGGTGTATAATATTATGTGTACTGGGTGTATAATATTATGTATTCAGGGTGTATAATATTATGTGTACTGGGTGTATAATATTATGTATTCAGGGAGTATAATATTATGTGTACTGGGTGTATAATATTATGTATTCAGGGAGTATAATATTATGTGTACTGGGTGTATAATATTATGTATTCAGGGTGTATAATATTATGTGTACTGGGTGTATAATATTATGTATTCAGGGTGTATAATATTATGTGTACTGGGTGTATAATATTATGTATTCAGGGTGTATAATATTATGTGTACTGGGTGTATAATATTATGTATACAGGGTGTATAATATTATGTATTCAGGGTGTATAATATTATGTGTACTGGGTGTATAATATTATGTATTCAGGGTGTATAATATTATGTGTACTGGGTGTATAATATTATGTATACAGGGTGTATAATATTATGTATTCAGGGTGTATAATATTATGTGTACTGGGTGTATGATATTATGTATTCAGGGTGTATAATATTATGTGTACTGGGTGTATAATATTATGTGTACTGGGTGTATAATATTATGTATTCAGGGTGTATAATATTATGTGTACTGGGTGTATAATATTATGTATACTGGGTGTATAATATTATGTATTCAGGGAGTATAATATTATGTGTACTGGGTGTATAATATTATGTATTCAGGGTGTATAATATTATGTGTACTGGGTGTATAATATTATGTATTCAGGGTGTATAATATTATGTGTACTGGGTGTATAATCTTATGTATTCAGGGTGTATAATATTATGTGTACTGGGTGTATAATATTATGTATTCAGGGTGTATAATATTATGTGTACTGGGTGTATAATATTATGTATTCAGGGTGTATAATATTATGTGTACTGGGTGTATAATATTATGTATTCAGGGAGTATAATATTATGTGTACTGGGTGTATAATATTATGTATTCAGGGAGTATAATATTATGTGTACTGGGTGTATAATATTATGTATTCAGGGTGTATAATATTATGTGTACTGGGTGTATAATATTATGTATTCAGGGTGTATAATATTATGTGTACTGGGTGTATAATATTATGTATTCAGGGTGTATAATATTATGTGTACTGGGTGTATAATATTATGTATACAGGGTGTATAATATTATGTATTCAGGGTGTATAATATTATGTGTACTGTGTGTATAATATTATGTATTCAGGGTGTATAATATTATGTGTACTGGGTGTATAATATTATGTATACAGGGTGTATAATATTATGTATTCAGGGTGTATAATATTATGTGTACTGGGTGTATGATATTATGTATTCAGGGTGTATAATATTATGTGTACTGGGTGTATAATATTATGTATACTGGGTGTATAATATTATGTATACTGGGTGTAAGCAAATCTATGAAGCCACTAAGAAGAATGTCACAAATATAGTCCATGCAGCGAAATCAGCCCACTACACTACTAAGATCATGGAAAGTTTGAGCTGCAAAGAGCTCTTCGAGATTACTAACAAGCTAATGTCAAGGAACAAATCTACACCACTTCCAACTACTTTCTCTCCAGTCGACCTTCTGGGCATGTTTGCAAATTTCTTCCATGACAAAGTACAAACCATTAGAGATAAGCTTGACACCACAATTTCAATTGACTTGTTGTTACCATACAGTTGGGATACATAATTTGAGCGGCAACCATTAGCAGCATTTGAACCTGTCTCTAGGGATTTTGTATGTACTATCGTGATGAAGCGTGCACCAAAGTCATGTCAACTTGATCCAATTCCAACATCACTACTGCTTGAGTGCTTAGATCCAATATTGCCTTCACTAACTGATGTTATTAATACGTCTGTCTCATCCGGTGAATTCCCATCATTTTTCAAAACTGCCATTGTAAAGCCTCTGCTGAAGAAACCAACACTAGACCGTAATGATTTAAAGAACTACCACCCAGTTTCTAATCTCCTATTCATATAAAAAATCTTAGAAAAGGTTGTTCTATCCCAGCTTGTATCTCATCTAAATTCAAACAGTCTTTTTAGCAATGTACAATCTGCATATCGCCCTTGCCACAGTACTGAAACTACTCTTCTAAAAGTATGAAACATAATGCATGTATTCATCCAGAGGTATAGTTGGTTCTAAAATGGTGCAACCACAGCAGACATTTGGAGAGTCTTGTTATCACAACTCTTCATGAACTGATGGTCCTGTCAACATGAGATTTTCATGACAAGACTTTTTATTGGTTCTTAATGAAAATCTACTATTATGATATCTTGTAGGATTTGAAGATGATAACGAACAATGAAAGAATGTTTAAGAAAGACTAAATCTGTGTTTAAAGTTTATAATGGTTCTGTGCCCAAATGATATGTTCATTAAAAGGACAAGTAATATCAATACAGTTTCTTGTCTATCTATTCTATACTCTGTCATCTAATAACTTTCTTCTTCCTAAATCCAAACCTGAACTGTATAAAAATGGTTTGGCTTTTTCAGGTTAAACCATTTGGATCTGTTTGCCTAAAGATGTTACATAAGCATCATCAGTGAACAGATCAGTTTTTAATGCATTTGGAGAGTCTTTAACATTTACCAGATTTAACTTAGATTACACTATTTACGGTATTGAAATAATAGCGAGTCGGTTTCTGTGACCATCAGTTTCTTGACTTGGATGTACTTAAATGCAGCCCTTTCAGAAGCATGTCTGCTTCCTTAAAGCCCCAATGCTACCATTTATCTTCAATTTCACTATTGCAGTCTAACTAATGTTTTGGAAGGAAGGATAAGATTTGTTAAAAAAGCTATTTGACATAAACCATTTTTTTAAATAATCAAGATGTTAGGTTTAAATGATGTTCAAATATTAAGTTTAGAATTAAGAGGTACCACTTCTTCAGTTAACAAAGTCACTCATAATTCCATTCCTTTTTTGGAGTTCTCCAAAAGTAGTGATGTGATACATTCAACAAATTTCATTTGTGATTGGTCTAATAATAATATTTGTATATGGTGTACACATTGATTCAAGAGGGAAAGAAGAGAGACAGGCCTGCCTTTTTTAAGTAAATCTGAGAAGACTGGTGATCAGTTGAGGCCCAGGTATAATTGAAAGGGAGAACTTGGGCTAAAGACAATCCAACACAGCATTCTGCTGGCTTTGTGTGTTTATAATGGTGATGACAAATTAATTTGTACACTTTAAAAATTGGCTTTGTTTTTCAGTTTGAGGGAGAAATGATATAACTCATAATGTGATGAAACATCAATATTATCTGATTTTAATGGAACACAATGATGTTTAGGACCAATATCTTTCAAGATTCAGTATTATTCGTTGATCGACAGTTTATTAACTTAGATGCATTTTCAAAATTTGGTGAAAATTGTTCATATGATGGTCTTGTGGTTTCAGGTGTTAAATTTAGTTTGTACTGTATCTAGGAGAGCTGTATAAAATTTAAAACTTGCCAGACGCAACATCATGTAGATCATTGTTATGTGAATTGATGAAAACATATTTTTGTAAACGCTGTAGCTTGGCGAATATTGAGAAATTTAGGTATAATCTGATGGGTTTTGCTTTTATTCTTGGATCTACTTATAACTCTACATAGTTTGAAAAATCAGAAATGCTTGTATTCCTGACTAACTGGGTTAAAAATGTCCAGTGATTTACTAGTCCTGACAGCTGGTATTCTGTAAAAGATTGTCTATCTCCACATAAACCACAGAGAATTACAGTCCAGTTGTAGTCTTTCTTAGATGAGGAGCATTAAACCCTACCACCAACCCAGCTTGCATTCTCATATTCCAGTAGGTAGGATTTTTATGTTAAAATCTGCCTGTCTTTGATGTATTACACTAAAGACTAGTCAGAGATTGTTGGCATTTGATTTATCACTTGTACTGTAGATTACTTTTGACAAGAACAAAACATAGTTTATCACCTTCAGCAATTACTGACAGAACAAAAATGTAGCTGTGTTACTGATTGTTAATTGATACCTGGCCAAACACCTAACATAGAATAAAGAGCCTGGATAATTGATTACCCATGTCACTGACCCTGATGAAATTACTTGCATTTTAAGTTATGATTCAGTCAGGCAGTCCAGAGAAATTGTGCATGTACATTTATGTATAACTCTTTGGTGAGCTTATAGGATGGTCTGTCATCAGTCATCTGTTCATCCTTTAGTACACATTATGAGATGGCCTGTCATCAGTCCTCTGTTCATCCCTTAGCACACATTATGGGATGGCATGTCATCAGTCCTCTGTTCATCCCTTAGCACACATCATGGGATGGCCTGTCATCAGTCATCTGTTCATCTCTTAGCACACATTATGGGATGGCCTGTCATCAGTCATCTGTTCATCCCTTAGCACACATCATGTGATGGCCTGTCATCAGTCATCTGTTCATCCCTTAGCACACATCATGGGATGGCCTGTCATCAGTCATCTGTTCATCCCTTAGCACACATCATGGGATGGCCTGTCATCAGTCATCTGTTCATCCCTTAGCACACATCATGGGATGGCCTGTCATCAGTCATCTGTTCATCTCTTAGCACACATTATGGGATGGCCTGTCATCAGTCATCTGTTCATCCCTTAGCACACATTATGGGATGGCCTGTCATCAGTCATCTGTTCATCCCTTAGCACACATTATTGCTATTCCTCCTAAATTGCTTGGAGGATTTCCATGCAAATATACACAAACAACCAGTACTGAAACTACTCTTCTAAAAGTAGTTGATGACATTCTCTCTGTGTTGGATAGCGGAAAGATTACAGTCCTCACCCTCCTTGATTTGTCTGCAGCATTTGACACAATAGACCATGATATATTACTTCACCGTCTCCAGCATGTATTTGGCATTCATGATACAACCTTACTGTGGTTCAAGTCCTGCTTTGTCAACAGGACACAAATTGTATCTGCAAATGGAATACACTCCAGCCCAGTTGATCTATGTTGTGGTGTTCCACAGGGGTCTGTTTTTGGACCTGTTCTCTTCATTCTGTACACTCATTCACTCTCAAGTGTCATAGATCATCTTCCAGTGTTTCACCAATTGTACGCTGATGACACCCAAATATACAAATCTAGCCACCCAACTGAAGTTGATGCTACCATCCAAGGTGTAGAGAGGTGCATTTCTGATGTGAAATTATGGATGACATGTAACAAGCTGCAGATGAATGATGATAAAACTGAGGCCATTCTGATCACAACACAAAGACTTTCTCATTCATATCCTTTACCTCAAACAATAAATATCAGCAACACCAACATTAAATTTGCACAATCAGTACAAAACCTAGGTGTTACTCTGGACAGTACTCTCACATTGCAGCAACATGTCATGAACATATGCAAGGCTGCATATCTTGAGCTGAGACGCATCAGCTCAATTTGCAAATATCTTTCAGTTGATGCCACTAAAACACTTGTGTGTTCATTAGTACTTTCAAGACTGGACTATTGTAACTCAATTCTGTCTGGTTCATCTCAATATCTGCTCCAGAAACTTCAAAAAGTTCAAAACACAGCTGCTCGGATCATACTTAGAGTACCACGATCAGAGCACACCTCCCCACTGCTCTGTACCCTACACTGGCTATCCATTCAATCCAGAATCAAACACAAAATTTGTTCTCTGTGCTACGTTTCACTGTCGGACTCTAGTCCAACATACTATCCGACCTCACCCATGTGTACACACCAGCAAGTTACTTACACTCCTCTTCTGACAATCATGTACTCATTATTCCCACTGTGAAAACAAAGTCATATGGACAGTGTTCTTTTGCATACCAGGGCCCAGCAACGTGGAATGAATTGCCCACTGAATTTAGACACAAAGACACAGTGATCCCATTCAAAAGTGCTCTCAAAACTCAAGAACAAACTTAAAGACCTAATAATGTTTCCTACCTTAAATATTCTCAGCATGTGTTTTTTTTAATGTTTTCTAATTTCATGGTGTTTGTTTTTGTAATCATATCATTATATGTTTTTTTATCTTATAGGTGTTGTCTAATGTTGTAGAGCTTCTAAAGATTATGCGCTATGTAAAGTCCTAATTATTATATAACTGATTATGCGAATAAAATAGCAAAGGATCTTGGCAGAAAAATAATCGGTAAATTCATCCAAGGAGGATCTTATGATCATAAACGACATTGTACAAGATTGATTATAGATGATGCTGAGTTAGATTTTATAATTGCTGATACAACGAATAAAAATACGTACATAAGTCGAGAAATAGTTTTCTTGCCAAATGGAACTAAATTAGGTACAATTGTGAGTTATATGGATGGTGAGTCACCTCAGTTTACTCATTTAAGATCTTCAATGTTTGCATATGTTTCAATAAATCTATTATTGATGATAAATAGAGTTTCTTAGTTTGCTGTCAGAGTCGCTATGGATTCATTTTATATAAATAAGAATACAAAATTGCTAGAACTACATATTGGCACCAAACAATTTGATAGTGGCAAGTAGAAAGATAGTTCATGATACACTTCAACAACAATTATTTATGTTACATAAAGAAAAAATTTCAAATCTACCCGTACCGTTGTGTTATCGACTGGTTGATACACGATGGCAGAATATCGACGTTGATATACCGGGTTCGATGGAAAAAACAGAATCTTGTATTAAATGAAATTGTCTTAGTTCCTGTCAGTATTGTTGAGAGCGTGTTAATCATAGAAAAAACCTCCGTGGATGCTAGGATACGCAATGACAATTCATTCATCTCAGGGGTCAACTATTTCTGATATGCGAGTTTGGATCGTCGATAATCGTATCAAATGGTCACACTTAGTTTATCTCGCAGTGTCTCGAGTCAGAAAAATATCTCAGCTGCGTAGAATTGTCATAGACTTCACAGAAACTGCTGGCGACAACAACAAAGTTGTTGCTGGTAATGTTATTGACAATGATATAGTACGAAAAAAATTAGGTATAAACAATGTGACCAAAAAAAAAAATAAACGCGACTTTGATCTTGGTGCTGAATTTATAATGATGCTGAAATGACAAAATAATCATTGTGCTGATTGCAACACAGTAATGTTGTGGCAATACTCAAGTAATAATCCAAGACAATTTACCATAGATAGAATTAATAGTAGTCTTGGTCATACACAAGAAAATGCAATGCTGACATGTCTTGAGTGTAATCGATGTAGGGGTGCTGGCTTACAAAAGTGATCGTGGTGGTAATTGTGTGTCTTCAGGAATTACGTGTAATTGTTTACGTACAAATCCACTTTGAGGAGCAGTTGAATCTAATTTGTAGATTGCAGGTCTACCCATAGATGTAACCACACTAGAAATTGTATGCATTGTAATACTCCAAATAGGATCAGTCACTCTTTTTTTTTAACCACCTTCAAGTTCACTGGGTTCATATACATATCTTGCAGTCACATTACCTGGCACTGGTTGTTCTGAAATGTCATGTCGTTGTATTGGTATATGTTTTTTTTGTAATTGCATTAATGGGTTTCATAGCAGTTGCACAAGTAATTTCATTATTTAATGCAGCTATTACACTTGGCAATCTTGCAACCCATTCACAAGATCTCTTGTCTTTCTGAATTATTTCCTTTGCATATTGATATCCAAATAACCGCTCAGCAAGTGTTTGATTAAATTGTTCAACAATTTCCTGATCACGATGAATTGCAGTATGTCCTCATCTAATTGTGACGTTATGTTGCTTCATCAACGACGATACTGCACCTTGAAATTCTTTGCCAGGACCAACCTGTAGTAGTTGTGGCCATCATGAGGGTCCTCGTTGATAAATTTGTTCAAGCGCAGATGAAACTATAGTTGCTCTTTTAGTTGATAGTGGTTCTACTTGCAACATCAACAACAGTCAACGTGTATTTGTATGTTAACTGACGTCTTCCAATTTCAATAATATTGTGTGGTAAAATTAATATATCCACCTGATGAACTTCATTTGGAATGCTGACATCAAAATGTGCATGCTGAATTTTTTTAGGTGGTGGTAGTTAAATTTGCCATATTGCCTGTTGTGCTAACCATTTTTCAGCAGCAGAATGTGTAACATTTGCTGCATCAGTGACTTTACTAATCACTGCTCTACCCCTCCAATATCCTTTTGGGCTATAATAAATATATTCCATTATTTTAATAATCGATTAATTAATTACTAGCTCCAAATAATAATTTACCTTTCCTTGCAGATCTTACCAACCAATTAGCTAATGATTTTCTGAAAGATTTATTTTTTTTTATAGAATTCAATGCATGAATTAACTTCACATTCACAATATGTCATTGCTTAAGATCTTTACTTTTAAAAGCTACATCATGAATATGACATGCTTTATCAATAGCGTTTATTGGATATTCCCCAGGTCTTGGTTGATCTCGCTTGTCAAGTCGAATATCGTGATCAAGGATCATGTAAATTTATTGTTATAAATCCATGTGGAGTTGACTAAGCTTGCGAAGAGAAATTTTTAAATTTAATCATATCCATGTCCTGCTACACCAAGTCTGAAGAATATTTTGCAGAGTATGCATATCAACTCCGTTAATTAAATCAGACTCTCATCCAAAGATTTTATCTTTGGATGAGAGTCTGATTTAATTACAGCAGCAGGGGGGGGGGGCAACCTCAAAGAAGCATCACGGTGGGTAAACACACTGCATACTTTTTAAAAAACACTAACGACAACAATAAAGTAACAAAATTAACCTAACCTAATTAGAGAAACTCTCGGTTAGTTAGAGGCTTTGGTTTGGTGTTATTGACCTTATATTTTCATTTTTCATAGGAAGCCTTATTTTTCCAAAAATGATGTTCCAGCAAAAGGTCTGTTTCCCCTCTCTGCTGCTAAAATAGGAAATCTTTGACAAGCGTTTGTTTGCCAAAGAGTAAACACTTATGTTCAGCCAGGTTTGTCTAGTGCTATTTTTTACAGGTACCAAATTACTTTAAATCTACTGTAGTGCATGATGGGGAAACTTTGGGAATAACATGTAGCAGCGATCCAGAAATATTGTTAGTAGCAGAGCACATAACAATGATGGCAAGGTGGTATGAGGTATGGAAAATCTGGTGTGCAGGGGCAAAGCTTTCAGAAGCTCTCAAATTTTAAGCGTTTGCATGGTATAGGTTGAACCATCCAAACTGCAAAGAAAAAACTTACTCCAGGAAGAGTTCCAGTTGTTTCACACTCATTTTGTATGTGTTGGGTGGGGGTCATTAACTCCACCTCTCCCATCATATACACCTTTTATATTCTTTCTATATAGAGCCACAACATATTAACACCAGAACTAAATAAATATATTTATGCTATGCGCTTTCCTTTTTCTTAGAGTATGTAAGATGTATATCACTGTTATATTTTTCATCAACGCCGTGTGTCAATTTCACCATTTTAGTGTTGCATGACTTATTATACCCTGTTTCAATAAGCAGAAAGTATACAGGTTTCATTACGTTCATCTGTATCTATTTCTGAGCTCACCTTATTTTCCTTGCTACCACTGAGGCAAACTTGCAGGTGTATTTTGAAATGGAGATGTGTCATGCAGTAGTTATAGTCTACTGTTCTTTTTTATGAACGTTGCATACAACACTTGACTGGGTTCTCATTTTAAACCCAGTAGTCATGGTAGCAAAAGAACCTCCATGTGGACTAAGAAAGTATAAAAACATATCAAACATGTCAAACATATCCAACACATCCTTATGACTTATACGATATTTCTCTTATGCCCTGTTACAAATTATTTTGTTTAAACTCACAACTTTTGCCTAAAAGTATTTCCATTTGTTATTTATTTCTTTTGCCCTCTATTCTACTAAACGTAATTTTTATTTCATTCCATACAGGAATACTGGTGGTCAAATGTACGTGTATTAATGGGCACAACAACTACGCTTATGTCAGCGGTAACAGTCAGATAAACACTTACTGTTCGGACGGATGTTGCTATGAGTATATAGATGATCCATGCTGTATGTAAGTATCCATTCGATTGGCTCTTCATTCGGAGACGAGAAAAGTTCTTGCAAAACAAGAGAGAGTCCCTCAACAGAATTGATTCTCATCATAATTTTTGAGTACTGAACTCATCTCGTGTTCTTGACAAACTTCAACATATCAAATCTGGTAAAAAATTATTTGGTATATATGCTTGAGTTAAACATGTTCACAGGGTAAACGCAGTACAGAAATCAGGGTCATGGTCACTGAACTTAATATCATGGATATAACATCATTCAACTTGTGTCAGATCCTGTCTTGCTAAGTTTGCTTTAACCCCTATTCGATGTTAATAACAAATAAAATATACATTATTGAACTGACATAATTCAAGGATTGAAAACAAAGTTTCCATAAAATTAGTTTGATTAAAATCCATCCATACTTGCTTATGTTATTATGCTTACATGACGTCAAAGATAAAACCCTGAGTAAATAGCTGCAACCTTTACATCAATGTCGGAGTGTCAACTATCAATTTGATTGAAAAAGAGAGAAATACATAGACTGGTGAAAGTACAAGTCATTATTTGAGGTCAAGTAATTTGGGTTTCAAACAGCACAGATAGGTAGTCAAATCTGAATAATAATAATAAAAGTTTCATTCATTGTGGGTGATACTTTTGTGGAACTAATCTGCCTTGTGGCACTCTGTTTTTGGTACATTACATGAATGCTCAAAGAATCATTTAAAATACACACACACTTTCTTTTGCACGTGTTCTGGCTAAGTTAAAAGTATATTACCTATTAAAATACAATTAATGCAGGTCTTCTGGGAGTGGGTATGGGTGTAACTGTTGATAAGCAAAATATAATGCTCATTACATTTGTATGTCATATATATATATATATATATATATATATATATATATATATATATATATATATATATTGGAGAGGAATAAACATTGTTTAGAAAAACTAGCAAAGAGAATGTATTGTATGTTGGGTTTGATTGTCTCGATTGATTTTTATCACATTTGCACAATCTCTGCATGTTAACATGTTCTTTCTTAATGCATAGGCATGAGCCTAAGAGGTACATAAAAGCTAAGGCAGTTTACAGGTAATTTTCTTATCAACTAATTACGAGAAGATAGATCCTGTCTAATATGATCAAAGAGACCTAACTGATTACATTTTCAATTACATTATTTAAGGCAGGTTTTTCTTTGTGAAATAACCCAACGAAGAAAATAAAGAAAAATCACACAGCAAACAAACAACATGGTTATATTAAAAGTCATCTTACTGCTACTTCTCCTAAATGTATGGTCAGATGGATATGGATTTCTTTATATGGAAAGACGCTATGTAGTTAATCCGTAATGAAAGTGGTGGCCAGCAAAACTTCAACATGGCTGATGTGACAGTCCTCTTGAACAATTTGTGTTGGATACTTGTCCTTAACCTGACCTGGGGCTTTCACTAAAAGAATTTTTATGGCATGTAGTTGGTCCTAAATGAAAATGGTGATCACTGGACCATCAAAGTGGACAGAAAAATAGTGCTGACACTAAAAGCCTTCATGATATCTAGTTGGTCCTAAAGACAAATAGTGCTGACACTAAAAGCCTTCCTGATATCTAGTTGGTCCTAAAGAAAAATAGTGCTGACACTAAAGGCCTTCATGATATCTAGTTGGTCCTAACGACAAATAGTGCTGACACTAAAAGCCTTCCTGATATCTAGCTGGACCTAAAGAAGAATAGTGCTGACACTAAAAGTGTTCATCATATCTAGTTGGTCCTAAAGTAAAATAGTGCTGACACTAAAAGCCTTCATGATATCTAGTTGGTCCTAAAGAAGAATAGTGCTGACACTAAAAGCCTTCGTGATATCTAGTTGGTCCTAAAGTAAAATAGTGCTGACACTAAAAGCTATATAGCGGCCAGTTTGAAAATCCTGGAATCATTACTACTTTGTTTGGAATTGTCATTTTGACATGGGAGTTTTCACTAAAACACCATAGCTATTTTAAGAATATATTCAATAAAATGTTTCACTCAATTAGAACAGCATTTTCAAAGCATTAATTGAAAGTTCAACAAGAAATTCATTTCGCTATTAGTTGATTAGTTGGATGTGAAGTTAAACTCATGGTTATCAGTACCACCCCGCTGCCTCCATTATATATGAACACTTCAAATATTATGGCTATTTTCTAACTGCATTGTGTAAATAATGTTGTAAATAACCCAGCTTTAGCATGGTCTTTTATACATATATATAATTCCTAACAAATTGTGGTGATGTAATTGTGAAGAGCATGATGTTGTTTTGATTATGACCATGTACCTCACAAACAATGGTGCATTGCATATTTACTAGTAAATATGCTTTCACTTTGCCCAGAGGAACAAATAAACGCATAAAAGAGAAACGATGGGGTAATGAATTTATGAACATAAATGAGGATATGTAACTCATTTAGGGACACAAGCTGGGTTCCTTCCATGAAACTAATTGTATCATCCTCTACAAATACAACCATTATTATTATTATTATTATTATTATTATTATTATATGTAACTGGATCTGGATGAAATATGGTGCTCGTCTGACCTAAGACATGACACAGCAGTGGCCATTTAAAAAGTCTTGTTATCATTAACCCTATTGCACTAATAGTGTCATTGGTATGGACTTTTAAAGACTTCTTGCAATATTTAATTGATTCTGAATGAAAATGATGATGGGTGACTGCAACATACCCATTCATTTGTGAAGAACAACCATACCTAATTGACTTTGGTGTCAAGCCAAAGGTCACTGCATATTTGTACTTTATTGAGATCATGAATACAGTCAGCTTGTAAAGGTATCAACGAAGTTTGACCAGACTTTGTATTTAATCGCATTCCAAGGCTACAGCCAACACTCTGCCATTGATTTTTATGGTCACACTTCATCACTCGTGAGTTTTAGCTATACTGACTTTTGTGCATTATAACAAAACCATGTATTATGGATTTGTATCAGTGTATTGACATATCTGTAGAATGCCTTATGTATATGAATCCACAATTGAAGGCGTTTGAATATCATAAGAAATAAGTACTTGGCAATTTAATAGTATTATTTAGTTTTAAAGTCCGTTTTAAAATCTGTGCAGATAAATAATGTATCTCTATAAACCACTTTATAACTCGAAACAAAGGACAAGATCATCTGCAAAAAAAGGGGAAACATGAGTTCCATCTAAGTTAAGTGGTGAGGTGTTTACCTTGCTGAGAATATATTCAAAGTTACGTGGTGAGGTGTTTAGCTTGCTAAGAATATATTCAAAAGAGTTGAATTGCATATACAATCCCGCTTAACACCAATATTAGATACAATAGCGTTTGAAAGTACAGATTTATGTTTCACAGTATAGGTATATTTGCAATTATCTTAAACAATTGCTGTCGATGTCATGATTGAGATGCTTTGGTATAAAAGCTCTCCATGCATATTTGAATGCTCTACTGAAATCAAAAATGCAAAATATTTACTTTTGTAGACTTAAATTTATTGATACGTGCTTTTAAGATGATATGAAATGTTACAGTTTTGCTGTAACTTAGAGAATGGACTGGATGATCTTTGAGAAATGCCCTCGTTTATTTTTTGTGCTTTTTTTTTGGAGTAGTACCCGAAGTGCGTTGCCCAAGTATGTCCTTAATATAATTTAAATTTTCCTAGTGGTCAAGTTCTCTCATACTTTACCTCACGTGAAGGTGTCTAAGTCTGCATTAAGCAAGATAAAATAAGAGCACAAATGGCAAAGACAACAATCTAAACAACAATGCTAGCAAAAATAATTACATAAATAAAATGAGTAATTTATGTGAGATTGTCAAAGTTACGTAGCCCGTGTATGTACGTACAAGCTGATAAATAGATCAAAGTACTGAAATACTTAACAATTTAATCATATAACAATATATTGCCAAATTCAGAGCTGATGGGCATTGATTTTCTAATAGGAGAACGGATGTGGTCATAGCCGTTGTGGGAGGAACCATTGGTGGCCTAGTATTTGTATGGCTGGTGTTGTACGTGTGGGCTGGAGCTCTCCTGAAAATCAATTTTCTACGAAGACTGATGCTTCCAGAGTTATCAGATCGAGTTCACCCAATCACACCAGGTAGTTACAATTTATTTCAAAGCCTCATTGATTTGAAAGTATTCATATAAACCTCTTGTTTTGTCTGTTTGCTTTGCACTAGAGCTTACATCTAATACTTCCTGGTTGTTTTAACTGGAGTTTCAAGTCCATATGATTTTCTTCTTCTTATGTTTTTTTTATATAAAACTTAAATTACTGAATGGATCCGGCATCTTAAATACCAATTATTTGTATTCCTTAAAAGCAGGCTGTCATCAAAATAAAATCTTTTCATTTAAATATTTCCCCAGGCATAGGAAATTCTTTATGTTTTATGAATTATCAGCATTGTTTCTTTCTTGTCAGTTGAAAAGAGAAATACTACATGATATATGTGATATTTATGACATGCAAATTTTATTGAGAAAACACTTCAGCTTTCACGAAATGAAGTTAGCCCACTATGATATACATGTGTCTAATTAACAAAACATATTTTTTTATAGCTGTAATGACAGTTTTGATAATGATCTGCACAACAGAATTTTTGCCCGTGTTAAAACAAAGTTTAAGGAGTATAACAAATGTAGAAAAAGAGAGAGCATTTTCAAGTTGCTATATGAAGGTTGCTTGACGATTCCTGGATGATTACCTCCCTCTAAATGTATTAGTCAGTAGGACACATTGCTCTCTTTACATCAACAATGATTACCTCCCTCTAAAAGTATTAGTCAGTAGGACACATTGCTCTCTTTACATCAACAGTGATTACCTCCCTTTAAAGGTATTAGTCAGTAGGACACATTGCTCTCATCAGAGTAGCAATAAAGGTTATTTTCACCAAATTAAAATAAAACACTTGCACTGTTATTTAGAAAACTTAAATTTTGTGACAACGCTTAAGATAAACCAATTAAACTGTTTCTTTTGATTTCTGAAAGATGCGAGTGGGGAATGAAATCCAAATATTTCTGACCCACTGATTGACCATTTTTATCCAAAAAGTTATGTAAAGATGATGGAAAAATTATATTAAAAGTTATGTAAAGATGATGGAAAAAATTATATTAAAAGTTATGTAAAGATGATGGAAAAATTATATTAAAAGTTATGTAAAGATGATGGAAAAATTATATTAAAAGTTATGTAAAGATGATGGAAAAATTATATTAAAAGTTATGTAAAGATGATGGAAAAAATTATATTAAAAGTTATGTAAAGATGATGGAAAATTATATTAAAAGTTATGTAAAGATGATGGAAAAATTATATTAAAAGTTATGTAAAGATGATGGAAAAATTATATTAAAAGTTATGTAAAGATGATGGAAAAATTATATTAAAAGTTATGTAAAGATGATGGAAAAATTATATTAAAAGTTATGTAAAAGATGATGGAAAAATTATATTAAAAGTTATGTAAAGATGATGGAAAAATTATATTAAAAGAAGAAAAAGCTTTTATGTTTAATTAAAAATACAGTACATCTTACTTCACTTACATTTTTGTAAATGTTGTCAGCAAAACTGGCAATAAAAACTAGTAAAACAATTACAGCTTATTCTAACAGTAAGGCTATACAAAATAACCATAAGCATGAAAGCACATTTTCTTTAAAACCTGTCACTAAAAATGACATTTCTAAATATTTCAAGAAAATTGACTTAAAAATGTAAAAAATTGCTAATAATATATCTTAAAAAAGAGAGTACATTACAGTAAATCAGCACAGTGAAACCACTGACAAACACTTGTAAATAAAGACATAGAAAACCCCAAATAAATTAAAACAGGCTAGAGTTACCATTACTGTATATTTAAAAAGATTCATTAAAATATAACTTTCATCTTATCAGTATTTTACCAATGGATTTTAAGGTATTCAAATGGACTACCAGTGACCAACAATCAAATAATTTTCAGCAATCTCTTTTACTCATGCAGTGGATGTTATCTGTCAGCTTACTTTCATTGCTCTGACAGAAAAGTGCAGAAATCTCTAAATAGTAAAGAATGTCTGGGATCTGTACTAATGATTGCATCCAAAGCTTCACTTAAACTCACTACCAAAATCAGAAAGCTTACGGTAAATGGGAGTGAGTTGTTAAAATTGATAGACAGCTATTTACAAAGTAGAAAAAAGCATCCTCATATAACAAACAACAAAATCACATTTTTTAATCTTATCCTTGGGGGGGGGGGGGGGAATTACAAGGTTCAATTCCCTGCTCGACAATTTTAAAAAGTTTTCATAAATATATAAATCCCTTTAACCAAGACAATGTTGGCTTTGTGTTTTACAGCACAACAACAAATTAGGTTATTAAGTGCCAAGACTTGCCCGAGGAAACACCACAATAGTCGCCCCTGGCTGGTCCGATGGTAGGATTCAAACCCCCACTTTTTCGGTCTTGAGGCCTGCATGCTAAAAACTCAGCCACCACAGCTCCCAACTACACTCTCCTATGCACACGAAACATATTAGATTTATAGAGAAACCATGGGAATAGAGAGATTGATAAATTGTAAAGTTACAAGCATGCGAACGCTGATAAATCTGAGGCAACAGTAATACCCTAAATACCCCATTTTTATTTTGGATGGTACATCAATACAAACTGAGGTACCTGTAACATTACTTGGTGTTAATACTGGCTACTTTCCAAATTTTGGCAATAAATGTCAGTAATATTTATACAAAGACCTAAATTGTAAACACTTAGGTAAATTCCTCACTTTCAAATGAAGAAAGCCAATGGATCGTTCATTTAGTATGTAATACACAACTTCTAACTGATTGATGTCTGTGCAGGTAAATTAGACTGTTCAAGGTTTTTGTATACAGTAAATCTTACAGTACATACAATGAACTACTGAAAAACCCCAAATATAACAGAAACATAACACTTATGCACATTGAACCAGATGGCTCTTGTAATATACAAATAGTGTATGGCTTACTTATATTTAAGATTCGGTAATTATACAACGCTAAATATTCTTTCAGATACAAAAACAAGCCATTAGTCCGCACATCTAGGGTATATACAATTTGTGGAACTTCATATCAAATGAAGTGACCCATACACAATAAAGTCAAAAGATTAATTACTTTTTATATGGGAGAATGTTCCATTGCAGGGCTTTTCATGACATTTATGGGATTGCCATGAGTTTCATGTTTGCATGGTTAATGCAAGTATGAAAATCAATTGCTGATCTATGTCAACTGACAAGAGCTGAGGTTGTTGTTGTTGTTGTTGTAGGGTTTAACACCATTTTTCAGCACACGATAGGCTACAGATGGCGGCCAGTATTAATGGTGGAGGAAGAACCCGGGAAAACCCCGGAAAGAACCACCGACCCACAAGAAGCTACTAGCAAGCTTTCTCACATACCCACATTGGCTGAACCAGAGACTAGAACCCACGCAGAGGTGAGATGGCAGTGATCCGTAACGGACAGCGCTTTAGTCCACTCGGCCACTCGGGGCCCCAAGAGCTGAGGTAACCACGCTCTAAACGGTAGCCCTGCACATAATATAAAATCAATAGATTTTATGTTAACACTTACCAAGTGAGAATGAGTTTTAAGTTTTTAGTGCCTGTTGCAAATTTCGTGATTGATAGATACTAGCACATTTTAGGGTTTAAGTGACATGCAAAGATGTTAATTCTTTGTTGTGATTTATTCCATGTCCCTATGGTGCATGGAAAAAAGGTGAACTTGATTGAGTTTGTAACTTTGGACACCTGTCTGGACTTCTTGGCATGATTTGACCTGGTTCCACTAAATGATAAGGTCAGAATATGTACACCGCTGACCATCTGTACTAACCTGATCAGTTGGTTTGCCTGGAATCCAGCGATTCCCACTGGACATAATCCATCATGTCAGTGGTGCTGCTAGTATTTCTAAATCTGTAGTAACTTTACACTGACCCATCTCTTATCTTTTTTTTATCAGGTCTTGGTCATGCGGGTTCCACACAGTCAAGCAGTACTCAAGGCCAGGTCGCTCAAGCGAGAAATACGCTTAACTTTTGACTTTCCTGATGTTGATTCCAAGGTTGTAGTGCTGGAAACCAGGGTCCTGTTCCTCTTCATTTTTTCACTATCTGGTCAAAGTAGCACTTCCAGGAGTAGTCTTGAAAGAATTCCAGCCCAAGATGCTTTTGTTATTTATTTATGTATTGTACATGTGTATAGGTATTGTTAGGAACTATAAGAGACCCTGTGTCTAAGGGAGAGCCACCAAGTTGATGTCTGCATGGTTGTTTGTAATCTGTAGTTTTGAAAACTGGCTTGATGGCCAGGGTGTTACTGATGTTTAATCGTCTAAATATAAAATAAACAGTCCAAATTTCTTTTGGTTCCACTCTGTCTCATGCTTTAAATAGAGCTTGATTTAAAAAAAATTCTCTGTTTTGTTGACTGGTTTATTCTGGTTTTTGAAATAAAACCTTGCATATACTGGATATTGTTAAATAACTTTTAATTCCCTTTTTTTGATGTATGATTGTTAAATGTAATTTGGGTTATAGAGTATACAGCATGGCTTACTTCGGATGTGCACCCTTCAAAAGAATCCAAGCTCTGTTTGGTCATTTTCACTAAAGGACTTCAAAGGTAAATTTTAAAAAAAAGAGCCAACAACTCTTTTTACTTTTTATATATTTTATCGTTCATTTAAAATTACCTTTTCCAAAGGTGGTATTATCTATCATGTTCCCTATTTTAATAACTACAAAATTTTGGCTAGTGCAGGCTCATTTTTCAAGCAGTCATTTGATCACCTGTCTGCTTAAGTGCAGTTTCCATAATTAACATGTCAAGAAATTTCAGTCGCAGTACATGAAATTAGCACAGAGGTACAACATAATTCTCTCCATTGTGCATATTGCAAATGCAAACAACTTTACCCTATACTTGTCCCTCTCTCTGTTGTGTCCAAGTGATGTTGTTAGACACATTCAGGTTTATATAAATTTTAAACTGTCAGCTAATTCAAAAACTCGTGTGTGTGTGAAAATTCTGTTATAGTATTTTTACTTTTCTTTACAGATACACAGTCCAGGGTACCAATTAAAAATTTTCCAAATTGTAAATCGCCATCTGATTATATCCCATCAACTAAGCATTGCTGTTATTGTAATTAATATAACAACTATCTGCAAAGTCACATCCGCTTCACATTATATCATATCAATTAAATTTGCTATTACTGTATTTAATAAATATCACACTATTTGCAAAGTCATCATATATAGATAAATAAATGTTATTTGTGTAAATAACTAAATAAATATTAAAATATTATTTTGTCCTGATATCTTTGTGTTTTTGTTTCCAATAATAAATGTACAAAAAGCAGGCTTTAATTTATCCTCAAAAATGGGCGAGTCTGAATAACAGACATGTATTTGCATTATTTCTATTTCATGTGTATACACTTGTTACCAGGCGAAATATCAAAGTTCTAGTGCCGCTTTATGGTCAGAAAGTTAAAATAATCCTAATGTCTGACCTCTAATTACTGATACTTGTCAAGAACAAGAATACTTCTGTCTTTTTCAATATTCCTAATAAAGAACTTGTGCTGATCATTGTAGTGGTTAGCAAGATCAAATGGAGTATCAAGACTAGGTCACTGTTACCTACTTTTCAACTTGATGAAAGGAACTTCACAAGATGATTGCACAAAATCAATGACTTTACATGCAACTGCATTTTAACAGAGATAAAATCTTATCTTTCTTGATGTCGACACAGCTGACACTGAAAAGTAATAACCCATGTTTTGCAGGCCAGACAAAAGTCCTTTTGGTTTACTTGTTTTAGAGACACAACACAAATAAAGCTTCAAACTGTAGAGCTACAATACATTTACTGATGTAAATGAGTGGCTGATGAACATTGTACTTCTGAATATTTTAAAGACCACATAGAATCTCTCACTATCCTTTCACACATTTCATTCCGATATTGCACATTAAAACATGTTATCCACAAAGCCAGTTCAAGATTATTAAATATTAATATTTCCATTTCTAAGAAAATAAAACACTATGACAACAAAGCAGCACAGTATTTACCATGCATATACATTATAATAAGAACATCTCTACTATGAATACATTTAGCCATGTACACATGATTCAAACTTATTTTATTTTAATATTGCTATCAATTCAATTAGTATAACATGGTGTTTCAATGTTTATTTTTTATTGTGAAATTCAAATACAAAAGGACAATACACAGCAAAACTTGTCTATATCATTATCGTGTCTGCAGAACTTTTAGTTATTACAATGTTTGTATACCAAGAAATAAAACTAATAGTTTGCTGACACCAGTATAAAGCAGAGTAACAGAAATTGAAGACAATTATAATACAAGTCACATGGCTCATGTGCGCACTCTAAGTCATTTTTTGCAGCTACAGGTGCTCTTTTAGGATAATTTGATTACACATACCTTTAAATAACGTTTATTCACTTTATTCTGCACCTTGTCTATCAAGTCTATCAAAATTCCAATGAAGATTATCATATAAATTCCTCGAATAATGCTGAATGGCAAATTCAATGATAACATACTTCCACGTTTTTAGTCAGTCAAGCAAGTGTGGTGATCTCGTTTAAACCAGTTATAGCGCGCTGTGATGTAAGAGGGAGCATACCTGTGGCTGGGAAGTTGTTGTAGTTGTTGTAGTTGTTGTAGTGTTTAACGCCATTTTTCAGCACACGATAGGCTATACATGGCGGCCAGTATTAATGGTGGAGGAAGAACCCGGGAAAACCTGGAAAGAACCACCGACCCACGAGAAGCTACTGGCAAGCTTTCTCACATACCGACATTGGCTGAATCCGAGACTCGAACCCACGCAGGCAGAGGTGAGATGGCAGTGATCCGTAAAGGAGAGCGCTTTAGACCACTCGGCCACTCGGGGCCCCGGCTGGGAAGTTGTACTACAAACATAACCGAGACTCAACAATGTCGTCATTTATTAAGGAATCCTGGGAAAACAGTGACAGGAAGAAAAAAAATCGGCACACACGTCCAATAAATTGGAGGCAATTATGAAACTTCGTGTATATCTTCTGTAAGGTATGTCATGTTTTTTATTTCAATTTGTACAAACACCCATTTTTCACATATAAATACATGCCTTTATGCATGTAAAAGACTAGAAACACTGCTGTCAATTCAGATTTATTTTAATTAAATTTTACATTATGCTAAATTATCATTTTGAAGAAATGTCATATGTACAAGTTAAGAATAAACTTATTGTTTGTTACTCCATTATCCCATTCATCAATGAACATCCATATAGGAGATGACTGAAGATGCGCTTGTCTTCTTGTTCACGTGATTGTACCTTGATTACCCCTACACTAGTAATAATACAATCCACTAAGAACAATCTTGACCCAACGTAATGCCGAACTGCCTTTGTCAAAGTCCACAGCGATCGATAATTTTTGTCTGGAAATTTTGCTATGACAATCAATGTGTAGATCACTCAAAAATCATGACTGAATAAACTTTGTTATAACTGAATTATGATTAAATTTTAAAAATAAAGTTATTTTTTAAACTTATATCAGTAAATGTACTTATATGACCCTTGTGACTTGTACTATAAACATAATCAAACAGATGTATAATTAGATTTATATTATAAATAATTATGCTCTTGAAGTGAAAAATAAATATACATGAGAGAAGGAGCAAGAGAGTGAGTGCTGCTATAACAATATGCAATCTTTCCTACAGAAATTCCAAGCTAATTAAGCTCGATTAAATATTCATGAAGGTCTGTTCAAAGGTATTCTGTTGTCTAAACCAAAATAATTAACTGTTAATTAATGATCAATGGTAACTTCAGTTGATGCAGTTAATCACCTACCAACACATTTACGAAGAAAATTCATGTCAGCTGAATTTACCCTGACTGAAGCTTTTGAGTATTCTTTGGTAATAAAATTAAAGTATCTTAAAAGTGGTTTTTTTTTCTTTCTACTTTTTTTGTTCTTAAATTTGTAAAATGTCTACAAAACATTAATGTTTACTCAACTATTAATACACAAACAGACATACTTAATTCAGTTACATTAATTTATAGTTGCAGTTTATGACCAAAATTTGATCATCATAATGACTAAATTATCTAAACAAATTGTATGCCTCCCCCATGGATCTGGATAACTGATGTTTTACTGTAAATGCTAAATAAAATGGAAATTGATTCAGTGGCAGTAACTGTAAATGCACGATGCAGAAGTCAACATCTACTTTTCATAAATAAAACAAAGTATGAAGAAGAAAAAATCTATAATTTTATAATTACTGTCATACTGTGACCTAAAAATAGTTATAGACCTGAATTCACTGTCAGAAAGCAAGAACACTTATAACATAGTCATGTGACCTTCTCAGCCAATCAGAATTCACAATAACTGTTATGAAAATAATAGAAAAATCTGACTTAAAAGGATTCATCTGAATCTGAGAAATCAGCATAAATACTTTCAATTTCCAATTCAAGTATTCTAAAGCTTCCATCTGAGAAATCTACATAAGTACTTTAAAGTTTGAAATCAAGTCTTCCCAAGCCTGAATCTGAGAAATCAAACAGAGATACTTTCAAGTTCCATTTCAAGTCTTCCAAAGTGTTCATCTGAGAAATTAGCATAAACACTTTAAAAGTCCAATTCAAGTCTTCCCAAGCTTACTGAATATTTTTTTGGGAAAAAGACATCTTACAATTGTGACAGAATTTAATCCAGTTAGAATCTTGTTCTCTGGGTTAAAACAAATCATAAAATTTAAATATGGAATTCTGGCTAGGCATTGATCTTGCTATAGTTGTAGTGCTAACTTGTTGGTTTTTGTTGGTTTGTATAGGACTCAGGAATAATAGTCACAAATCAATAGCGTTACAAAGAAGCAAATATTATTAGAAACATAGTACAATGTACTACACCACCACCCATTCTGCCATTTTAATCTTTTGCAGTGTACACAGAGAGAGATGGTCTCTCAAGATTCACAATAAAAGGTGCAAAGTATTGTGCTAGTTCAGGATAAGGTGGTCTCTCCAGAGAGGGACCTGAAAAGCAGGTGGATACATGCAAAAATAAATTACAAAAATTGTTTCAAACTGACAAGAAAAAAACATGACGATAACAAGAGATTTTTAAGACCTTTTCAATAAAGTACTTAAATTTCTTGAAAATATAGTTAAGAATTCAAAATCAGGTTGTAATTGAATATATGACATTATCAGCCAGTGAAAAATACCTGTTTTTTCTGATTAGCAGTTATATTTCATGTACAGCAAATCTACTATGAATTCTCAACTGATAATTTTTTTATTTAACTCCTTGTTCAAATGTTATTCCTCTTCAATTACATACCATAAATAATATCTATAAACATCTCAAACATGAGAACATTTGCTAAACATCTCAAACATGAGAACATTTGCCAAACATCTCAAACATGAGAACATTTGCTAAGGAAATGAAAGAGGCCCATGTGGCTGAGATTTTTCATGGGACTGACACATTTAACAGCCAAAGCAGAAGCTGGACAAGAAACCTAGCTAAGCAGGATGCTTCCTATAAAAAAGATTTCTTTAAATTCTGCTGAACTATATGAAAACAATTGTTTAATGGTATCTGCAAATTCTGCAAGTTCATACATATTTGATGGAGGATCCATATCATTAATACGAGGTCTGATCCTGTATGTAGAACTGTATGTCACAATATTAAAACAAGGTGAGGACCTGACTGTCGACCTGTATGTCACATTAATAAAACAAGGTCAGGACCTGAATGTTGACATGTATGTCACATTAATAAAACAAGGTCAGGACCTGCATGTTGACCTGTATGTCACATTAATACAACAAGGTCAAGACCTTATGTCACATTAATAAAACAAGGTCAGGACCTGTCGACCTGCATGTTACATTAATAAAACAAGGTCAGGACCTGCATGTTGACATGTATGTCAAATTAATACAACAAGGTCAAGACCTTATGTCACATTAATAAAACAAGGTCAGGACCTGTCGACCTACATGTCACATTAATAAAACAAGGTCAGGATCTGAATGTTGACCTGTATGTCACATTAATACAACAAGGTCAAGACCTGTGTGTCACATTAATAAAACAAAGTCAGGACCTGAATGTTGACCTGTATGTCACATTAATAAAACAAAGTCAGGACCTGAATGTTGACCTGTATATCACATTAATAAAATAAGGTTAAGACCTGTACGTCACATTAATAAAACAAGGTCAGGACCTGAATGTCAACCTGCATGTCACATTAATACAACAAGGTCAGGACCTGCATGTTGACCTGTATGTCACATTAATAAAACAAGGTCAGGACCCGCATGTTGACCTGTATGTCACATTAGTACAACAAGGTAAAGACCTGTATGTCACATTAATACAACAAGATCAGGACTTGCATGTTGACCTGTATGTCACATTAATACAAGGTCAGGACCTGCATACTGACCTGTATGTGACATTAATACAACAAGGTCAAGACCTGTATGTCACATTAATACAACAAGATTAGAACCTGCATGTTGACCTGTATGTCACATTAATACAACAAGGTCAGGACCTGCATATTGACCTGTATGTGACATTAATACAACAAGGTCAGGACCTGTATGTTGACCTGTATGTGACATTAATACAACAAGGTCAGGACCTGTATGTTGACCTGTATGTGACATTAATACAACAAGGTCAGGACCTGTATGTTGACCTGTATGTCACATTAATACAACAAGATCAGGACTTGCATGTTGACCTGTATGTCACATTAATACAACAAGGTCAGGACCTGCATATTGACCTGTATGTGACATTAATACAACAAGGTCAAGACCTGTATGTCACATTAATACAACAAGATTAGAACCTGCATGTTGACCTGTATGTCACATTAATACAACAAGGTCAGGACCTGCATATTGACCTGTATGTGACATTAATACAACAAGGTCAGGACCTGTATGTTGACCTGTATGTGACATTAATACAACAAGGTCAGGACCTGCATATTGACCTGTATGTGACATTAATACAACAAGGTCAGGACCTGTATGTTGACCTGTATGTCACATTAATACAACAAGGTCAAGACCTGTATGTCACAATTAAAGCATTACTGTACAATGACCTTGATAAAATCATTAAAAAAAGTTAAGTGAGCTTGCCACAGAATGAACTGTAAAAATGTCATAATGATTCAGTCTAAGTATGCAGAAAATCCCATTAGGGTTAAGGAAAGGAACTGTAAAAATGCCAGAATGATTCAGTCTAAGTATGCACAAAATCCCATTAGGGTTAAGGAAAGGAACTGTAAAAATGTCATAATGATTCAGTCTAAGTATGCAGAAAATCCCATTAGGGTTATGGAAAGGAACTGTAAAAGTGTCATAATGATTCAGTCTAAGTATGCACAAAATCCCATTTGGGTTAAGGAAAGAAACTGTAACTAAATTCTTAACAAAAATATTCTTGGACTCTGGCCTCAACACCAAAATAAAAGGTGATTTGGCATACTGCTGAATGAATTGTCTTAGTTTCATAATAATGCATACCAAGCAAGAAAACTCCATCAAGGCAGGAAATATAAGCAAATGCAGATGTAGAATAGACCTATTGCTCCTTCAGCACACGAGGCGTCTAATGGAAGCAACCTTGCTGACATGAGATGCATCCTGTGATCACGTTCACACTGAGAGGGTCTTAGAATATTCAGATGAGTCTGGTTAATAATTTTTTTTTAACTTTGTGTGTTACCCTTTACTGTCTTTATCTTTGTTTTATATGCTGCTGTTAATACATACATAAATACATACAAACAAAATGAAAGGTTTGTATGCCAAGGCGCATTCTGTCAAATATGGTTCAATTCTGTTGAGCTGCTTGGTCTCAAAGACAAGTTTTATTCATATCTAGGTCATATCTGATGGCCCATATTGGCATCATTAATATAATCAAAAAAAAGCTTTCATGCAAAAATTCTATCGCTCAAATCTGGTTAAATCTTGTCTGGCTTTTTATCCAAGCTGCTTTCCAATGAATATGTTCAACAGTTTTTGAGAAGAAGTCGATTAAGGATTTATCGATCTCAGTAACAACAACAAAAGTGGTGGCCATACTGGATGTCCATACAGCACTACTTTGACTTAGAACCAACTAAACTATGAGATGAATGTGTGTGTGTAAAGTTTCATGGCAACTGTCTACGAAGTTTAGAAGAGGTAGCAATAACACTTACACTAATGAATGGATGGATAATGGAATAATTAATGAGAGATGACTGATGAAAGATGGATGAAGAAAACATCCCATCCCATATGCTATCCAGGTCTGTGACAAGTAGAATTAAAATGAGATGACAGATGCAATACAAATGTGAATGGAATGTAAATGAACCATAAATACAAATGTAATGCAGATTTTAGTAAAATTACCCATTTCATGTTTTGTGGCACTTATTCCAGAATTATTCCTCATATTGCTCAAGAGATCTGACTATTGTATAATAAGGTGTCTTATATTAAAGCTTGCTGTAACAATGATCTTAATTAAGTGTAGGAGTCTGGCTGAATAAGTGAGGCACTGTCACATCAAGATATGTGTACGAGTACGTGTTGGCATCCATTAGTCTCGAGAGATGATGGAACTGCGCCCATAAGAGATGTCCTGGTTGGTGGTTGTGCAGCGTCTGCTGTGGCTATGTAGTCCAACACATGAGTGGCAGTCTTTGCTGCACTTGCTGCATTAGAAGGTTGCGTCTGGTGTTGATTGGAGCTGCTTCTTCTTCCTCTGTGATCGTCTTTCATCAGCTAGCAAGCATAGCTTGTCCTCACCGGCTTTCAGACCAGTGATCAGAGCATGTCGCCAGCTTAATCTGTCTAGACCGAGCTCTTCCCAGGTGTTGACATTGATGTCAAGGGCTTTCATGTTGTGCTTGCAGACATCCTTGAAGTGGAGATGTGTCTGTCCGATCAACCTGTTGCCAGAGACGAGTTCCGAATTAAGAATGTCTTTGGGGATCTGTCCATCATCCATCCGATGTACATGGCCCAGCCATCTGATGCAACGTTGGCAGAGGAGTGTGACCATGCTGGGAATCTTGGCACGCTCGAGCACTTTGTTGTTTGTTACTCGATCGCTCCAGGTGATCCAAGTATGTGTTGGAGGCATCGCATGTGAAAGGCACTCAGTCTTTTCTCTTGTGAGGCGTACAGAGTCCAGGTTTCACTGGCGTACATGAGGGTGCTTAGCACACAGGCACAGTACATGGAGATCTTAGTGTTCAGGGTCAGCATGCTGTTGTTCCACACTCTCTGTGACAACCTGGAGAGAGTTGTTGATGCCTTTCCGATCCGCTTGTTGAGCTCAGCATCGAGTGAGAGGTTGTTGGTGATGATAGAGCTGAGGTACATAGACTGATTGACCATCTCAAGTTCGTAGTTGTTGATGACGATGCTTGGGGGGTCTGTGTCCTGAACCATCACGTTTGTTTTCTTTAGGCTTATGGTCAACCCAAACTCATCGCATGCTTTAGCAAAGTGGTCCATCAGGCGCTGAAGCTCAGCTTCTGTGTGGGTGGCTAGAGCAGCATTGTCTGTGAAGAGCAGGTCCCTGATTGTGACTTCACGCATTTTGCTCTTTGCCTTCAGTCATGCCAGGTTGAACAGTCTGCCGTCTGATCGCGTGTGCAGGTAAATCCCTTCTGTGGATGTCTCAAAGGCATGCTTGTGCAGGACTGCGAAGAAGATGCCGAAGAGCATGGGGGCAAGGACGCAGCCCTGTTTAACTCCACTGTGGATGTCAAAGGGGTCGGATGTTGAGCCATCGTACTGCACTGTGCCTTTCATGTCATCATGGAAGGACTGGATCATGCTTAGCAGCTTTGGAGGGCAACCAATTTTCGCCAGAATAAGTGAGGCACTGTCACATCAAGATATATAGCCATGAATAAGTGAGGCACTGTCACATCTATATAGCCATGAATAAGTGAGGCACTGTCACATCTATATAGCCATGAATAAGTCAGGCACTGTTACATCTATATAGCCACGAATAAGTCAGGCACTGTTACATCTATATAGCCATGAATAAGTCAGGCACTGTCACATCTATATAGCCATGAATAAGTCAGGCACTGTCACATCAGGAGTACTGTCATTAGTTCAAAAGCTGTAACTGTCTATAGATACAGATCAATGATTCATATCTTCCCTTCCATGACCTTGACCTTGCAGCAGAGGGCATGATTATGGTATATTTCACAGTATCTAGACATGATATGTAACTAGCTTAAGTTTCATTAAAATATCTCCACTGGTTCAAAGTTGTTCTCCAAAAAGCATACAATTTGTGGAATTGTTTACCCTGCCATGACCCTGACCTTCAGATGAGGGCATGATTATGATATACGATCTAGTCAATATATATAACCAATCAAAGTTTCAATAAAACATCTACAGTGGTTAACAAATTATACTCCAGACAATTATATGAGAAAAAAAACTACCTTTTCTTTGCTATGAACTTGCCGCCGTGGCCTGGAGGCTGGCTATTATGGGCAAAACACTTCATGATATATATTTGTGCAAAGTTTCATGAAAATATCCAGCCATTACCAACTTATGGGCTGGACAAGCAAAAGATAACAGGGAAATGAAAGAACTGTGCCAGAAAATAAAAATATATTTATCTTAAGACAGGAGTATACAAAAATTATACTTTCTGGAACAAAAAATACAGAAATTCTCATGCATGTGTCATAATTAAATCACTTCCACTTTGTGGCAATTCTTCTAATTGTGAATACAAATAAATAAATCTTGAAAGCTAGAAACTGGAATGTCATGAAACATTGGAGATAGGTTTTAAAATGTTTTCTATTAAAATTAAAATGGTAAAAGATCAACCTTTGCATTTTAAGAACAAACCACTAAATACTGTAAAAAGTTTGGCACAATTTAAATATAAGGCATTCAAAATCATGATGATTAATAAACAATGAACCATAGTACAGACAATAGGTGGGCTTAAACAAAGGATAGACAATGCATTCAAAATTATTATTTCTTTAACAAAGTATATTATAGTGTTCAGATTGTTTTTCTGACAGAACTCTTCTAAAAAGCTCTGGCATACATGTTCTAAAAGTATTACATAAAGCTCAAGATAACAAAATGTATTGCAGAAGACAAGAACTCCAAGCAAATATGTTGATGGTATAGTACTGAGTCATCTCCATTTATTAGAACTATTACACGTACTCATGAGTGCTTTCACACAATACAACTGTCCTTGTGAAAGAATTGCTAATAAATGTATTGTAAGATGTTTTAAATATACATTCCATGAGTGCTTTCACATAATGCAACTGTCCTTGTGAAAGAATTGCTAATAAATATATTGTAAGATGTTTTAAATATACATTCCATGAGTGCTTTCACATAATGCAACTGTCCTTGTGAAAGAATTGCTAATAAATATATTGTAAGATGTTTTAAATATACATTCCATTTCCAAGGCAACTACACTGACTGTGTGTATTATAACATTTTTTGTCCACAAATTAAAATATGACACAGCAGATCTGTGTTATTTAGTCTTCTTTTTTCAAATATGGACTTGACAAGTCAACTGTGATATGCCTAGTGCTACATTTAGCAAGACAAAATTTACTAATGTCTTCCATTACACATGTCAAACACTGTCGAGGTATATTCAATAAAGACTAGATTAATTTTGTACCCACTTCAAACTCCATTGCCCCTCAATGCCCCAGAGGCAGCTGACATCAATGGCAGATCAATGCTGACAAGGTAATATTATTTTCTAAGTTCAGATCTTTATTTCCTATAAGCTAGCGACTAGCTGAACATCAAATCTTCAGTACTGATTGCAGATCCTCTGGCAAAGAGGAGACAACTGACCGTAGGTGGCGCTCCAACTTCTGTATGCTCTCCTCACTAATTGAATGTTGATTGTTGGCAGCAAAATTCTGAAATGGAAGAAAATGTTATTAAGTGAAAGGAGAATTACTAAATTTGGGCTGCATTTAACAAGACTGAGAAATCAAGTCTCTCTTTAATTTAGGAATTATATACTGATTGCTTGTTTATATATCATGAAATAAATGTTGACAAATGGTTAGATTAGAGCAAAAATAAAAACTTACTCATACTCCAATTACTGACCAGTGAGCCTCTAATTACATCCCTTCTTAGCTCTTAAGACAGTTGAAGCATTTATTGCATTTTTATTTTCTTGGGCAACTTTCTCTTGTATCTTAAGGAGCTAAAAGCCTATGTTCTTAAAGAGTCAATAGCCTAATTTCTTAAAGAGCTAACAGACCAATTTCTGAAAGAGCTAACAGTAATTTCTTAGAAAGCTAAGGGCCTCATCTTTAAAACAGCTAACAGCCTAATTTCTTAACAAGTCAAAAACCTACTGAATGTTCAAATTTTTTTGCTGTACTTTTCTTAATTACAGCAATTGACAAGTCTGACTTTTTGTCTTCGAAGGAAAGGAAGGCAGAGAATGGAAAATGTTTTCAAAATAATCTTAACATTTTTCACTATTGTAAATGTAGCATGGCTGACACACGTACGGTATATTTGTGCAAAAAAATGAGTAATAGGTGTGTTTGCCATCAATACAAAGGGATAATTATTCACGTAAGTAATGGTCTGTGCTCAACTAAATCCTTTCTCCATACATTATTTTTCACAATATGAATCCCCACATCAAAGTTTACATTACAGTCTTGGTAATGCAAGCAATATGTTGCCACTGAAAATGTGGGTTAATTCCAACTTCTGAATATGGTTGTAATTTCTCCCAGTAAAAATGGAGGCATTATCTAGTAAAATGCATACATAATTACAATACAATCAAAGTAGTGAAAACACTGATGATTTGGATGGTTTGAATGATACTAATCTGCATACAATATGATGGTCGAACATGATGCTATTCATGGTCTTTAAATACATTTGAAGGTTCAAAGGGCCTAATCATTTGCCTAAATCTGAATTGCCTCCCCTGACATAAAATGAACACGAAAGACCATTAGGTCTACACATCATAACTAATTTTCTTAAGACTATACAGTTTGGTACGATTATTAGTAATACAAACTATATTTGGTAAAAGAATGGATACTATGGCACAGACAGTGAGGGACTGAAATCCTTCTACACCAAAAATCTTTATAGGACATCTCAATACACTAAGAAAACTGTACCCAAGTATCACATGTAAATTCAATGTTTGAGTGCCGAGTCATCAATCTAGGAAGAACCATGCTTATCATATGCTCATCGCACAGCAGTAACTGCTCATGAAACTTACCAACTTATCTTGTATTCGCATGATAAGATCTACAATTTCCACCTCCTCCTTGTCCTGTATCCAGTCCATCAGGTTCTTTAACAAATATGTCAAATGAAAATATGTTCATTTAGGCAATAGAATGTAAAACATTTACACACAACAAATCAAAATCATTTAAATTAAATCATTTATTGAAAATGACCTATACTAATTATGTCACAAATTAAAATATTCATATTTATTTTGTGATGTTACAAAGCTTGCAGAAAGAACGAAAAAGATGCTCTTATATTACAAAATAAACAATTTTAACACACTCTATACCGGTTCCTTTTATTTATTTATTTAATTGTATTATTTTTACATCATTAACAAAAGTGAGAGAATGCTTCATATAAATTTCCATAAAGCTGCCCATTTATTTCCTTGTAGATTTTATCTACAAATAGTTGACAAGTCAATCTCAGTATTATTAAATAGAAAATGTGAGTTTTAACATAAAGAAAAAAGAAAAATTTGCCTGTTGTAACACACATACGACTTATTCATTTGCTCACATACTTCACAAAACTCCCCCAAAGAATTCACAAAAATGTATTTCCTTTGTACAAATGTATTTAGACACACAGTTATTCCATTAAACAGTCCTTATAACTTCGCTTAGATTTCCCTTTAACCCAATATCATTTGGATATGTCCACCATAAAACATAGCAATTCACTAAAAATGAAATAATAAAATTCATAAATTTAAGCAATAATTTATGATAGCACTCAAACATTTATTATAAGAAAAAGGCAATAGTCTATAACAATACTAAGAGCAAACAGAGTATTAAAGATAAATTAAACACTGATATATAATGGAAAAATACAATTCTAATGCAAGCATCACCAATTATTATTGTGAAATGAAACATTGATATCTAAAGGGAAGAAGAGAATTCAAATTCAAGTCTAACTTACAGCTTGGCATAATGCCTCCATGTGCAGGACCTCAAGCTTCTGATTAACTTCATACTGTCGATGCTGATACCAGCCCTCAAAATTCTGAGAGCGGAAGAATCTGCGATATAGCCCTTCCCAGTCCCCTTTAATCCCTGATGTAAGCTGGGGTCCTGAATGTTCAACGGATTTTAGAAACTCTTCAGGATCAAATGGCCGCAACCTTGGGGGGCCCTTAAAGAGAACAAACGACAGGTATATGTTGAAGAACATATCAGCACCTACATGAATATTTAGTACCAAGGCAGAGGGAGTGAAAAGCCTTGCCAAGGAATACACATAGCAGCTGACACCAATTGGTCTGGGCAGGAAAAAAGCCAGGACTTATCAATTGTCAGCCCAGCACTCTACCAGAGGACATAATTAGCAATCTATACACACAACTCATCAATGAAGTAAATAGTTGTATAAATTCAGTTTTGATTTGCTTACTTTCATAATTTTGATATTAATACAAAAAGTAAGAGTCCCAAGTGGGCATTATATTGCTTGTATGTCATACAGGGGTCTAAATGGCAAATCAGGTAATAAGGTACTCTTTATATTTGTTTGTAAGTAGACCTGTTTTAATGATAATTTGATTACTGCAGAGTAGAGGTAGTCTTATAAGCATAACATATAAAAAAAATTATAATCTAGGGTTAATGTTGGAAACTCAATGTTTGCAGCACACAAAAATACCGTGATTTCAAATATTTTGTTTCTATGCCACTATTCCCATTCAGAATTGCATATTTTGTATGTACTGTTTTTATCCATTCCATGATGATATTTATTACACATTACTTGCATTTACAGTTATAAGGATTATAATATGGGTAAATTAAATACTTCCCACTGCAAAGTGAAGCGTCCATCAACGTTGTTTTCCATGGCATTTCCTAGTAAGTGCATTGCTTCCATTTTAGTGCAAGTGCTAGCATCCTGTATTTGTATTAATATTTCTTTGCTGCATAAACAGTGTTTGATGCAATACAATTTTGATTAAAGTTGCATCTTCTTTTGCTATAAGTCAGACTTTTAATTCCTGAGTGATATTTCCATGTTTTCTGCCAAAGCATATGACCCAATAAGCCCTTGACTTATAAAGATAGAACTCACTTGTTTTCAAGTTCATAATCCTTTGATTGAGCTGCAAATTTAGTACATGTACTTGTTAAGTGCCAATTAGAATTCTAAATGTTCCAGTGAATGTCTGACCTTAATCCATTTTAGACTGTAAAGGCAGCACCTTCCTTCTTTTTCCACCTTTGATCAAGCCATGAGTTTGATACTTGCAAGTAATAGAGGGCAGCTGTCTGAAATCCCTGTGATCTTGCAGCACAATTGACAAGTGTTCAGTTGCAATCTTTATTAAGATTTCACAGACTGTATGATCAAAATGTTTTTTGCCCAAGGAAAGGGGGTAAGAATATATTTGCAATGATTAGACCATAATGATTTACTAGATGATGATGGAGGATTTCAGAACTTTATTTGACAAAAAAGATGAATTCTTGAATTTTGCTGTTCTTGTTGTAGGATTTAATGCCATTTTTTAGAACAAGATAGGATATACATGGTGGCTACTAAGGACCACTGACCCATGAGAAGCTATTGGCAGGCTTTCTCATGTACACATGTTAGCCAAGCCTAAGACTCAAACCCACGCAGACAGAGGTGATATGGCAGTGATCCTGAACTAGGCCACTTGGGGCCCCACTTGGATTTTGTACCAATGACATTAGATAGTGACATTTATAGAATACTGTGAATTTAAAAAAATGTGGACTTAACTTTAATTGTTTATTTATAAGATGTGTTGAATTAACATTATGGGATATTGTGAATTAGATCATTCTGAACTATTTTATACCGATATGTGACCTATAATTGAATTCACAGATTTATCATATAAATGGATTTTAAATGTCACAGCATTGTGAATTTAAATGAATTCTACTGGGACAAACTGTAAGTTATCAATTTATTTGTGACATTTTCCACTCAATGATATAAGTGTATTTTACATTGGTTCTGTCAATATTTTTCATACCTATCCAGTTGGGCTTATTTATTTTTACAAAGTACAACTCTGACTCACTGATGATAAGTCACACACATGGCTTGCAAAATACACAGGAGGGGCAAAGATAAATTAAATTAGCTTTTTTAGCCCTAAAATGGTGGTTGGTTTAATTTATAGTTGAATTGACTTACAAAGTTGTATATACAGTAGGTTCCTTTGGTTTAAAGACAGTAATTTCTAGCTGTCTGGTATCTAACATGTTGTATAATTGGAGTTTTGACTCTTAGTAATCTCAACTGAACTAATTGGGAAATTTTTTATGAATGTGAAAGGTGTTCACACCTGAACAATACCTGAAATACCTGGTTTGATATGACCTGATAGTTTTGAAAAATGTTCTATAAACGTTTTTCTACAAATGCATAAAATAATCATCATGTTTATATGTCCATCCTTCCTTCTGTTCATCCACCTTTCCTTCCATCTAGCAGTTGTTAGCACTAGTCAAGAAGGTTTTTATAGAAGAAACTATATCAAGACCATCACAGGAAGATGTGCATATAAACAATCACTTTGTTCCTGCAATTTGTTTCATGCATTGCACCTTTTGTCTTGTAACCTAAAGCAGTGTACGACACAATTTCATTAGCTTAACTCAGTGATTCTCAAACTGTGTGCCGCGGCACACTAGTCCACTAGTGTGCCACGAGAGATTTGCAGGTGTGCCATGGGAGTTTTGAAAAATATTTAAAATTCAATCTCAACTTTTCTCTCAACTCTGTGACGGGATGGACTACAAATGCCTGCTGTACCATACCAATGTTTGTTGGCTTCCAAGGGGAAAAGTGTTAAAGCGTCTCGTCCATCTCAAGATTGAAGTGATTTCGTTCTTGAAGGTTGACAAAACAGACTTTGGATTCTCTCTTTATGATGAAATCTGGTGGCTAAAGGTCAAATTTCTCTCCGATTTATTCGACAAATTAAATTTGCTGAATTTAAGTCTTCAAGGACCATCGGAAAACATCGTTACTGGGACATCAAAACTGAAGTCATTTGATGAAAAGTTGTCCCTGTGGCAAAGTAAGGTCTCGAAGGGAGTCCTTGACTGCTTTCATACTGTCAATGAATCTCATTCAAACAAGAAAATCATCCCCAAAATTCTGGACACACTGAGAGACCTACAATTGGCACTGCATCATTACTTCCCATCACATGCAAGCGACGAATATGGATGGGTGATCAATCCATTCGGAAATAAGGAAAATACAAATCTTACAACTGAAGAAGAACAGCTCTTTGATTTAAAAAACAATACATTTTTTCAGTCAACATTTCCCGAAAAGAGCGTGGATGAGTTTTGGATCTCAATGAAGAAGTCATATCCTGCAATCAGTTCAAAAGCAATCAAAATAATTCTGTCATTTATGTCTTCATGGTTTTGTGAGTTTGGATTTTCAGCATTGACTGAAATCAAATCGAAAAAGGGAGAGAGAGACTTCTTAAAATCGATGATGAAATGCACGCCTGTTTGTCAACTTTGGAGCCTTGCTCCAATCTGATTTTCTCTCGAAAGTAGGCACGTCCTTCACATTAAATTTAAAATTAAATATATACATAAAAATAAAGAAGTTCTTCACCACAAAAATTGTTAAATCTTTTCAGGTGTGCCGTGAAAATATTTAGATCTTTTTGGTGCACCGCAAGACAAAAAAGTTTCAGAAACACTGGCTTAACTAGTCCACCAATTTTTGATGCGTTGTCAGGAAACTTGGTAAATATTATGATGACCCAAGATAAACATATCCCATAATATGTTAGACTGCTTGCACTTTTTGTTTTGTACCTTAATGCAGTGCATGACACTACCTCACTGTGAACTTAACCTCCATTTTTTCTGCAGTTCTTTAATGGGTTGATTGTGAAACTTGGTACTTATTAAGGTCATCACCTAAAGATGCATGAATTGACAAATCTTCATACTCCAATGATGTCTGAAAGAGTAATTGCCCTTTTAGACATTGAGCTGGATACAATGTATGTTGACTGAATTTGTGAATGCATTACTATTGCAGATTTTAATGTGACTGCTGTAAAACTAAGTATATATATTATGATATAATATGTTAACAATAACTGTACTAACACTATTTTTACAAAGAATAATTAAATAATTATGTCCTTATTTTTACTACTGATTCATTTCCATCATGGGATAGGTGTGGATGTGTTGCAGGTAGGGTATATTTACATCAGCAAATTTCTCACCATTCCTCTATTTTTTTTAAAAATAAATTTGTCAGGGCTGGGAAAATTTGATAAAAGTCACGTTGCACCTTGCTGCTAGCCAATGGAAACTGAACCTGCCCATGCAAATCCAGCACTCCCAGGCTAAAACTTTAGCTACAAAGCTACAAGTTATCTTCCCACTCAGGTGGAAGTTAAAGTGATCTCCTCATTAACAGAGATTTGTGCAAAATCCTTTGAATTCTTGAGTTACTAATGGAGCAGAAGACAAGCTCTCTATATGGATGTAACTGCAGGGACACTGGGACGATGTATGTATCTTATGAATGGGGAAAGAATTATTGAAGAAACATAATTTACTATCTAACTGTCACCTAGGTGGGCAGAAAACCTTTAGCTTTTTAGCTAAAAAGTGTTAGCCTTGGAGGGTGGATTTGCAAAGTAGTAGTTCTCCTATGGTATTATGATCAGGTAAACCACTATGCCTGAGTGTAATGTCTCACCTACAATTATAGCATACCCTGCACCAAAAGCATAGGTCTGCTTAAGCTTTAAGACACAATCTTAATGATACTGATGCAACTACTGACATTATCACTCTTTACATATGATGATGTTGTCAAAACACAATCTCAACACTGCTGATGTTATCAATCTTAACATAATCTTAACACTTGAAACAATAAATCTGAATACAGTTTTAACACTGCTGATGTTATCAGTCTTAACACAATCTTAACACTGCTGATGTTATCAATCTTAACATAATCTTAACACTTGAAACAATAAATCTGAACACGGTTTTAACACTGCTGATATTATCAATCTTAACACAATCTTAACATTTGAAACAATAAATCTTAACACAGTTTTAACACTGCTGATGTTATCAATCTTAACATAATCTTAACAATTGAAACAATAAATCTGAACACAATTTTAACACTGCTGATGTTATCAATCTTAACACAATCTTAACACTTGAAAGAATAAATCTGAACACAATCTTAACACTGCTGATGTTATCAATCTTAACACAACATCAACACTGTAGATGTTATCAATCTTAAAACACAATCTTAACACTGCTGATGCAAATGATGATGTTATCAAAATACAATCTTAACACACTAATGTTATCAATCTGAACAAAATCTTAACACTGAAGATGCCATCAATCTTAAAACACAATTTTAACACTGCTGATTTTATCAATCTTAACACTTGAAACAATAAATCTGAACACAGTTTTAACACTGCTGATGTTATCAATCTAAAGATAATCTTAACACTTGAAACAATAAATCTGAACACAATTTTAACACTGCTGATGTTATCAATCTTAACACAGTCTTAACACTTGAAAGAAAAAATCTGAACACAATCTTAACACTGCTGATGTTATCAATCTTAACACAACATCAACACTGTAGATGTTATCAATCTTAAAACACAATCTTAACACTGCTGATGCAAATGATGATGTTATCAAAACACAATCTTAACACACTAACATTATCAATCTGAACACAATCTTAACACTGTAGATGCTATCAATCTTAAAACACAATTTTAACACTGCTGATGCAAATGACGATGTTATCAAAACACAATCTTAACACTGCTAATGTTATCAATCTTAACACAATCTTAAAACTTGAAAAAATACATTTGAACACAGTCTTAACACTGCTGATGTTATCAATCTTAACACAATCTTAACACTTGAAACAATAAATCTGAACAAAATTTTAACATTGCTGATGTTATCAATCTTAACACAATCTTAACACTTGAAACAATAAATCTGAACACAGTTTTAACACTGCTGATGTTATCAATCTTAACACAATCTCAACACTGTTAATGTTATCAATCTAAACACCGAATCTTTACAATGCTGATGTTATCAATCTTAATACAATCTTAACACTGCTGACACAAATGATGATGTTACCATTGTCAATATAAAAGTGACACATGTCTCACCAGCTGCTAAAGAACAAAAATGTAATTCTTACCTTGTGTGGAGATATATTTCGTTGCAGTGGCATCAAACTGGCCATGTACCTCTCCTAAAAGCAACAAGAGCCCATAAGATAATTGCTAGAGAAACGTTAAACTGGCCATGTACCTCTACTAAAAGCAACAATAGCCCTTAAAGTTGATTGCTAGAGAAACGTTAAACTGGCCATGTACCTCTACTAAAAGCAACAACAGCCCTTAAAGTTGATTGCTAGAGAAATGTTAAACTGGCCATGTACCTCTACTAAAAGCATCAATAGCCCTTAAAGTTGATTGCTAGAGAAATGTTAAACTGGCCATGTACCTCTGCTAAAAGGAACAATAGCCCTTAAAGTTGATTGCTAGAGAAACATTAAACTGGCCATGTACCTCTACTAAAAGCAACAATAGCCCTTAAAGTTGATTGCTAGAGAAATGTTAAACTGGCCATGTACCTCTACTAAAAGGAACAAAGCCCTTTAAGATGATTGCTACTGAAATGTTAAACTGGCTATGTACTTCTCCTGAAAGCAACAAAAGCCCTTAAAGATAATTGCTAGAGAAATGGTAAACTGGCTATGTATCTCTACTAAAATAAACAAAAAAAATTACAGAAAATTGCTAGAGAAATGTTAAACTGGCCAGGTACCTCTCCTAAAAGCTACCAAAGCCCTTACTGATAATTGCTAGAGAAATGTTTTCTGCAACAGAAATACCATGTTACTGATTTCCAACAGGTCATAAATCGTTCAAGATTCCCACAGATTTTGTTTACTTTTGATTGATTTTATCATCTTCTTTCAAAGGACTGTTACTGCAATTAAACTAAGAATTTTCTTTTTTAATGAGACAAAATTCACACATATGTCACTTTTGTGCAATTTCTCTCAGGGTTCATAATGCTACAATACACCTAGATAAAGTATGTTCAAAGTAGATAATTTTTTTCAATTTTCATTTATTGTTAATCTTGGAATTATTATCTGAAACTTATGACAGATCACTGTAAATCACTATGTTTGATTTAAATATCAAAATAAGTAAAACCTTAAAATTTTATCTGAAAAAAATCAAATTTAAAACATAAAAATCCATTTATAAATGATCAGTAACAATGTTAGCAGTAAATGTTGTGTTTTATAAACAAGTCTACAGAATGCCATCATATCATCAGAAATTATATACTAATAATTCCAATTATTTTAAATGAAACAGATTTTCCGCAATATGATTGGCTGTAAACGGTCACGTGATACTGATCTGAAATTTTGTACACATCAATAAATTCTGGGACTACTTTTCAGTTTTTGTACTGTTTGCAATATAAAAAAAAAATTGCAGGCACATCATTGTGAAACGATTGTTTCATCTTTTAAATTTTTATTCAACAAATAAATATAAATTATACCCTTTTTATACTTTTTCAAATATTTTTTGATTGAAATGCATTGTTTACAATTTGGCGTTCATCTGCTACATAGTCACACAAAATGGCAGATTACGTTGATTTTTCACTGCAATTTTCTGCGGAGTTTTTTGAACAATTAGATGACAAGGAGTTAAAAGAAATAATAGCAGCGACTGAAGCAGATGAAAATGGATTTGACTATAATGTGATGTATGTTACAAATGCTGAAAATTAAACAGAACAACAGAGATTGCTAAATTCCCTCCCACAGCACTCCATGACCTCAGTCACCCTAGCCATACACATAAACAACAATAATAGCATGGGAACTGGGCCAGTCAGTTTTGAGGCTGCTGAGGGATATAAACCAAGATACGAGAAATTATCTCAGGAAGACTTAAAAGCTATTGAAATAAATCAACACTCAGACACTACTAAATGAAACACAAAATGGGGTATTGGCATTTTCAATGGTAATTTTTCTTGTTTTTTATTTTAATTTTGTTTGCTTATTTTAAAAACGTGAAATGTGTGTGGATGTTGGTGGTTTGTTGAATATGACCACTTACACAAAAATAAAAACAAAAATTTATGAGACCATTATTCAAAGACTGAATAAAGTTTTAAAAAAGGTAAAACTACCATCTCCACCAATGTGACTTAACACCATTGAAAAATGTATATAATAATGAATAAAGGTGATTGTTTTGCTAATTTCAGTTATTCTGGATGTAGTCATTAATTCCTTCCAGCACTCCAGCACTCAATTATGCAACCAAACAGAATATACGGCCAGTTTTGCGAGCAACTCTACATTTAACAACTGCACATTTAATTTCAGAATAGATAACTGAAAGGGTCTTGTTAAGTATTAACGCTGATGAAAAAGATATAAAATGTTATTCCTGTATAGGACATACTATAATAAAAAAAAGAATGTTATTTTTTCTATGAAAAGAAATGTGCTGACATAATGGGTAGCCATTGCCTAAAATGTAAAGTATGAAGTTGCCAATTAAATGTAACAGTGACAGCAGTTACATTTCATTGGACATTATATCACTGAACGGGTCTTCACAAATATTAATGCTGTTGAGAATGATAAAAAATGTTATTCCTGTATACAGTTTAATTGTTACCTTTATGTTAGTAAGGGATAGCATCATCTTGTTCATATTTACATGTTGTTCATTGATAAAATCCATTATGATTTAAGGTTTGTTTGAAAATTTAATCTAGCACACTTGTTCATTCCGTATCAGCTGTTATTATGTACAGTCATGGTCATCTGACATAGCAGATGGGACTGACTAAAACTGAACAAGAATGTTGTAAATAAACTAAATGTGTTGAAACTACTGGTAGCCATTGCCTAATATGTAAAGTATGAAGTTTCTGAATAAATGTAACTGTGACAGTAGTCAAAATGTTCATGTGATTCTATAAAGGTTATGTATTATGGGGCAATGTGAAGAAAGAATGGAAGGAAAGTACAAGCTACTTAAATTGAAATGCATTGTTGATGGAATAAGTTGATTTGATGAAGGATGAAATTTGAATTATAAGGATTAAATGATCATGGTTGGGTATTTATCGATGTGTAAATTTTACCTAATCACTCACAAAGTTAACATAAAGTCCTTTGGACTTTATTTACTTTGTGAGTGATTAGGTAAAATTTACACATTGATAAATACCCAAACATGATCATTTAACCCTATACAAGTATGTCTAGTCCAATAGTCACAAAAAGTCACAGCCACAAATTTAGAAATCATGCCTGGAGTTTCTCATAATGACTGCAAAGGGTCTAGGGTCAAAAAGATCATAATTTTCTCAGTTACCAATGTTAGCAGAGGGGTCAAGGCCAAGAAAATACAAAACCTTTCCAAGATTATGGCTGTATTTCAAATGAAGTCACTGAAGAATAAAAATGAATATTTTGTGCTGTATATATTTTATGACTATTGGGCCTTTATTCTTTTCTCTTTTTTTTATAGACTGAGGCTGTTATAATGGAGACCATCCACGGGAGTTATTACAGGGCTTGAATTTTAATATGACTGAGGTTGTTGTAACAAGGAATTTCAAAGGAGGTTAAAATGGGGCCTGCTTTTGTTATGAATGAGGTTGTTATAAATAAGAATGTCCAAGGAGGTTAATATAGGGCCTAGTTTTTATGTCTGAAGTTTCTAAAATAGGTCCCATCCAATGGGGTTATTACTGGACCTGGTTTTTGTTATGTCTGAGGTTGCTGTAACAGCTCCCATCCAAGAAGGTTGCGACTAGATCTGGTTTTTGTTATGTCTGAGGTTGATATATTACAGGTCTGATCCAAGGAGGTTACTACTGGACCTGGGTTTTTTTTATGACAGAGGTTGTCATAACAGGGAATGTCTTAGGAATTTAATGATTTTTTATTTGACTGTGGTTGTTACAACAGGACCATCTAAGGGGGTTACAAATAAGCCTGAATTTTGTTATGGTCGAGATTGTTATTAAAGGGAATGTCTAAGAAGGTTAGTACAGAGTGAGACTTTTATGACTGAGGTTAATATAACAGAGGGATGTCATATGGGTCACTACAGGGGTTTGGTTTTTGTTATGACTGAGGTTGTTAGAAGAAGGACTATTATGTGAACTTACTGTGAGGCCTGGATTTTGTTATGAATGAGCTTGTTAGAAGAAGGACTGTTATGTGAAGTTACTGTGAGGCCTGGATTTTATTAAGAATGAGCTTGTTAGAAGGACTGTTATGTGAAGTTACTGTGAGGCCTGGATTTTGTTATGAATGAGCTTGTTAGAAGACGTTCTGTTATGTGAAGTTACTGTGATGCCTGGATTTTGTTATGATTGACAATGTCCTAGGGGGTTACTAAGGTAGTTTATTGGCCTTGTTGTAACTAGGTTGTCAAATTGCACTCCAAACTATCAGGAAATTGATTAACATGTCACTCTAGAACTTTCCAAGTCTTGTCGAAGAAAATTAAAATTGTAATACCCATTCAAAAAGGTACAGGATTTGTTTTGAAGATGGATTTTGTCAGCTCTCTGACAAGATGTACTACAACAATATTTATTACATCTGACCATAGCTAACTGGTCACAGATGACTGATTATTTTATGAGGTATGTAGCCAATATATAAATAGTGAGAAAAAAAAGAAGTATTTTGTTTCAGCTGAAGCTGTCTTGCCAGGATATCCCCGGTTCAGATTTTGATAGTGAATACCTATAAGGGAATTTTTCTAAAAATAACGAACCATGCAGCATGCAATTTGTAATCATTTTAATGTTTATTCTTGGAAAGATTATGCATAAGACGTAAGCATATTTTGCTGATCTTACCATTAAAGTACATTAATTTTGCAAAACATTAACATTTATGATCTGTGAGAAGCAGAACTGGCTGTCTGTGCCCTATAGTAACAACTAAACCATGATCACTACCTGGATCAATAAACACAACCATTTTTTCACACACCTGTTTTATCAACCTATTAGGGTGAATTTGTTTTACGTGTTTACAAATAAGCTTCCTGTTTACTCACTGCATAAAATTTTAGTCATGCTGATTTTGAAAACAAGGTATCCCTAGAGAGCTTTATGAAATGTTCCAGAAAGGACTTTGCAAGCAACGATGTTAATAATGCTTGTTCAGAAGAATCGATCATAAATTTGAACACATAAATGTATGAATAACAATTCTTGACTTTCCAAAAAGGTGGAGCTAGCTGACTGCATGAAAAAGGAGTTTTAAACAGCTGCAGAGAAACAAGAACAACAACAACTACTAATCATTTGCAAAAAAGGTGAAAATGTTTCAAGTCTCTCTAAAAGCAGCAGAGGGAGAAGTGACTTGCTCCTGTTTTGAGGAGAAAGGATGGTCTCTGTTATAAGCAGATTTACAACACTACAATACTGCCATGAGTTAGATGTAGGAAATAAAATTGGGACATCATCTGTGTCCATGTAAAAGTTTTATTTATCTTACCAGTGGTATCATAAAGCTGTGCGTCAGTTCTAGAAAATATCGCCTCATGATGGCATTTTGAGCTTCTACAGGCCGTTTACTCTGAATTCCCTGCAAAGATTGGGATCTATAAAACATAATGACATATCTTTGGGAACATTCTTGTCTACTTCTGATGTGAATCAAATATCTTTGACTCTGAAAGAGACAGATGTAATTGCAGTGATGCTTCCCCACTTGATAGGTTTTTAAAGGACAAACATTTGGCTAGATGTGTAAAGAATGAATTCCCACAGAATGTTAGGTTTTGAAAATAATTCTTGATCATGTTTCAACAATTAATGAAATGCATGCATTAATTTTAATGATACCCCTTTAACACTGTCATGAAGAAACTGAAGAAATCATTTGGTATTAATAACACACATGAAACTGAAGGCAGTTCACAACTGCCGTTATTTACATCCAAGGTTCCTTCTAGCAAGTGATGAAAAGCAGAGGACTCGTTTGATTTTAATCAAGAATGATTTTGTAACCAGTCTTTACTGATACAAATGGTTTATAAAAACCATTAAACAGACCCTAGTTCTTTGCCTGCCAATTGATTTTAAGTAATGATGGCACCTTGTTTGATCTCGATCATTACATAAATTTTAATGTCTAGGTTAAAAGATTGGATAAATTCTCTTTGTGTCCACTGAGTGATTTTATTTTCTAAATTATGGAGTATTGTCAAAAAAAAATCATATTATAAGCAACTGTTAGACCAGATTCTATACTGAACAATATTAACTTTAAATGACAATAATAATTTTAAAACTAATTTTAACAGATTTAAAAAACCCAAATAAAACAAAACAAAACAAAACTGAATGAATGTACCAAAGCCAGATTAAGTTCCTGAGCATTATCAAACTCTTATGTATGGTTCGTACTCATATGATAATTTCATGCCTATATTCTAAGTTACTGTCCAAAATCTGAAGTCATCAAATATTCATGCACTGATGTACATCTACAAAAATCTGACACTGCATTTTCAAATAATGCATTCACATATCAAACTAATAATAAAGAAAAGATAGAAATTTGGATAAAGATTACTGCAATGTTGTGTGATGCAAAACTGTCAGAAATGAATTGGGTGAGGAAAGCAAGAAAAAGATCTCTCTTCTCTTACCTTGATGAGTCTCTTAAGTATTGATTTGTCTTTGACAAGAAATGGCTTATACCTCGTGTAGACACCTGAAAAAAGGTGAAATAATGACACTAATACACAGATCTAACCAGTGTATACAACAATACCCTTAAAATTCCACAAAGCACTATTGTTAAAATGTTGGTCAAGTGAAAGAAGCATCCATTCTTAAACTGTCAGATATGTTACGGAAGCCACCCTACTTAAACGGTCAGCCATGTGACAGAAGCCACCCTTCTTAAACTGCCAGCCATGTGACAGAATCCACCCATCTTAAACTGTCAGTCATCTGATGGAATCCACCCTTCTTAAACTGGTAGTCATATAATAGAGCCACCCATTTTAAACTATCAGCCTTGTGATAGATGCTATCCTTCTTAAACTGCCAGCCATGTGACAGAAGACACCCATCTTAAACTGGCAGCCATGTGATAGAAAAATAATTGCTGAGTGAGGAAAACATCTACAAAATTTATGGATGTGTCTATTTGAAGGATATTTCAAATGGGAGGTTGAGCTGTTGTTGCATTCAACCAAAACAGTAGCTTTCAGCTGAAGATAACATGAAAGGCAATTAAATACATGTTATATAGTGAAAATGACCTTTGATTACCCATGCTACAGAGTTGGTTGAAGCTAACCAGCCCAGACTTCAGGACATAATGCTTCACACATAGGCAGTCTGATATAGGTCTCTTAGGACTTTCATGATTAACTGAAAGCTGATGGTACACCTGATGGTATACCAATAAAGCAGCTGAACGTTATTTACAATCTGAAATTGCTTTGAATGTAATATCAAGTCATCATCAGAGTTTTATTTTAAATTATACTGCTGACGAATGAAGTGGGGTTGTTTTAAAACTAATCATTCAATATTTATTTTAAGAAAACATAAAAAGGACTCAAAATATTTTTTTCCTGCTTTTTCTTATTGGAATAATTTTAGGTTACTGCATTTGTATGGGAAAACATGAACGAGTTTTTGGATGGAATACTGCACGACCTTGAGACTGAAGTATATCCTTCCGACAAAACGAGTTCATATTTTTCCATACAAATGCAGTAACCTTTTAATGCTCATTTTTTATTCTACCTAAGGATTAATTAATTATATAAACAAAATACACTACAATAAACAACATAAATGAATGTATGTCACGTGCCAAACTAAATACACAAGTGCATATTCATCATTACACAAATCAACATTATTACTGCGCACATAACTCCGCCCAGATAAAATTGAACACGCTCGACATAACTTTCGAAAGAAAATGGTGTGTCTAGTTAAAAATGAAATTTGGAGTCATATTGTGAATGAATGTGCATTGCAACAACTTTTCCATTTGCTCTGGAATGAATAGATTTTGGTATTTTTCTCGATTCTAGGAAATTTCATGATTATGGACTGGATTTGTATGTGACAATTCCACATGAAATACATCAGATTGAAGAAGCTAGGGAGAAGCGTGTTGACATCTGCAAATGTGTTTCTGTTTCTGTCATTAAATATCTGAAATCATAATGTGAGAAAAATATGAAGTCTTTCAACTGCAATTATGAAAAAGATGCTATAGAATTTAATGCTTATTTCACTTTGAGTGCAGTAAGGAGGATGCAATTGCACTTATCATCGAAATTACAGCACAATTTCAAAATGTCTAATCTAGATTGAAAACCTATGACATGGCTCATGTAATTCGGATTTGCAGAATTAAGAAAATATTTTTGGAGGAAATTCAGGATGTAAAACTGTAAGTATATTTTATTTTGCCATTCTTATCACCAGCTAAAGAAGAGTGTATATGACTTGTCATTTGTATGTTATTTGTAAGGACCTTATCTTGTGTCTGTTATATACTAGCTAGCCTAAATCCGAAACATTGTATCAACGCGGAATGTGCCAAAGCAGCTGGTATGTGGCAGTCCATGAAACATGTTTTAGTTCATTCAGAAACAAATTTAAACAACCACAATGTAAAGAGCATCTTACGTGAGTGTACATGATTTGTGTACAAATCAAAAGTGCTGGCGTCTGCATCCATTGTTTGTTTACAATAGAAAGTAGTTCCTTTATGCACGTGAACGCTATATGTGTATTGTCGCCCGGGTTCAATATCGGGTAATATTGTACGATTCTGACAATGTAAAGTTAACAGGAAAAAAATGAGCATATAATAGTACCTATTTATGCTTTATCACATTTGTTTTATCTAAAGTATGTTTCTGTTCCAGCAATATACTTCCATGACCTCATCATACTGAGAACCTGATAATGATCTGCAGGTGTGTTACTGCACACTCTATAGTTACTCTTTTTCAAAGGAGGGTCTTGCACATTCACAGGGGGTGAATTTCATTGATTAAGACACCATCATTTAATGTCCCCCTGGGACTGATGATACACTAAATGCCATCACATTCTCCCAACTGAACGTAAGATGCCTGACACCCGAGGCATATGTAACATGGCATTCTTACTAAATTTATATATACTGATTGTTGTTGTTGTTCTAGGGTTTAACGCCATTTTTCAGCACAAGATATACATTATTTTATGTGGAGTGCTGTTGTTGTTGGGTTTAATGCCATTTTTCAGCACATGATAGGCTATACATGGCGGCCAGTATAACTGGTGGAGGAAGAACACTGGAAAACCCTGGGAAGAACCACTGACCCACGAGAAGCTACTGGCAGGCTTTCCCACGTAACCATGCTAGCCGAGCCTTGGATTCGAACCCACGCAGACAGAGGTGAGATGGCAGTGATCCTGAACAGTGAGCGCTTTAGACCACTCGGCCACTCAGGGCCCCTATATATATTGAAATGTTACACTTGTTTACCCCTTATTGGAGCTTGGACATGAGATCTCTGGCACTACAGGCCTGTGTAACATGACATTCATACTATATGCATATTGAAGTGTTATACTTTATTTTACCCCTTACTGGAGCTTAAACATGAGATCTCTGGCACTACAGGCCTGTGTAACATGGCACTCATACTAAATCTATATATATTGAAGTGTTATACTTTATTTTTACCCCTTACTGGAGTTTAAACATGAGATCTCTGGCACTACAGGCCTGTGTAACATGGCACTCGTACTAAATCTATATATATTGATGTGTTATACTTTATTTTACCCCTTACTGGAGTTTAAACATGAGATCTCTGGCACTACAGGCCTGTGTAACATGACATTCATACTATATGCATATTGAAGTGTTATACTTTATTTTACCCCTTACTGGAGCTTAAACATGAGATCTCTGGCACTACAGGCCTGTGTAACATGGCACTCATACTAAATCTATATATATTGAAGTATTATACTTTATTTTACCCCTTATTGGAGTTTAAACATGAGATCTCTGGCACTACAGACCTGTGTAACATGGCACTCATACTAAATCTATATATATTGAAGTGTTATACTTTATTTTTACCCCTTATTGGAGCTTAAACATGAGATCTCTGGCACTACAGGCCTGTGTAACATGGCACTCATACTAAATCTATATATATTGAAGTATTATACTTTATTTTACCCCTTATTGGAGTTTAAACATGAGATCTCTGGCACTACAGGCCTGTGTAACATGGCATTCTGATTCAATTTAGATATATAAAAATACTATGCTTTTTACCCCTTCTTTCTGGAGCTTGAACATGAGATCTCTGGCACTAAAGGCCTATGTAAAAATGGTTCTTTGCTACATTAGAAAGTTTGAAACTTTATAGTATTTAGTATAAGGCTTACCTGGCTTGGAATCTAAAGTTTTTAATGCACTTGATTTCTTTATTTTATTGAAACTTTTTGATGCTCCAGCTGAAAAGAAAATTGAAAAAGGTACAAGTACAAAAGCTTTAGAAAGATTATAAAATATTAAAGCAGTATGGCCTAAATGTAATATGACACCTTATGAGAATACACACAAATGGGGTGAAATCTGTATAAGTACATGTATCATGATCACACATGTGAACAAAATTAGAAAATGTATTAAGTACCCTGATACCATTTCATTATGGGCACTGACCTATGTCCCCTGATACCATTTCATAATGGTCACTGACCTATGTCCCCTGATACCATTTCATTATGGGCACTGACCTATGTCCCCTGATAACATTTCATAATGGTCACTGACTTATGTTCTCTGATACCATTTCATATTGGTCACTGACCTATATTCCCTGATACCATTTCACTATGGGCACTGACCTATGTTCCCTGATACAATTTCATTATGGGCACTGACCTATGTTTCCCGATACCATTTCATATTTGAATATGACCTATGTCCCCTCCCGATACCATTTCATATTTGAATATGACCTATGTCCCCTAATACCATTTCATTGTGGGCACTGACCTATGTTCCCTGAGACCATTTCATAATGGCCACTGATCTATGTCCCCTGATACCATTTCATTATTAGCAGTGACCTATGTTAACTGATACCATTCCATGATGGACAATGACCTACATCCCAGGGCCCTGAATGGCTGAGTGGTCTAAAGCGCTCTCCATTATGGATCACTGCCATCTCACCTCTATCTGTGTGGGTTCGAGTCTCGGATTCAGCCAATGTGGGTATGTGAGAAAGCTTGCCAGTAGCTCCTCGAGGGTCGTTGGTTCTTTCCGGGGATTTCCCAGGTTCTTCCTCCACCATTAATACTGGCCGCCATGTATAGCCTATCGTGTGCTGAAAAATGGCATTAAACCATACAACAACAACAACCTACATCGCCTGATACCATTTCATAATGGACATTAACCTATATCCCTTGATATAATTTTATTACAGGCACTGACCTATTATCAGAGATTACCATGCATACTTGTCAGCACTCCACATGGGGCCCCGAGTGGCCGAGTGGTCTAAAGAGCTCTCCGTTACGGATCACTGCCATCTCACCTCTGTCTGATTGGGTTTGAGTCTAGGATTCAGTCAATGTGGGTATGTGAGAAAGCTTGCCAATAGCTTCTCATAGGTCGGTGGTTCTTCCCTGGTTCTTCCTCCACCATTAATACTGGCTGCCATGCATAGCCTATCATGTGCTGAAAAATGGCATTAAACCCAACAACAACAGCACTCCACATAATATAATGGCAAAATATTTTATGTTGACATTTACCAGATGTGAATTAATTTTAATTTTTAGCATATACTGAAATGTATTTGATAAAAACCTGAAAATTGTTGAAATTATGATGACAGCCCAGTAGACTTAATTTCCGATATATATTGGCATATTACAAGGGCATGATGCCTTAAACCTTCACCAGCAACAGTACTGATTGGAAGTCCACAGGTACTGGCACATAATATGGTTTGACTAACATATGCTAAATATATATCCAACTCTTCCACATATTGCATGTTGGGGGTGGGTGGGTCTATTTCCCATATGGCTAGTTTTAATAGGTACTTCTGAGCTCAAGTACTTACCGTATTCTGTTAAATTTCAACTATACTATTACCATAGTTAAATGCTACCATGTTAGAGAAGCATCAAACAATTAGTCTAATTTTCCTCAAATGTTAGTGTTATTTACATGTACATTTTCACTTTAAAGGCATACATATTGATGCAACGTACACAAATGTTTTCTACATACTGTTCACCAACAAATCCTCTGATAACTAGAAAGGTACACAAGATATTTTGGGGACTTTCTAAATTAAGGCTGTTTCTCTTAGAAAATGGTAGGGGATTCTCAAGTTTGGGGAGTTAAAGGTCCTGGACTCTTAATAAAGGAATTCTGCTCAGAGCCCTGTTTTATAGTGATTTGCTATCATTTTGTACAAACTATTAAGGCCTTCATACCAAAATGCTTTCTTTGAAATTTAGTAACATTCTACTAAACAGTTCTGAGAAGCAGTTGAAAGGTTTATTTAATTTTTGTTGTTGTTGTTGTTGCTCTAAGGTTTAATGCCATTTTTCTGCATAAGTTAGGCTATACATGGCAACCAGTACAAATGGTGGAGGAAGAACCCAGAAAAACCCCAGAAAGAACCACCGACCCACAAGAAGCTAATGGCAAGCTTTCTCACATACCCACATTGGCCAAACCAGAGACTCGAACCCACACAGACAGAGGTGAAATGCCAGTGATCCATAATGGTGAGTGCTTTAGACCAATTGGCCACTTGGGTTCTAACTTTTGTAATGGCAGAAATATCTGATGGCAGACTGGAATCATATGTACAAATCAGAAAGGCTTTTATACTTGATACTTTCTGACAACTTTGATAAAATTCTGTTGTGCCAATTTGAAAGCCCTCAATATCAGAATGCATTCTCTCAAACATGACAAAATTCTGTTGTGCAGGTCATCAGAATAAGCCATTAAATGGTCTTTCTGTTTTGAGCAATACCTGCCACACTTGATGGCAGATCAGCATCATTTCTAAGCAATAGTCCCTTCAAGGGACTGACAGAATTGCCAGGAATTTACAATAGATCATCTCTGATATTCTTCAGTTCCTCAGTGATAACAAGAATTTCAAATTGGCTGCTGTGGTGGACATAATGGATGAAAGATTGTCAAAATTTTCATTTGGGACAATGGGTGTGTGTGATTTAGATTTTTAATGTAGCTTTAACAATTTTAGTCCAACTCAGTCACATTATCCTGATACCAGGCCATCCAGTCCTGACACTAACCTCTTAATGTTGAGTGCCATACGAGGCAGCATCTAATACCATTTTTATAAGTCTTTGGTATGACTCAACTGGGGTTTGAATCCATGACTTCCTGCATCTGAGGTGGATGCTCTAATCATTTAGGCCACTGAAGCAGTCCATTTAGGACAAAGCAGACACCACTGAAAGTCTTTTGGTCAAAACTCCATGTCAATCATCCATTCAAAGGGGTGTAGTGACAACAAGATTTTCATGACAGCTGTCATAGCAGCCATACTGGATGAATAATTGTCACCATTTTCCATTTAGGACCAATAAGGTATCAAAATAAATCTATCAGTGAAAACCCTTTGTTGATACAGCCATCCGTCTTGAAGTAGAGATAAAAATATTTATAAGATTACCATCACGGTGCCCATACTGAGGGTCGTCATTGTCATTTAAGAACAGCTGGACACAATAAGAACTCTTCTGACAAAACCCCCATGTCACAATGACTTTCTCTTTTATGATGAGTAGCTAAAATTTCACGATGGCCCATATTGGACATAGAATGGACACAATGGCCATCATATTGGATATCAAAATGGATATGATGGCCATCATACTGGACATCAGACTGAACACAATGGCCATCATACTATACATCAGAATGGACACAATGGCTATCATATTGAACATCATACTGGATACAATGACCATCATACTGGATATCAGAATGGACATGATGGACACCAGAATGGACATGATGGATATCAGAATGGACACATTGGCCATTATACTATACATCAGAATGGACACAATGGCCATCATACTGAACATCATACTGGATATCAGAATGGACACAATGGCCATCATACTGAACATCAGAATGGACACAATGGCCATCATACTGAACATTAGAATGGACACAATGGCCATCATACTGAATATCAGAATGGACACAATGGCCATCATAATGAACATCAGAATAGACACAATGGCTATCATACTAACATCAGAATGGACACAATGGCCATCATACTGAACATCAGAATGGACACAGTGGCCATCATTCTGGACATCAGAATAGATACAACGGTCCATATTGGACATCAGATCAGCAGAACTTACTTCAAGATCAACAAAACAATATAAAATCTATTAGAGAAAATCCACAATGGCATGAAAATTGATTCAGGAGATGTAGTAATAACAAGATTTTCAAAGTGAACACTGTGGCAGTCATATCAGACCCCAGATCAACACTATATTTAGGATTAAGTAGACATAATTAGAAGCATTTTAGTTAAAACCCCATGTCACAATGACTTTCCATTCAAGATGAGTAGCCAGAAAAAGATTTTCTATATGGCTTCTGTGGCAGCCATACTGGATGTTAGATTGGCACAATTTTCATGAGACCATGAGATGTGTGTACAGAAATATCAAGGCAATTTTCTAAGTGGTTTAAAAGAGTAGTGATAAAAAAATTTAAATAGAAAGGCAGAGATTCAGACAATGGAACATCCCTTAAGCTCTTCTAGTCCATGATTAGTAAGCTAAAACTGTGAAAGACCTTTATGCAAGGTTTGCATGAAAATGGTTTCAGTTTTGTGAAGTTGCAGATAGCAGTTGTTGACAGATACATGGTGCATGACACATGACAGATGTGGGATCAAACATTAAGCTAAAATGATGAAAAAACTCTTACCATCGCCTAACATTTCACCTATCCTGATAATGTGAGGCCAATGCTGCAGTGTTTTGGCAAAAAATGGATTTGTAACTCCAAGAATCACTGGTGGACTGGAATACAAAATGCAAGAATGGAAAAGGGAATTATGTATATACCATGATTTAATTGATGTTTCTGAATGGCTTTGCAATACCTGCTTGCATATCACGTTTACATCAAGAATAAGAAATATTAGTGTATATTCAGTTGAAATAAGTCTATTATTATAACAAAAAGAGCCTTTTAATAATTAATCTAACTTTTAAATGAAGATACTAAATTAAGATATTAAATGAAGATATTAAATGCTTTGAAGTTTGTAGCTTTCTTACTACATACATTACATATACTTCTCACAAAATTTTTAGCCCCCCTCTGGGAAGGCCACCCGTATATTAAGGACATTTTCCTGGTGTAGATGGGGTGGCTGTATAAGAGGGGGGACCACTGTGTGTGTGTATGTATGTATATATGTGTGTATATATATATATATATATATATATATATATATATATATGTATGTATTTATATATATATATGTATTTATATATATATATATATATATATATATATATATATATATATATATATATATATATATATATATATATATAAAGTATTAAGAAACAACAAAATGAATCATATTACATGTGTAAAGTATAATAAATATACTGGTTTACCATGCTATTTATTTCCAGAATGAATATTCAAATGAAATGGCTATTAACAAAAAAGTAATGCAGAATGAACACAAATGAAATTATCAACACATCTGGAAGGAACGAGGAGCACAAATGCAAAATGCTGAAAAATAATGACAAGCAAAATGGAACAAAATACAAATATATTTAAGGAATAAAACTATTTTTTTTCTTCAAACCTGCAGCTAAATTTCCATGATCAAAAGCCATTTCGCATGATAATCTGTGATTATGTTCTTTGTATTGATAGACAAGATTTTACCCCTTACAGGCTGTGCTATTATTTTTGTTCTACCACCATGGACAACTTCAGCACTTATGGTTGTATATAAAGACTCTTGGTTTTTGCTCACATAAATATACACTCATCTCTCCTACACTTTAACTATGACAGAGACAAGTCTATGGTCAACAAAGGGTATAACTCTTGTGAAAAAGGGAGTAAAATTATTTATTAACATGCATTCTAAGTCTCCAAGCAGTTCACTTAAAGCTGCATTTACAAATTTTCTGTCATAAACTGTGTGTGGCTGTAAGTAAAATAGAAACAATAAACTTCACAAAATTCAAGGGAAGAAAAACATTTGTTGATCTGCACGTCTATAAATAATGACTAGCATAAACCAGGTTTTATGACAATCCAACAAAACCTGCTGTACTAACTCAGCTAAAGAAATAATGTCATATACTGCATTAACTCATTCAGCCCCAGACCCGTTATCAGTATCACTGCTGCTATGCCCCAGCAGCGCTAAGCTGTGTCTAGCTGCGTGTGCCCCAGAGTTTTTACCTGTTTGAAAAATTTTGTAAACATCGTGCACATGCATTCACTCTTACCTTAATTTCTCTGCTTATATCCAATTAAAATCCAAGAAAGTTTCACCATTTATTGCAAATAAATTTGTCTAGACAGTGATGTATTTTTTTTCCCTATTTGTCCAAGTCTTTCACGACTTATTTATACAGAATTTACAAAATTATGTGCAACGTTTATCCGCAAGAACTCGATCATCATCGCTGTCAGCATCCTCATCTTCGGACGATTCAATCTCAGAAACTTATATGTCCGAATCGAAATCTCACAAAATATCCAACTGCCGAACATATCTTTCCTCAGCTTGCTCAGTATTTTCAAGATCAAACCCGAGAAACTCCTCATTTTTGCTCTCATCAAAAATCACTCTTACGTCCGCCATCATTTACGATTTTTCATGACCAGAACACGTGGAGTTAAACCGCTTTCAAAACAGGAGCCCTTAGCTTCTGAACAATTCAAATTTCCGCAAATGAAAGTAAAATCATTTCTGATTGGTTTAATAGTTGTTAGTTCTTGGAATAAACCCATTTCTAACCAATCAGAGACGTTGAATCTAACACACATTCATCACGCTTGGAGACGGGATCGGCCATTGAATGCAGTAAAAAAATCACGACTACAGGCGGGATCGGCCATTGAATGCAGAAACCGGATCACGCCTACAGACGGGATCGGGGCTTAAAGGGTTAAGCTACAAGACCAATAAACTAAAGCAGAAAGGTGATGAACATATTTTAGGGTTGTTCCAGTAAAACATACATGGGATTCAGGGAATGCACATTTAATGTAGGGTACTCACAGATGCAGTTTAGAATTTTCTTGTCATTTTTGTATGACCTCTGTGAAATCAAAGTACCCTGACATAATTTTTTTTAATAAAAAAAAATGCCTTTTCTGGGTACCATGTATGTACAGCCCTAATCAAGTTTCATAATAATCCATCAAATATTGTGGGACTATTTGCACCAATCAGATTTTCCCACAATGCATGAAGCTACTAGACAAACATGATAATAAATTTAACAAAAATTGAAGAGCAAATTCATTTGTTTCCATGTGCATCTTCAGGTGATGACAATAATATTTAAAAAATGTCATGGCAACCCATCATAAACTTAGACAAACTGCACTAATGGCATTATCATACAATGCATTAAGCTAGGCTTCTGGAAAATGGGCAAGAACTCTAACAAAAATCACTGCACAGTGATTTGTCAATAGTATCTTCAGTTGATGACTATCATGTTTACCAAGTTTATGGAAATCCATTAATAACTGGGGGACAAGTTGTGTAATTGAGATTGTGATATACACAAGTTTATGGAAATCCATTAATAACTGGGGGACAAGTTGTGTAAATGAGATTGTGATATACACAAGTTTATGGAAATCCATTAATAACTGGGGGACAAGTTGTGTAAATGAGATTGTGATATACACAAGTTTATGGAAATCCATTAATAACTGGGGGAAAGCTGTGTAAATGAGACTGTGATATACTCTGCCTTAAGCTACAAGACAACAGTGGAAGCAACATGATTTAACGATATGTCCAACTGCAAGTCCTAACCATAATGTTTACATGGTTTCATGGTAATCCATCAACAAGAGGTCCAAGAGGTCTGGTATCACTCACTTGCTTAAATAAATTAACAGCTGACCATTTCACTAAAAAGGCTTGTGTAATAAGAACACTTACTAGGGAAATTATCTCCCAACTTTAAACTAAAGATAAAGGCAAAGATAATATAGACAAAATTAATATTTCAAGCACAGGCTAATCACTTACTCTGACTCAAAATCCCCTTGTCCAATTGTTTTACTATTAATTTGATCTTTCCCTCAACCCCAAATCAAATGGTCAGTCCCTTATACTTCATGAGACTCAACATCTATTCACAATCTGCTGTAAAATTAACACGATTTCCAATTTCACAGCATACTAATCAGGTTTGAAATCATGAATAACTAGCATACATTTCTGCTCTTGAGATCTGTGACTGTAGCTGCCTAAAGTATGTGATCTCATCATGATCTGTTCTAAAGAGGGGTCCTGGAGCAGTTTTATTTCCTAAACACTGCAATAATCTCCATGTTTCTTTATCAAAGTTGAAAACAGAAGTGAAGTTGGTTAGGAATAGGGCTTTTTTAAATATCAAATAGTAAAAATAACAGCTTCAAGTTTCAAAATTAGTTCATATGATACTGTAATTGTATCACAATTCAAAAAAACACTTCATATATCAGTTGAATCAGCAAGTATCATCCCTTTGAACTAATTGGACTAAAACAGAACACACAGTAGCTCAGTTCCTCTAGGATGAAAAAAATCATATTGGAGGTTTTTATACGTTGTCAATCCAACAGCTTTTCTAAATTTTCAAAACAATGGTACAATGTATATGTACCACTCAATGGTACAATGTATATGTACCACTCAATGGTACAATGTATATGTACCACTCAATGGTACAATGTATATGTACCACTCAATGGTGCAATGTATATGTACCACTCAATGGTACAATGTATATGTACCACTCAGTGATGCATGACCACATCATTCATGCAGTATTAATTAAAGGTAATTCATCAAATCTGGATAGTACTGTTCCCCAATCATAGATCCTGTGCTCTGCTTCGTTTAAAGTTTAAAGCTTTGAATACAACTATGCTGATGATCCTGATCAAATGGAGGGACCTACAAATGAAGCCACAGCAACAGACTGAATATTAATTTACTAGTGTTCTCTTCAACACCTCCAAAATCAAGAAGTTACATTTTGTCATTGCACTCAATATTTCTTTCAGGCAGATTTTATAACACTTTTTTTTGTTTGAAAAGTCTAATGGGCAACTCATATAGAATAGAGGAGCAACCCGATCTAGATTTAGACTGGCCCCTGAGCATCAGGCTATGTGACTTCTATAACTCTGATAGACACTTGATCCTAACTGAAATGGTGATCAAAAATATGACTTCCAGAGAGGTAACAAGTTTAGCCAATCAGAAGTGTGATCATTATTTCTCACCCATGTGACTGAGAAATCTAGCTGTTTTGCTAACCCTACTTTTCTTATCTCAGTCTAGTCATCTCAGACAAGTCGTTTCAGTCACAGTGGCCACATGCTCAGAACTACTTTTAAAAAAAGAAACCCTTCTTGTCTTCTGCTGTGTCTAATGTAGTTGTTCTAAAATTAAACAACAACAACAACAGAAACAAATCTATAAGAAAACATAGTAACTTAAGGTCAATCCATCTTTGAGATCACACCATACAAAAACAATTCGAGAGACTAAGACACACATGCACATGATGTCAAGCTTTTTGGTATTATGCTAGTTCGTTCCACACAGCATGGTCAATTTTATCACTACACTCATTTACAATCAATATTAATTGTAACACAAGTATGTTACACAGTTTCACCTCCTCCAAAGAAAAGGAGAGTTATATACAAAAGTGACACAGGTCTCTAATTACCCATGAATAATCTAATGCAACGTGTTGCTCTTCATTACAGTTTGTACTAAGTATAACTACAGTAAAGATGTGTACCCAGTATCGTTTCATTATTTACAATATAACTTTTTAAAATTGGAACTGATGAAAATGAAACATTTTCTTGTAATAAATATTAATTATTTATTGTCAATTTCATATAACATCCATATATTAAATGTGATAATACCTCATTACTATGTGATGTTTTATGTTGTTATTTTTCTTTGCTCATGTGTATAAACTGTGTACTGCAATGGTCACACCACAGCCCTCATTAACATATTTGCATTAATGAGCTGCATGTAGACATTTGGACGTGAACTATATTACACTACTGAATAGTTTTTTTCATTTTAAAGGAAAATATTGGGTGAGAAACATAATCTACATTGGGGTTTGGACCAAGGTAAGGAAATCCCAGTCACAGAGTTACATTATATGTCTCCCCACGAGGCTTAGGATGTTCTTGTCTCAGTCCAAACCCCAACATAGATTCTATATGACTGTGTGGATCTTGATTATTTGTTAACCCATCCAAGATCAGCTCATCATTATTTATGGACGTTGATTATTACTGAACTCATACAAGATAACTCCTCAATATGCATGGATCTTGATTATTTTTTAACTTGTCCAAGATCCCTCCTCATTATTTATGGACGTTGATTATTACTGAACTCATACAAGATACCTCCTCAGTATGCATGGATCTTGATTATTATTTAACTCTTTTGAAGTTTCTGTAGTAGATATTTATATAAACCAAATATATAAGAATTACAAAAGCCAGTTCTAGAAAGTACCAAGGAACACACAAGTGTTTTATCTGCATCAGCAAAAAGAAATTTGCATATAGAGATGATGCATCTCAGCTCCAGATCTGCAGCCTTGCTAGTGCTCATGCCATGACAGATGAGTACTACTAAGGATTCATACTGATGAGAGAGTACTACTAAGGCTGAGAGAGTACTACTAAGTTTGAGAGAGTACTACTAAGGCTGAGAGAGTACTATTAAGGTTGAGAAAGTACTACTAAGGATGAGAGAGTACTACTAAGGCTGAGAGAGTACTACTAAGGTTGAGAGAGTACTACTAAGGTTGAGAGATTATTACTAAGGTTTCATACTGACTGTGTGAATTTAATGTTGGTGTTGCTGATTCTTTTTGTTTGTGGTAAAAGATGGAAATAGGATAGTCTTTCTATAGTGTTCAGAAAAGCCATCATCTGCAGCTTGGGTGACTACTTTTGTATTTAGGTATCATCAATGTACAATAGAATGGAGATAACACATGTCAATGATCAGAACTCTGTGAAATATCAAAACAGATCAACAGGGTTGGATCTTTTTATATTTATGGGCACATTTTGTGTCCCTTCCACTGAGTAGGACTTGGACCATAGTAAGGCTGTATCATCAATGCCAAATACATGCTGAAGAGGTTTAAGTAATAGATCATTGTCAACTCTGTCAATGCTGCTGATGATTCAAGGAAGGTCAGGATTATATTAAGTAATTTTGAACAAACCATTCTTTCTTCTCTTTAGTATCATTACAATGGCCTTTGACCTACTGACCTCAAAATCAATAGGAACCTTTCTTGCTTCAAATACAAGCTATCCACAAAGTTTTGGTTATGGTTTATTGTTAAGGATTCTAGCTATTTTATGGAAACCAATTTCCTTCCTGGAGTCCCTCTAACTCGGACATATCCCTTGTCTCAAATGCAAGCCATCCATAAAGTTGGTGAAGGCATGTGGTACAGAACTTAATTAGTTTCATGGAATTTTTTGCATCCGTTCTCCAGTACCTTTGACAAAGACCTTTGACTTTTTCACCCAAAAATGAATAGATGTCCACCTTTCTTTGAATGCAAGCCACCCATGAAGTTTGGTCAAAGAAGGAAAATCAGGATATCATGCAAAAACCATTTTTCTTCTTAGAATCAGTGTGACCTCAACCACTAACCCTCACCCCCCAAACCAATAGGTGACTTTCTTATCTCAAATGCATGCAATTTACAAAGTTTGGACAAGGTATATGGTACATGAGTCAAATTATTCAACAGAAATAGTTTTTCTTTTTAGTCCCGGTGAACATAACCTTTAACCTTTTGTGCCTAATATCAATAGGATTTCTTCACTGTCCAAACTGCAAGGTATGTACAAAGTCTGGTAATGATGAAATCACAAGTTATTGTCCAAAAACAAAACATGGAAAAGACAGATGAATCTTAACATAAGCTCTACATTCATAAAAGGTGTGGGGATACACCTCTTTCTCGATAACTTGCATGCCACAGGGTCCACAAACACAAACCACACTATAAGTGAGGGCATGAGTTACCAAGGGACCTAAACAAAAATCCACTAGACATTGAGAAAACTGGGAGGTGTAGGGAACTGGGCTGTTTAATGACTGAATCCTCATTTTACAATCATGTCGATAAGTCGATAATTTATAATAATGCACTTTTTTAAATGAAGTTTTTTGTGATTCTGTATAAATTACATTTATTTTCAAAATGTCCAACAGGTGAAAGATCGTTAACATCGATCCAACTGATTTCAACAACCTTCTCATGTACGTGACAACATCTGATTATTACATCATTGCTGTTTATTTTGTTGATTAGTCTGGTTCCCGGAGTGGTATTTAATAGTATAGTGCTAAGTAGGGAGTCAATGTAGGAGGGACTTAGACTAACTGTTGATACAACCACCAAACAAAATTCCATTTTTTTCAAAAACTAGCAACATTTATTTCATCTATGTCGAAACTAAATTTCTGTAATGTTCAATTAGTACAATATTGATGCCATGATTTTATTGGAAGCAATATTGAAACTTCTTATCATACCTGAGGGTATCTCTAAGTGCCAGTTCAGGAATTCTCTGAAACTCATTTGCCCACAATTGTCCGTATCTGTGAAACCAAGCTCTTTATTTTACGATTGTTTCACTTGGTTGCATTGCTATCTTTGATCAAGTAATGAATGAGTTTGTTATTTTAAGGATAGTTTAATTAGATTATGTACACAGTAACATTCATAACAGTGTTCAATGGATCAACTGGAATGAGTTCATCCGATGTACCACTGGGGCCGCTAGATCTTAAGTATGTATAATTTGCATGAGTTGTAACATTTTTAAAATTCCACCTCCTCAATTTGATTCAAGAGACGTAATTAACATGATAATACAAAGGAGGCCAGCTTTTAATTCAGTGCAACAATATAACAAATACCTCCGCCAGTCAGTTATCAAAACATGGTAAGCACTTTATTAGGCTCTCAGAGAAACGCTCACTGAAATAGCTGTTATGGTAGATTGACACATTTTATGTTTAAATACACATTGCATTTTTATGATGATTACACTTAAGAGGAACTAAGAGATAGAACTAAACCACAAATTTCACCTAATAAAAATTATTTAATTGGCATTTAAATATTAATGTACTGCTGTCACCAAGCATAAGTAACCTTTTCATTTATCAAAATATCCTTGAATATCTTTCATTATGGTGTACTAAGAATGTCATTTGGAAAGAAAATGTAACAAATTATATGACCTCTTATTCAAAGTTGATAATTTAAAAATGTTGACTAAAATTTCCAGGTCCTATCTACTGTTTTTTACCATAAAACGAGCGATATATCAGCATTTTAGTTACCAACTTTGATTTTCTTCAAGTTCAACAAATAGTGATCGATTCTTTTTGCATTATTTGTTTTAAAAAATGGATCCACACCTGACCCCATGTTATAAGTGGGGTCGCAAGTTATCAGGGTGTGAGTTATCGAGGGAGTGGTGTAATAATATTAATAATAATAATAATGAGGACTTTGTATAGTGCCTAACCTTTAGAAGCTCTAAGCACTTTACAACATTAGACAACACCTATAAGATAAAAAACATAATGATATGATTACAAAAACAAACACCATGAAATTAGAAAACATTAAAAAAACATGCTGAGAATATTTAAGGTAGGAAACATTATTAGGTCTTTAAGTTTGTTCTTGCAGTCGAAATAAGTGAGTTTTGAGAGCCCTCTTGAATATGATCACTGTGTCTTTGTGTCTAAAGGAAATAATAAGGAAAGTTTAAAAAAAATAAAAATCCACTTACGGAGCCTGTGTTTTTGTTGTGTATTCCTTGAATTCACTGTCATGAATAGTGAAATAGGGTCTGTAATCTGTACAATACTGCAAAGGTGAAATCAAGCTGAAAAATACCAAAATTCAATTAGAAACCATAATTTGTTTTAGTGTATTCAACAAATCAATATGTTTTTAAATAACTCTATATCTTCAAGTTGATTACAACATGATCATCTGGATTATAAGCATAAAATAATGGTAATTAAAAGGAGTTAGAAAATTGACAAGATATAGACAGCTTTAAACCTTGCAGGTAATTTTTGACAGTAGCAAGTAATGAACATTTGTACCAGTTTAAGGGACCTACTATAACTATTTTCTCATCCTGCTATCGAATATTTATATGTATGGGTTTATCAGTCTCATCCTGCTATTGAATATTTATATGTAATGGGTTTACCAGTCTCATCCTGCTATTGAATATTTGTATGTATGGGTTTATCAGTCTCATCCTGCTATTGAATATTTATATGTATAGGGTTTATCAGTCTCATCCTGCTATTGAATATTTATATGTATAGGGTTTATAAATCTCATCCTGCTATTGAATATTTATATGTATAGGGTTCATCAGTCTCATCCTGCTATTGAATATTTATATGTATAGGGTTTATCAGTCTCATCCTGCTATTAAATATTTATAGGCATAGGGTTTATAAATCTCATCCTGCTATTGAATATTTATATGTATACTGTTTATCAGTCTCATCCTCCTATTGAATATTTATATGTATGGGTTTATCAGTCTCATCCTGCTATTGAATATTTATGTAATAATAATAATAATAATAATGAGGACTTTGTATAGCGCCTAATCTTTCGAAGCTCTAAGTGCTTTACAACATTAGACAACACCTATAAGATAAGAAACATAATAATATTATTACAAAAACAAACAACATGAAATTAGAAAAACATTAAAAAATAAAAAACGTGCTGAGAATATTTCAGGTAGGAAACATTGTTAGGTCTTTAAGTTTGTTCTTGCAGTTGAAATAAGTGAGTTTTGAGTTGCTGGGCCCTGGTATGCAAAAGAACACTGTCCATATGACTTTGTTTTCATAGTGGGCATAATGAGTATACGATTGTCAGAAGAGGAGCGTAAGTATCTTGCTGGTGTGTACACCTGGGTGAGGTCAGATAGGTATGTTGGACTAGAGTCCAACAGTGAAATGTAGCACAGAGCACAAATTTTGTGCTTGATTCTGGATTGAATGGATAGCCAGTGTAGGGTACAGAGCAGCGGGGAGGTGTGCTCTGATCGTGGTACTCTAAGTATGATCCGAGCAGCTGTGTTTTGAAGTTTCTGGAGTAGATATTGAGATGAACCAGACAGAATTGAGTTACAATAGTCCAGTCTTGAAAGTACTTATGAACACACAAGTGTTTTAGTGGCATCAACTGAAAGATATTTGCGAATTGAGCTGATGTGTCTCAGCTCAAGATATGCAGCTTTGCATATGTTCATGACATGTTGGTGCAATGTGAGAGTACTGTCCAGAGAACACCTAGGTTTCGTACTGATTGTGTGAATTTAATGTTGGCGTTGCTGATATTTATTGTTTGAGGTAAAGGATGTGAATGAGAAAGTCTTTGTGTTGTGATCAAAATGGCCTCATTTTTATCATCATTCATCTGCAGCTTGTTACAAGTCATCCATGATTTCACATCAGAAATGCACCTCTCTACACCTTGGATGGTAGCATCAACTTCAGTTGGATGGCTAGATTTGTATATTTGGGTGTCATCAGCGTACAATTGGTGAGACACTGGATGATGATCTATGACACTTGAGAGCAACTGAGTGTACAGAATAAAAAGAACAGGTCCAAGAACAGACCCGTGTGGAACACCACAACATAGATCAACTGGGCTGGAGTGTATTCCATTTGCAGACACAATTTGTGTCCTGTTGACCAAGTAGGACTTGAACCACAGTTAGGCTGTATCATGAATGCCAAATACATGCTGGAGATGGTAAAGTAATATATCATGGTCTATTGTGTCAAATACTGCAGACAAATCAAGGGGGGTGAGGACTGTAATCTTTCTGCTATCCAATGCAGAGAGAATGTCATTAACTACTTTTAGAAGAGTTGTTTCAGTACTGTGGCAAGGGCGATATGCAGATTGTACATTGCTAAAAAGACTATTTGAATTTAGATGAGATACAAGCTGGGATAGAACAACCTTTTCTAAGATTTTTGAAATGAATGGAAGATTAGAAACTGGACGGTAGTTCTTTAAATCGTCATCGTCTAAATTTGGTTTCTTCAGCAGAGGCTTTACAATGGCAGTTTTGAAAAATTATGGGAATTCCCCAGATGAGAGAGAGGTATTAGCTTGTCAGACATAATGACAAGTTCATCAGTTAGTGAAGGCAATACTGGATCTTAGCACTCAAGCAGCAGTGATGTTGGAATTGGATCAAGTTCACATGGCTTTGATGCACTCTTCATCACGATTGTACGTACGAAATCCATAGAGACAGGTTCAAATGCTGCTAATGGTTGCCGCTCAAATTCTCCATCCCAATTGTATGGTGACGACGAGTCAATTGAAATTGTGGTGTCAAGCTTATCTCTAATGGTTTGTACTTTGTCACTGAAGAAATTTGCAAACATGTCCGGAAGGTCGACTGGAGAGAAGGTAGTTGGAAGTGGTGTTGATTTGTTCCTTGACATTAGCTTGTTAGTAATCTCGAAGAGCTCTTTGCAGCTGGAACTTTTCATGATCTTAATAGTGTAGTGGGCTGATTTCGCTGCATGGACTATATTTGTGACATTCTTCTTAGCGACTTCATAGATTTGCTTATGAATAGTGAGTCTGGTGGAAAGCCAGAGCCTCTCAGCTTTACGGCGGTCTCTTTTAGCAGTGTAAAGCTGGTCCCTAACACTGCTATACCATGGAGAACACTTCTGAATTGATACTCTGCACTTGGTAGCTGGGGCATGTTTGTCAAGTAATGAACGCAGACAGTTATCGAGTTGTTCTGCGGTAGGAGGTAAGCAAGTTGTTAGGTTAGCTTGGATGTCGTGCATTAGTTTGGTTCTATTTATCATACGGAGGTTTCTCTTAGTAGCAGATAAAGGTGGAGGGTTAGGGACTGATACGTCAAGATGGCATATAATGCAGAGGTGATCTGATGCAAGGTCATGGGATACCAGGGAGGACGGTAGAATGTTATCATCAGGTCTATGAAGAATCCAGTCTAAAATGTGACCATGTTTATGGGTGGGTTGGTTAACTGACTGTTTGAGGTTGAAAACATTAATGGAATCTACGAGTTTTGATGTATTTGAGTTTGCGGGACAGTCAAAGTGAAAGTTGAAATCTCCAAGAATAATCAGGTTGCCACCTATCGAACTTCCATAGTCCAGGAGATTCGGAAACTGCTCCAAAAAGAGAGAGTCAGCCAGCTTGTTTTTTCTACTAGGAGGAGGGCAGTATAGGCAGAAAAAATGGACTGACCTTTGCTCCAGTGTGAGTGTGGTTTGGGTTTATCAGTATCATCCTGCTATTGAATATTTATATGTATAGGGTTTATCAGTCTCATCCTGCTATTGAATATTTATATGTATAGGGTTTATCAGTATCATCCTGCTATTGAATATTTATATGTATAGGGTTTATCAGTCTCATCCTGCTACTGAATATTTATATGTATAGGGTTTATCAGTCTCATCCTGCTATTTAATATTTATATGTATAGGGTTTATCAGTCTCATCCTGCTATTGAATATTTACATGTATAGGGTTTATAAATCTCATCCTGCTATTGAATATTTATATGTATAGGGTTTATAAATCTCATCCTGCTATTGAATATTTATATGTATAGGGTTTATCAGCCATCAGCACAATTCTGGTTATGTAGTGCCAAATTTAGTCATCCCCCAAAAACATACAAAACAAAGATAAATGCAAAAAGTATAAAGACCCTAAAATAAAAAAGTATATTTTTAAAAATATAAACCACTCTTTTAAAAAATCCAAGACCTTCTTAGCTGGAACATCATGTGATGCACCCCAAGGGCAAAAAACACTGACTCCATTTAACTAAAGTCACCTCTTATGACTTGCTGAAGGGCACATCAGGCCTATTCTATAGCCGTCTGCCCAAAGGGGGTAGGGTACTATCAAAAAGGGTTAGTGGTTAATACATGTTTTTTTCAAAGACATCATTGACCAGTAATTGATTTTCAATACTTTGCTCAGCATGTAATAAATGGGAATGACCTCCATGAAGGAAAAGCATGGATAAATAGCCTCAAACTCACCTTATAAGAGCCTGTACTGTTGTCGAGGCCACAGTTGGCAAAGCTGCCATGACAACCAAGGGCTGAAACATAAAATGGACACATGTATATAAATTATTTAGCAAAAATGACAAACACCTTGTTAAATACCAAGGAAGAATAACCCCTCCAACCAAAAATAAATATCCACCATGAAACAAAATCCAAAATGTTAGGTCCAACAAGAAGGTGTCCGAACATGACAGCCAACTGCATGCAAATTTATGATGGACGGAAAAGTACCAAACATTTGAAAATTGTAATAATTTAATTAACTTTGAAGTAAATTATATTTCTCTGATAATACTTACCCAATCATATTATGGACAATCATCGAATCTAGTCCTCTGTAAAGACGAAAATGAAAAACATCTTTTCTATCTGTGTGTGTGTGTGTGTACATATATATATATAAGAATACAAATCATATAGTGAATAACTGCTCTTTCAAGTGTACTGGATCATGCAAGCTATCATATTTGTCAGGGATTAAGATAAATGCAAAAGTAACCAGTAAAGCTTTGCAAAAACAACTGTTTTTCTGTTTTATTTGTTTGTCTTGTCTATGTTTTGTGTTTGCCTTTGAAAAAGACTCATTAAGAGTTGAAAGCGCTAAGGCAAGTTACATGCTAGTTTTGCACAATTTGTAGTCAGTTTATTGTGTTTATATATACATACATGTATTTAAAAGCCAATCGTCTTGAGACCTTAGAAAGCACTGAGCATATGAATAAATTCGATCATATCATAATTCTAGTCTTGATAGCTAACATTTTCTTTCTCAACCTTGGTCAGAAGGAAAAGTTTTTTCTCTTGTTTCTTTAAGTATCTCTGTGCACTTCACATAATTTAACACAGCAGACAGGATCTTGCAAGGACACTTCTCTTGACTCATTGTCAAAAAGAGGAAGCGTAAGATGACCCTTTGACTGCTCATTGAAGGCAGCCAATTCTTGGCAGCAAAGCCTTGTTGTGTCATAAGGATCAAGGATCAAGGAAACATCCAATCTGAACTGAAGATAGTTTGGGTCCCTTAAAGTATATGTAATTCACTCTTCCGGTATGCATGAAAAGACAGCACAGTGATATCAAGTACAGTGATATCAAGTTCAGTGCTGCTCTGAGGAGTTGCAAACATGCTGCAAGCCACTTACTGTTGGCAGTTGACTTTATAAGTCTGATGATATGCATCACTCAACATGATGTAGTCAAACAAAATTGAGACTGCTTATAAATTCCAAACCAAGGTGGACAAAGTACTAGGATGGACAGAAGTCGGACTTTTCCCAGGTGACTAGAAAACCAAAGTACTAGGACGGACAGAAGTCGGACTTTTCCCAGGTGACTAAGAAACTAAGATGACTAAACGGGATAGGAGACTGCCATACCCTTGATGACTTGAACAGAACTACTTACCACATGTTTCTGGACGATTTTGTTCAGATACACTACCATTGTTGTGGGTGAAGCTGACCAAAATACCTATCAACTGATTTTTAGGCCCTATGGGAAAGCTTGATATTGGTAAATTGTACCACGGTATTCAAGAAATTTCTGTGATGCAAGGTGCATAAGGACATGAATGTATGCATCAGTGAGATGGCAAACTCTTCCCCTCTGATGGAGAACTGGACTGATCTAGCTGTTTCCACCTTGAACTTCTGCAGTAAAATATAGTGATTGAGCCACTTCATGTTGATAATTGGCCTGAGCTTGCCACTGACTTTTAGTACAAGGAAGATCCTTGAATAGAACCCAGAGATTGCAGTCTGTGAACAATCTACACTGCCGTCTGGGAACAATCTGTACTGCCCACTTGTCAATTATTGACTAGATCTCCTTCTACTTGATTTTGGCTTTCTTCAGTTGTGATGGACCTGCAGTAACTAATTCACAGCCACTCCAAAACAACTTGGAATGCCCACTTGTTTGCTGGGAATATAGCAATCCAATTAGAGTTGAACTGGAGGAGTATGTCATCTACTGGTACTTTGTCTGCAAGTGGTTGGGGTGGTAAGTGTGTCTGCAAGTGGTTGGGGTGGTAAGTCAGCTGCAAGAGGTTGGGGTGGTAAGTCTGTGTCTGCAAGTGGTTGGGGTGGTAAGTCAGCTGCAAGTGGTTGGGGTGGTAAGTCGGCTGCAGGGTGTTAGAAGACTTGGAAGCTGCCTCCTAAACTATGCACGCTGATGTCATCTGACATCGGATTGGGATTATGACTGGCTCTGTGTTTGTTCCCTTGTCCCTTTGAAGCAATTCATACCTCCTTTGAGGTAGAGACTATAAGGTTGTTGAGACATAACTGCAAGTTGGAGAGGGAATGCTTTGGCCACCTGTCTCTTCACTACCTCTACCTTGCCTCCAAAGAGCATGGGTTACCCAAAAATTGTCATTATTAAAGTCAGAAAGTGGTATGATTTGAGAGGTGCTGTACAAAATCAATCATCTTGTTGCACTAGGTAAAGATAAGCAGAAACAGTCAGAACATTCTCCATGGAATGGTGAAATGCTCTGTTAATGACTCTGGCAATCTGGTCTGTGGACTCCCATGCATGGTTATTACCCAATTTTTCTGCTGAATTATTATTCACAGTCAGCTAGTTTCAATTTTTCTATGATCATCCTGCAAATGGGTACAGTAATAATAAACTTGTGTAGAATCTATAATAATGATTACAAAGGGTCCCAGGTGGCAGAGTGGTCTAAGGTGTTTGTCTTTACATATCACTGACATCCTGCCTATTTTCTCCTTTGTTTGAGTCTTGGCCTGGCCAACATGAATATGTGAGAAAGCTTGCCATAGCTTTCCAGGGGTCAGTAGATTTTTCCAAGTTTTTCCTCTCCCAAATACTCTATACCCCATGTATAACCTAGCGTATTCTGAAAAAAAAATGGTGCTAAACCCATACCCCCTCCAAACAAAGACAATTACAAGCCATACAGTAGCTTGCTTTGTAGTCCTCCAGAATATAATGCTTTTCAGTGAATGATTGTAACATAATAATGTAATAATGTAGCTTAAAAACAAAAATCTACCAGTTTTACCATCAACTTTCATTTTGTAGATTGTGTGCAGTGATTCCTATTCTTGTCAACTTGTCAGCTCTTTCAAGGCATCAGTGAACATGATATGCAAAACTGAACCTGTGTATATTTAGCACAGACTGACACCCATTTTTCACTGTAGAAAATATGACTGTTGAAAAACAAAATCAGAAAAAATACTGTGTTTTATACACAAGAGTTATAATTTTACAGGAAAAATAAAAACAAATTTTGACAATTTTCTGATTTCAAAGTTCCAAAGGTTTACAATTTGTACAGGTTTCAGTGTATATATTTTAGAATAATGAATACAGACTGACAAAACTGCCACTTCTGTGTGCAGTACTGTGCCAAGTTCATATACATAATAACATAGTGATCTGCATAGAGTTGATGTGACATTAACGTATGCTATTGTAGTACACACAAGAATGATGATTCATCGTATGAAAGGAAACAGCCCATCACATGAAAACATCAGTATGTCAAGCAACAAGTACCATGCATCCAAATTTAATGACCCTTTTAAAATTTATTAACAATGAAACCTGTGTGTAGTACTCACTCTGTATCTTAAAGAGTTATTTTGAGCAGGTGTTATAGGCAGGTAAATATGTACACAAAGATACATTTATCCTTGTTTAAAAAAAAGACAAAGATAAACAAGTTGAGACATCTGTCTACATAAATACAATACCTCACATGTAAGCACAAGTTCCCAGAGCATCTGTACATGTGGCAGTACCGTCTGGAAAGCACTGCAAGAGATAATTAGTGGGAATTGCTTCCTCATAGCAGCAATAAATAAAAGTTCTACCTAATTACAAGTTCTCATATTAAAAATAATCTCAACCTATCAAAAAATGGCATGGAGGAACAGAAAACCCATAAACCTTCAGGAAATCTCAAACCTTGAACAGGCGACAACTGAACCCATCACAAGTCACTACTGTGGATCAAATAAAGGACTGTAGAGGTGCAGGTGTCTTACACAAGTCACTGCTGTGGATCAAATAAAGGACTGTAGAGGTGCAAGTGTTACACAAGTCACTGCTGTGGATCAAATAAAGGACTGTAGAGGTGAAAGTGTTACACAAGTCACTACTGTGGATCAAATAAAGGACTGTAGACGTGCAAATGTCTTACCACTTTGCTATATGTGCACATAAGCCACAGATATGTAATACATTCATGAAGACTGGATGAATTCCAAATTCTGTCTGCAGAATGAGACTTGCTAATACTATTCATGATCCCAAAGTTTTATAGTCAGTAAGCAAGAAAAGTAGGTCACAGTGACTCAATGGAAATTTTCAGAGGATGAGAAATATAATATGTATTATATATTTATTAAAGATGTGTAGAAATGGAGACTCACTATGATTTAATTTACATGCATAATTTAATGACTCTGTGTCCTTGACTTCCCAAAACAAATCCATTTATAATGATGATTACTCTCCAAAACATAGTGCAATACAATGAAATTGGGAAATATCTGAGAAATATTACAGTATTACATTTATAGAAAATAAAATGTTAATCAGTTTTTTAAGCACACATATCCCTGAAGAAATATTAGTTGATATTGAGCCATGTAAATATCCAACATAATGTACTGATCACAAAGTACTTTTTCTAGACACTGTACCATGTAAATATCCAACATAATGTACTGATCACAAAGTACTTTTTCTAGACACTGTACCATGTAAACATCCAACATAATGTACTGATCACAAAGCACTTTATCTAGATATTGTACCATGTAAACATCCAACATAATGTACTGATTACAAAGCACTTTTTCTAGACACTGTACCATGTAAATATCCAACATAATGTACTGATCACAAAGCACTTTTTCTAGACACTGTATCATGTAAATATCCAACATAATGTACTGATCACAAAGCACTTTATCTAGACACTGTACCATGTAAATATCCAACATAATGTACTGATCACAAAGTACTTTATCTAGACATTGTACCATGTAAATATCCAACATAATGTACTGATCACAAAGCACTTTATCTAGACACTGTACCATGTAAATATCCAACATAATGTACTGATCACAAAGTACTTTTTCTAGACACTGTACCATGTAAATATCCAACATAATGTACTGATCACAAAGCACATTATCTAGACACTGTACCATGTAAATATCCAACATAATGTACTGATCACAAAGTACTTTTTCTAGACACTGTACCATGTAAATATCCAACATAATGTACTGATCACAAAGCACTTTATCTAGACACTGTACCATGTAAATATTTTTTGTAAAATTTTGTTTAGCAGTTCTTTAGAAAAAGCCATTTACTAATCCTTCTGTTTTAGTAACAATGGCCACACCTGAAGGTACAGATTGGCTTCTTATGACTTTGGTCAGATTCTGCTGAGTGGTTCTTGAAAGATTTCAGGTGGCAATATCATTGGTGAATCAACATAATTAGAACAAATCTGAAAATATTTCTTGCCAAGATGATTTCTGTAAAATCTGGTGAAAATCTGTTGAGTAGTTCTTAAAAAGACTTTCAAAATATATTCTATTTTTAGTAATATTGGTCATATCTGATTGTGGATTGGCATCATTCAACTAAAGTGACAGAGCTTCACACCAGGAAGTTTCCTGTCAAATTTGGTCAAATTCTTTTGTGGCTAAGACCAGTGGATTTTAAGGATAACAAATGATGAATAACAGATGATGAAGGAGCATACCACAAGGTCACGTGACTTTACACCATCTGTGGTAAATACAGTTAAGTTTTTTGCTGTTGTTCTTATGGGGTTTAACGCCATTTTTCAGCACACTATAGGCTATGCATGACTGCCAGTATTAATGGTGGAGGAAGAACCCGGGAAAACCCAGATAAGAACCACCGACCCACGAGAAGCTACTGGCAAGCTTTCTCACATACCCACAATGGCTGAATCCTTGACTTGAAACCCTGCAGACAGAGGTGAGATGGCAGTGATCCATAATGAAGAGTGCTTTAGACCACTTGGCCACTCAGGGCCCCAAAGTTTTTTGCAAAATGTTTTGTTTTAAATTTAAAAATCATATAAGGTCTATATTATGATTTTGATGAACAATTTTTAAATGAGCATATATTGCCATTCAGCAAAACTCATGCATTGTTGTTAGATGTTTGTAGTTTCACTGTTTATAACCTTGAAAAAAATATAGCTCAAACCTTATCTAAAACACTAAAATAAAATACAGACTTGACTAATTCTTTTGTAGTTTACCAGGTCACAATCATAATCTTTAATCATCCAGAATTGACGCTGAAATAATACAATGAGGATATATGCATGTATATACAAATTTGACCATCCAAATACACATTTTGGATGCTTATAATTGATCACATATTAGAAATTAGATTAAAATGTTTTGTTAAAAAATATTTCCAGCATATTTTGTTATTGGCTGCAATTGTAACCATGAACACATGTCAATTTCACTGAAATCTGTCTTGATAGCAATCTGCATGCACACATGCATCACTACTGTACAACTTCATACCAGAAGGACCGTAAATTGATTTACATAAAAATGTCTTTAGTATTCTGAAGCAACTCAATGTATACAGATGGGTTTTTCTTGGACACAAATAAACAAAACTGATAAAATCATGCAGTCGACCCATCACTAGCAGGGTTCAAATCTAATCTGGACAATATAGCACCAATACTTCTTTTGCCTGGAAATACTGAAACTTGCAGGGACCAAAATATTTATTTTAAATTGCGGGTCCCAAAGCAATTGAAGTTTATGAAGTTCTATTACAATTCTATACTGATAACTGTGAATCCTGCTATAACTTGAAAGTTTAGTCCATAACTGTTTTCAACAATACAGCATTATGTACCAAATTGTAGCATATCAATAATGATTGAAAATTCAGTCAATACATATCCATGTTTAATATCTAAGATAGCCACTTGCTTGACGAAAGTTAAGAACCTTAATTATTGTTTGTAAGCTGTATGTTTCTGGCTTATTTTTTTAATAGTGTCATGGGTTAAGCCACATCTAAGATAAAACTGAAGGTCATGAGATAATTGTGTTATATCCAAATTAATGTTTTAATGAAATGCATTATATCAAGGTTCCCTGTAATTGGTTCAGCCATATACAAATTGGTTCATACATTTTAAAACCGATTTATCCAACTTTTCAAATATCTCATGAGAATAAGAAATCTTTATGCCATAACAAAATGAGTCATTGAAGTGATGCAAAATATTTGAGAAATTGATGTGTTTAGTTACTTACGAATTTTCTGTGTTCTGAATAAATAACTGCCATATTTTTACCTGAAAATATCCACTTCAAACAGGGAGGGTACATATTTTTACCTGAAAATATCCACTTCAAACAGGGAGGGTACAATATGCTGTGCTGGCACAGTTGCCTGTAAATGAAACACTGAAGACATTATGAAGCAAGATTCTGATTACTGCAAGAGATGAAAATAAATAACAGAATGGAGAAGAATGTGCATTCATATAAAACTGTATACATATAAGGAATAATTGCAACATGAAAAATCAGCATAGGATGTCGATAATATAAATGAACATAAATTTCTATTAAGAAATAAACTTGAAAAATTCTACTCATTATTAGGAACATTATAAACATGCTACTATATCACAAAAGATCAAACAACAATTTATATATCCATATCTCTCTCTAATATTTCATACATCAGTCCATAAAAATATAATTATTGCTTCAAATTTTGTTTACTTAGAACTTTTTATTTTGCATTATGCATGTAAATAGTTTTCCCCTCATACATACCTGAATATGGAATAATAAAATGTTTAGGGAAAATTACGGACACAAAGCATGTGACATGCTCAGTGAACTAGTCAATTAAATCTAAAGGTCAATCACAAGCACTTCAAATTATTACTCACAAAAAAAGTCATATTAGTAGGAAATTGAAGAATCAAAGAGATCACTATTTACAAAACTTAGAAAATAATCAGGATTTAAATGAACACATGATTCTACAAAATAGTTAACTTAAACAGTTACCATTAAAATAATAACCCAGGTTTTCAAGCAAAAGAAACAGTTCAGGGATCTCCCTAGCTAAGAAAAAGGAGTCCATGTTATGCATTAATGATCATCTTTCCATAGTTCAGAAAAGAAGAATGACTCTATTTCAAAGATAAAGCAGTGATTAATTAAGACAAACAATGGGCCATTTGAACCTGTAAGGGGTCACCAACAGATAAACACTGCGCCATATGAAACTGTAAGTGACCATCAACCTAAAAACCATAGGCCATTTGAAACTGTAAGGGGTTACCAACAAAATTGTATGGGCTGATTATTTCTTAATATTGGCCTTGGAGCAAACTAAATGTTGCATTTATATAGTTCACCTATTGGGTCTATTCAAATATGAATTCAGTTTAACCATATCTTGTACCTTTCTTGCTAATTAATTCCAGCCAATCCAAGAAAGATCCCAGGGAGTTTCTGCACAGAGTGAAATGGGGGGGAAAAAAATCAATGAAAAGATTATCTTTATTTAGCAAGATTCTGACTGCAAGTCATTGCCTGCAATAAGATCAAATGTCTGCTGTATTGAGAAGAAAAGTGGAGAATGAGACAGCCTTATTTTAGTGTATCTTGGAGACAGCCTTATTTTAGTATGTCTTGGAGACAGCCTTATTTTAGTATATCTTGGAGACAGCCTTATTTTGGATGAAACTTTCACTGATGTCCATTATAACTGATCTGATAATGCTGGTATCAGTTTCTGTTTCAAATCCATGCATATGTCCGTTATAACTGATTATGCTGGTATCAGTTTCTGTTTTAAAACCATGCATATGTCTGTTATAACTGATAATGCTAGTATCAGTTTGTTTCAAAACCATGCATATGTCCATTATAACTGATTATGCTGGTATCAGTTTCTGTTTCAAAACCATGCATATGTCTGTTATAACTGATTATGATGGTATCAGTTTCTGTTTCAAAACCATGCATATGTCTGTTATAACTGATTATGCTGGTATCAGTTTCTGTTTTAATACCAGCACTATTCTGAGAAGTAATGTCTCCTGCATTTACATTCATGTTACAAAACATAGTAAATAACTGCAACTGAAACAAAGAAAAACACTTTGACAACTAAAAGAGGAGGACAAGGTGAACATGAGGTTGCTCAAGCAGTGACCTAAGAGACAATAACTAAATTGGTCCCCATTTAAAACAGCCCCTTGACCAGCAGCCATCTGCTTTTTTTGTGGACAGAATCCCTTACAATCAGTAAGTTTGTGTTCAAAAGTATCCCCCAATGATGGCCACCCTCTAACAGAGCCAGTATATATTAGTGTTCCACGTATTTGAGGTTTAGTCAGTTTGATAATTACTGGCTATTATTGATTTAAACAGTATTTATTTACAAAAGTCATTGTGGAAAGTTCATACAATCAAACAAGAGAGAAAGTGGAGTTAGCAACAAGCATACATTTATTTCAAACTCTCTCCTCATTAGCAATAATATTTACTTATATAAATATGAGCACTCCAGTGGTTAGAGTGTCTGCCTCAGATGTGCTAGGTCATGGGTTTGAACCCTGGTCGGGTCACCAAAGACTCTATACAAATGGTACTAACAGCTGCCTCACTTGGTGCTCAGCATTAAGAAGTTAGTGTTAGGACTGGTCGGCCTGGTGTCAGGATAAAGTGACTGGGTGGGACATGATTCTTACATGTCTGCAGCATGATGCCTCAGTGCTAGAAATAACTATAAACTGCCACATTGCAGATATTGTAGCAAAATGACTGAACATTTTTTAAAGATACATTAAGAATCCAAATCACACACACATACTTTTACAATGTGGCTGATGTAAGAAATGAAGGAGTAATATTGCAGACACTGAAACATGCTAATGAGGCATTAAAAAAATATACATTCAATGCTGCAATAAAGCAGCAGAAACATGCAACTGTACACTTGAAAAATCAACAGATCAAAAATAAAAAATAAAAATATGATGTTGTCACTGATGGAGGAGGAAGAGGGTAGATAAAAGACTTTTAGTTCAGCTTGGGTGGTATATATTTAAAATAACAAAATAAGTATTGCATATATAACAGCTTAAAGTGAACACATAAGTAATGATGATGTAAATCTCTTAGTTCTAATTATGTACTTCTAGACTTTCTTGATGATCTCTTCACTGATCACAACTGATTGCATGGGCATACCCATTAATAATGATGTTATATCTCTAATATGGGCAATATTCCTCTTGTTTAGTTTCTGAGAGTAAAAGATTCTCTACAGATTAATGGAAAATGCTTTGAGATTTGTAGTTAACTGAATGAACATCAATTGCTTGGTGACAAATAGTTTTTGTACAGTCTAAGAGAAAATGCTTCAAAATTTGTAGTTCACTGAATGAACATATATTGCTTGGTGACAAATGGTTTTTGAAGAAAAAAAATGTTATTCAACAAACTACAACAATGTTAAAGTCTTGTGTGCATAAATTGTGGTAATCTTTTTCTTGATAGATTGGGACTTTTTTCCTTGACAGATTGGAACTTTTACCCTGATAGATCGGTTTTTTCTTATCAAGATTCATGTATAGATCTGATTTAAATAAGAGAAATGAAATGTTGTTTTGAATTTGCAGAGATAAGATTCCACTCTACAACAGATGTTGGTAAAAATTAACTTTGGTATAAATTTATCCTGCTGAAGGGCATTTGGAGGTTTGTTCCATCAAAGGTTGTCTATTACTATGCTGCTGGACACTTGACAAAATCAAAGTCTGCAAGAGGCATGCCATGGTACATTTTTGTAAATGTTTTAATTCTTTATTGAAAGTCTTCTCCATTTTGTTTCCTTGAAAATGTTAGTATATGATGTAGATATTTGTGTGTGTGTGTGTGATTTGGATTTTTAATGTAGCTTTAAGAAATTTTCAGTCATATTACTACAAAGTCTGCAGTGTGGCAGTTAACAGTGTTGTCTATCAATTTATTTGAAACACCGGAGGCCATATATGGGTCCTCAACAGTAACTGACAACAATGTATCATTAGCTGACAGTCTTATACTGGACTGAATATTAGTGACAATATCATCAATGTCAATTAAAAATAATGCTGGTTCAAGAATGGATTCATGGAGCACACCAACCACGACATGTTCTTGGTCTTAAGTACAACTTTTGATAACGATTGTTTGCATCCTGTTTGACACAAAATTTCAAAAGTCCAATACATGTATTTATTTAGCTTACAAATAAAACCATTGTTCCAGACATTGTGAAAGAACTTACTAATATCACAAAATGCTACTTTAAATTCTTTGCCTTCATCGATTGTGTTGCAAAAAGTATTGTACATATCACAGTTGTAAGGTAGCAAAATCTTTTTTTGGGTAAATCCAGAACTGAAAATAAGTAATTAGGTCGTCAGCTGTAATGTAATTGTACAAGTGTTTGAAAACACATTTTGCAAATGTTTTGCCCATGCAGTTTAGAAGTAAAACAGGTCAGTAATCTGAAATATTTTTTTCTCTCCTTTATTATGAATAGGAATAACATTAAACTCTTTCAAAACTATTTGAAAAAGGAAGTCTGGAGTGAATTAGTGAAGATTCTTTCATAAATATTGGGATAATATGTGAGTGCCTTCTATTGGTAACTTTGGGTGGATTTTATCAAGACCCCGTACCTTACTGATTTGGGTGGACTTAATCAACACCCTGCACCTTACTGATTTGGGTGGATTTTATCAAGACCATGTACCTTACTGATTTTTGGGTGGACTTTATCAACACCCTGTACCTTACTGATTTGGGTGGATTTTATCAAGACCCTGTACCTTACTGATTTGGGTGGACTTTATCAAGACCATGCACCTTACTGATTTGGGTGGATTTTATCAAGACCCTGTAACTTACTGATTTGGGTGGACTTCATCAAGACCCTGTACCTTACTGATTTGGGTGGATTTTATCAAGACCATGTACCTTACTGATTTGGGTGGATTTTATCAAGACCCTGTACCTTACTGATTTGGGTTGATTTTATCAACACCCTGTACCTTACTGCTTTGGGTGGATTTTATCAAGACCCTGTATCTTACTGACTTTGAGATTTGAAAGAGCATCTTCTATGTCATTTATTCTAATCTGAATTAAGGCCAATGTCAGTAAGAGGTTTAAGCCAAGCAGTAAATTCATTTCCATGGCTGTTGTGTGCTAATAGGGAGGATCTATTAAACCAATTCTTATTATTTTATTATGAATAGCAGAATGGACTGCTTCTAATATATTGCAAGGAATTTTGTCTATTGAACGATCACAAAACTCGCAATCAGCAGCTATACAAGTCTCTACACAATACCCAGTCAGCTCTATACCACAAGTCTTTGTAAATTCCCAATCAGCTCTATACAAAAAGTCTCTATAAATTCCCGAGGAGTTCCATACAAGTCTCTTTTTGATTACCTAGTCTCTGTACAATTTACAATCATCTCTATAAAAGTCTTTGTACAGTACAATCAGCTCTATAAAAGTCTTTGTACAATACAATCAGCTCTATAAAAGTCTTTGTACAGTACAATCATCTCTATAAAAGTCTTTGTACAATACAATCAGCTCTATAAAAGTCTTTGTACAGTACAATCAGCTGTATAAAAGTCTTTGTACAGTACGATCATCTCTACAAAAGTCTTTGTACAATACAATCAGCTCTATAAAAGTCTTTGTACAATCCCAATACATGTCTTCACAAAAGTCTCTGTACAACTCCCAATTAGCTCTATACAACAAGTCCCTATACAATTCCCAATCAGCTCTATACAATTCCCAATTAGCTTTATACAACAATCTCTAAAATTTACAATCAGTTCTATACAAGTCTCTGTACAATTCCCAATCAGCTCTATACGAGTCTCTTTACAATTTCCAATTAACTCTATACAGGTCTCTACAATTCCCTTTCAGCTCACACAAAAGGTTCTGTACAATTCTCAATTAGCTCTATACAAGTCTCTGTGCAATTCCCAATTTATGATCACACCAAAAAAAATAATTCTAAGACCCCTTTTTCATAATAATTAAAAATGCCACTCATAAATATTAACTTGATCCTTGTGGAGCTGGCATTTATAATTCTTGTGGGTTTACTGATCAAATGATGTAAATTAAATACATTCATATTTGTAATATTTCTAAATCTACTACATATCATCCCTCAAGATATCTGACAACAATGCTTTGCTTGTTCACTTAAAAACTTTACTAAAGTCAAATCATTGAAACTTGGGTGTACATATAAAATTCCAATTAAAAACTTTCTTCTGTCAAGAATTATCTCAGCACAAAGGGCTTCAAGGTTTGGTATGAATAAATTGTTCCTTTTCAATAAAGAGAATTTTGGTTTTTAATTAAATAGCTACCACACCCCATTTTCTGATTTTTATGGACTAAATATCAGTACTAAAATATTTTCTGTTAGAATTGGTTTATCTAACCAAGTCTCACTGAGAGTAATACTATCAAATTTGTTTAATTCCTTATGATCAATCTTATGGTGCATTATGTTGACTATTAACATGACAAACTGAGAGGCCCTTTAGGGTCCATGTACATACCTGGATGAGCATTTAAGAACAACAAGCAGACAAGGTGACAGTCACCTTAATTCTCTTTTTTTAACACATTCACAGTCATGCTATATTGATGATGAGAGATCAAACAAGAACACCTTGCTACATGTGGCAATATATAGGAATAGGAGGAATCCTCTATGATTAAAGTGCCACACTAGTAAAATACACATCATTTGATTCAAACAAGAACACCTTGTTACATGTGGCAATATAAATGAATAGGAGGAATCTTCTACGATTAAAGCAACACACTAATAAAATACACATCATTTGATCATATCTAATCTTATTGCTTATAGGCTGTTGTTATCACTGATAATTATCACAATGACAAAAGCTAACAAATGAGAAGTATGGTATGGTGTGCGCTGAAGTCTTTGTGACATCTGTTGCAATAAAGTAGAAATGGTAAATTAGTCATTTTGGTTTCTATCTCTTAGATTACAATAAGTATTTGAAATGGTAAAAGACTATAACCAGTTGATCACATGACAAAGTCATTTCCTTTGTAAAAAGCACGGCATACCTGTGCAATTGCTACAAATTAGTTTGACAGTGGTATAGTTGCCACATAATAAATAAGTTGTTACAAGTGCCATCCAGTTCAGGAATAACAAATTAGCAATTTGACTAGTGAAAAGAATCATGTGTGAGTGCTGCTGAGAAATCTGGCATCAGAAGAATTCAAATAAACTTGGCCAATCATACATTCTGCAACAGTGGGAAAATGGAACGGAGAGAGATGGCTATGATATTGTCATCTGGATGAAGGCAGTACTGGTATTTATATTAGCATTGGGATGGAGAATGATACAACCAGACGTCTGTACCCTGGTTATATTGACAAGGGTTTAAATGGTATTGTACCATGATTAATAATTATTTATAATTATTTTCAACAATGTTTATATAAGTTTTATCACATTGTTTTTATAGCATGAATGTGTTTTTTTTAAATGAAAATATTGAACATATAAACCTTTCTTACTTTATCTGTGTGACCCCCTCTACAAAAACCACTTACAGGTACCTTCCAAGGCCACTTTCTTGCTGCATTAGTGTGGCCTTATATTAAGGAGACCACTGTATTGAAAATGACAGATAATCTGATTTGAAAGATGGTCCCTATCAAAGTTGCCTCAAAGATTTTAATTCATACTAACTCAATGACTGATTCCAGATTGACAAATCTGGCTTAAATTGGTCAACCTTTTTTGTAGAACAAGGGTAAATTGAAAGCTTCTTGTAATTGCTTAAACTGGTCAAATATTTTGGCGAAACTGAAAGCTATTCAGTCAACAAGGGTAAATTGAAAGCTTTTGCATAATAAGGGTTAATTGAAAGCTTTTGCACAAAAAGGGTAAATTGAAAGCTTTTGCATACCAAGGGTAAATTGAAAGCTTTTGCATAACAAGGGCAAAGTGAAAGCTTTTGGAGAATAAGGATAAATTAAAAGCTTTGTAAAACAAGGATAAATTGAAAGCTTTTTGCAGAACAAAGGAATACTGAAAGCTTTTTGAAACTCTTGCAATATTTGACAGTGAAGAAGTATTATTTTCAGAAATTTTAAAGTTCTTCAAGCTAAAATACTGTTAAAGTTGGTTAAATTAGTCAAATAATTTTGGATAAGTTGTTGAAATATTCATTTTTAAGCAGCAGTGCAAGCTAGAAGGCAATGCAGGCACAAATACTTTAAAGGTCTTTCAACTTGTATTCTCACTGCCAGATCTGTTTTAAAATGGCCAAGCAGTTTTGGAGATATTTTCTTTAACAGTATCTTGTATGCTCTACCATGACAGTTTTAAGTGTCACACTTGTCCACCTGTCCATCCCACCCTGATTAAGTTTTGTGTTTAGTTCATGTTTCAGATACTGTGATGGGACATCCATTTTCTATCAATACGTTTTTTGTTTTTCTTCTTAGAACTGGTGGCTATATAAATTAGTCAAGTTGTTTTGAGAAGTTGTAGAGAAGGTTTTACAGTTTTAGTAACCATAGTTATATTTGGTGGCATCATTTGTACAAATGTGAATGGTCATATTATCAAAATGTCCAAAGTTGTTTGAAATGGGCAAAGTTATGTTTGAGTAGCAGATGGACAAGTTGACCCATGAAATAAGTCATACCTTATTCTCACTTACTGCCTTGCAAGCTACAAATTATCCAGATCCTTTGCCAGCTTTCATCACTCACCTGATCTTCTACTTTACTCACTGGCTGGCCTACTAATTTGTCTGATCGTGTGGGTATTCTAACCTAATCAGCAAACAAAATGACAATAATAGAAAACTGAAGCAAGAAAACCTATCAGACCTTGTACAATTCTTGCGTTTTGTATTGATTATTGTTAGCAGTGATGTTGCTGGGTTAAAAACTAATTCTCACCCCAAAATTTGCCAACCACAATATTTTGTTGCCAATTTTATAAATGTTTTACTATTTTCATACTACAGTACTAATTGTTTATCACAACATCCTCAGGACCAAGGTAAATTTATCAACTTAAGCAGATGTTGAGATAAGTATAGGATGAAATTTGTAAAAGGTGACCTGTTATCAATGAGTAGGATTTACAATGAGAGAAAATAAAGACTGGAACTTTTGACTAAATGAAGACAAAGCTAGTCTGAAATACACTGATATATTGACAACTTACAATTGTGTAACAGAATCGTAATGTGTGATGTGCTGTACATGTACATAGAATCATAATGTGTGATGTGCTGTACATGTACATGTATATAGAATCATAACGTGTGATGTGCTGAACATGTACATGTATATAGAATCATAATGTGTGATGTGCTGTACATGTACATGTATACAGAATCATAACGTGTGATGTGCTGTACATGTACATGTATATAAAATCATAACGTGTGATGTGTTGTACATGTACATGTATATAGAATCATAACGTGTGATGTGCTGTACATGTACATGTATATATAATCATAACATGTGGTGTGCTGTACATGTATATAGAATCATGTGTGATGTGCTATACATGTACATGTATAAAGAATCATAATGTGTGATGTGCTGAAAATGTATATATAATCATAATGTGTGATGTGCTGTACATGTACATATAATCATAATGTGTGATGTGCTGTACATGTATATGTATATAGAATCATAATGTGATGTGCTGTACATGTACATGTGTACAGAATCATAATGCGTGATGTGCTGTACATGTATATAGAATCATGTGTGATGTGCAGTACATGTACATGTATATAGAATCATAATGTGTGATGTGCTGTAAATGTATATAGAATCATAATGTGTGATGTGCTGTACATGTTTATAGAATCATAATGTGTGATGTGCAGTACATGTACATGTATACAGAATCATAATGTGTGATGTGCTGTAAATGTATATAGAATTATAATGTGATGTGCTGTACATGTATATAGAATCATAATGTGTGATGTGCTGTACATGAGAAGTCCATCAATATGAGTATGGATCATGTGTAAAAAAATTCATATATCGTTCACATCCCATTAAAAAACACAAATAACACAAATATTAAAAATATCCAGTCCTCATTGGATCTATATCTCATTGTAAACAAATATGGGTCACTTAGAAATTCACTACAGTATTCATTGTTGCCAGTAGCACCTGCCTGTATAGTTGTTTACATGCTAAATGCACTCAAACTGGTCTACATTTTGGTCAGCTAGAGACAGCTATATCTTGCTGAGGCTACCACGGGGATGAGGCTATTCATGAGAAATGAAAAAATGTGAACAAATTTTAAAAAGTTTATCAACCATCTTTGCAACATGTCCCACATTTAATTAACCTGACAGAAAGATATCTATAGTTTCAAAAGATTAAAAAGTTAAATTCATGTTTTATGCTGCAGTTTGTAGCAATTGTAAACATACACTTTTTTCCCTGCAAAAAGGAAACTTTCATGGCACAATAAAGTATTCCAATCGCTTTGGAAAATGCAACAATTGATCAGATTCCATTGCTTTTATTTCAGCTTGGTGCTGACTTACTTTGATTAATGGTGATTTGTTTTTACTGAAGAAAGTAGTCAGCTTGCTTTGATTAAGGGTGCAGGTGTTATTGAAGTCACTGCTAAATGCCAATCTTGGAGGACCAAACAAATGCTGGTTTGTTATTGAAGCAGTAACATCAACTAATTGTAGAACATTGACTGAGACTTTTAAAAAATTCTTTTGCTTAGATTTTATACAGAACTGATACTTTAAAAGCATTCAGTTTTCTTATAAGTTTCAGCAAAAAAAATATTTTCTTTCTGTGTACATTTTAAAAAAAAGTCATATGTATAAAATATACATTAAGCAAATTCGCAACGTACTCTTATTAATTTGGTTACAAAGAAAACCCCAAAAACATGACATGAACCACTTCCCACCACCGAGTTGAACTTTAAAATTAACAGTGTCAGTTTTTTAAAAGCCCAATTCATGACAAATTATTACACTGATTATTCTATATATAGTAGCAAGATTAATGCAGCTTGACTGTCATTAAGTAAATAATATTTATCTTTACTGGAGTAAAACTTGATTCTGCAAAAAATGCCCAAACAGAAAAGTGAAAATAATTGTACATACAAAACAAATCTTAACTGCAAATCAGTGTTCAATGTTCAGTCAATAACTAGTTTATTTTGATTAAGGTATTAGCAGTTCTTGCAAGGTCCATGTCACCAATACAAGTGACTTTGAGAACTGACATAACAGTGATGTTATGGTGTGTTGCATGGTTTTGTTTTTAACAACCAAGTCAGCAAAATTTCACCATTTGCCACCAATACAAGTGGCTTTGAGAACTGACATAATAGCGATGTTATGGTCTGTTGCATGTTTGTTTTTTTTAAAGTCAGCTACATTCAACATTTTCCAAAAAAGTAATGATACTAATATTACTTGTTTTTATTATTTTTAAGTTTGATAACAGTTGAGAGAGCAACATATTTAAGAAAACTTTTAAACAAATTTTCCTTTACTTTTAATTTCTGTTGGCATTTTTTAAATCAGCTGCATGCTTTACCATTGGTTCAGGAGTTGGACAAATACTTTGCCAAACCATTTGTTCAGAAGAGCTTAAAATGAAATAATGATGTGATAAATGTAATAACCCTTAAAGTAGAAAAAGAACTTTGTACAAGGTCTGGTTGAAAAGCACTAAAGCAACACATATTTAAAAGAAACACAGAAAATAAATTAAATGTCAACATGACTACCACCAACATTAGAATAATACTGCAAAAGTTGAAATATGCTGAAATCATCCAGAGTATTTTCCCTTATATAACAAAACCAAAACAATATGCCTATATATAAGATCACACGGCTACTGATCCTCATGACAAGTCGATGGTCAGTCTTGTGAACCGTGATTAGAGTCTTCTACCCTGAGGCATCATCAAAGACCAACAAAATTAGACATATGCCAAAATAACTGACTTAATAATAAACTATTAAACATGTTAGCAAACTTCTTATTCATTTTTATTTTATTATTTTCAGAAAACACAGTATACATAGTTTTTTCAGTACATACCTGAAGATGAGATGGTATATGCATTTTTATATCAACTGAGTGCATGTGCTTGTTGATATTTCATTTTCAGTTCTTTAGTTCACGATGTTATGAATTCTTTTTGAGAATGTATTATTATGGATATATGTAGGTACAAACATAATTTTACGACATACTGCAATTTACATGTGAATAAACCTACCATCAATGAAAACCCCATTAGGCAATATAAATAATTCTTTCAACCTCTACTTTTACATGAGAGAACATGATAAAACAAGATTCCAATTCTATGAGGCAAAATTAATTTGAGGAAAAAGTAAGTTTATTTCTATGTTTGATCTTTTAATTTCTAACGAATTAAGACATCTATGACAGTTTTGACAAATCCAACAGACCAAATCTGGCAACAACATTTTTTGTTCATGTCATGTGTGCAGTACAAAAAAAGCTTTGTTATGGTCTTTGAAATTGAATGTCATGTCATGAATAGAAAAACACTAAACTCATCTCCGATACCAGATGCTAAATTTGGTTTAGTCCATAATTATGTTTTCTTAATGACCCCCCCCCCCCGACAAGCTAATCAACCCTCATCATTCAATGTATACATCCAATATATCCACAAACTTGGTTTGAGAAAAAGCAATTTTTCTTAGTAAATAGGGTAAGTATTTTTTTTGTAAATTATATTTTTCCAAGAATATATACTATAACACATTAACATTAGGAATATAAGCCTGCTACCTCCTAAATCCACCCCTACTGAAACATATTTGTCATTTCTGTCTATAGCATAAAAGAGCAATAACTCTTGCCCATTACCCTCTCTTCAACCACTAGGTGTCGCTAGTTATTAAGTTGAGCAAAATATCAATGAGGATACTCACATAGTGGGATTGATGGAAGGGTCTTTAAGTAATGTGACTGGCTATGTTTTCTTGGAAAATTTCGATGTATTAGAAAAATTAGCTTTCTCCATTAAATAGTTTTTTTTTATCATAGTAATGTTAGAAGAATTTTTAATATGAGAAGGAAATTCTGAGCATCCTACCTGTAGCACAGTTGCCCTTCTAAGGAAGAGAGACTGGAATAAGTGCTCTCCTATTTAAAGCAAAACAGCCTATGATTTTGAGATCCGTGACTGTTCTATCAGGCTAAGAGGATGATTATTGAAATCTTCTTACTGTCAAAATTCACCAATAAATCTAGTGAAGCAAAGTGGTTGTGTGGTTTAATTGGTTTGGTGGTCATCTAGTTCATAGTCATGGGACCTAGCAGATGCAGGTTTTGTCTCTGCGGCATTAAATATCCTGAAATAAAAACTTGAGAATGCTGACTCTGCATTCCAGCCAACAGATTCTATGATGTCTCAGATTAATTACTGTCATTCACTTCAAAACGTATGGTCTAAAATCTGTTTTTCTCTCGTAGGCTATACTGCCAAGACAGGCATGAAGAAGATGACAATCTAGGCATGGTTGGAGTACCTGTGACATCAGTTGTTTGAGAAGATTCAGCTTTGCCAGGACCTTCCTGGGAATACCTATTGCTAGATCATTTGCCCAGGAGTCACCATTGGAGAGAAACTGTTAGAATTAGCTTGCATTTCTGATGCCTTAACTGCTGAATAACTCTCGGTACAAAGACTGTGGGAGGGTAGACCAATGTTCACAATCTGTCCAAAAAAGATTTGATGATTACCTCATTTCAATAAGTTTGATGTCAAGAGGCAGCTCCACTGGACCCATGTGCCACTGACCATATCAAAGCCCAGTAACAGGTCATTTCCAGGGGAATTTCTGTTGTGAGTGAACCATGGATATGCCACTAACACACGAATGATTGAACCTTGGTTGTAATCCTGACCTTTGATCAAGTGAAACAGACATGGGATGCCACCAAGCCAACAGGGTCATTTGCAAAGACGCTCATAAAGAGACAGCCCAGCAAGATAAAATCTGCTGAAAAAAATTGCATATTCCAAGTTACAAGAATTATCTCACTAAAATCCTGATACCATTGGAAATGGACTGACTAGAACATAAGGTGGACAAGATTACAGTGACTGAGAAATTCCATATCCAGGTGGACAAAACAGTGGGATGGGTTCCCAGTACATAAAAAACCTAGATGATTCAAAAGAGATATAAGATCATAACTGCCTTTGAAAAGTAAAGAACTTATCAGATGTTTCTGTAGGATGTCATTGCTGAAGATGAAGTAATCCATGATTTTGGTAAAGACTTAGAGGCTGACACCAAATGGAAGAATTTTAAACTGGTAAATTTTATTTTAGTAACCAAAACAAAAAGAAATTTTTGTGATGCCTAGTGTATGGGGAAATGAAAGTATGCACTGATCAAATATAGACTGATGGCATACTCATACCTTCTGATGGAGAGATGACATGAACTCACCTTCTGTATCTTGAACTTTGGTGAAAAAATGTCGCGGTTTGAGGTGGCTGTGACTTGCCATTGGCCTTTTAAATAAGAAAAAGCCTTAAATAAAACAAAAAGAGTCTGGTTTTTGTACAATCTCTTCTCTTCTACCTCATCTCCTACTGGAGAATATAAACTAATCAATTTGTGTTGTTGCCTCCCTTGGATAGTTTCTATGCAGGTCAGAAAAACATTGATGAGGCTATGTCTAACACTGAAGGCATGGTGATAACATTCCAAAGCAACTTCAATGTGGAGTGGAACACATTATTATCTACTCTGAGGAAGAGAGGGGCCAATATGTGAACATCACTAAATTCTTGTCCAAAGCTGGGAGGTCGTTATGGAATGCATAAGAGTGCATCTTGAATAAGTGCGAGGAAAACAACACTGGTACTTGGCTTTCAGCAAAAATGCCACAGCATTTCCAAATTATAAATTCACGCAGACAGCAATAATTAATCTCTCTGATCTTTCCTGATGGAAAGCAGACAAAAGGTCGTGGTTTCTTCATCAATGATATCTACCAATACTCGGCATTTTTAATCATGCATGTTCAAAGGGCATTCAGAAACCAGCAACAGCTGGTATATCTCTTTGATGATAGCCTTAACTAAGTCTGCTAAACAGTTGGATCTGAGTAAGGGAGGATTGTCTTCACACTCAATGTTTGTAGAATCCTATTGAGACAGGCCAAACCCAGTGTCACAGATGATGCAATAATATCATCTCTGTACAACTCAAGCTATGTACATCAATCCTGCCAGCTTCACAGGCATAATTTGTTGGACTGGCTTGGGTGACTCATTTGCTGGAAGACTGGCCATGTGGAAGGTGGTCCAGCTGGCTATGTACCAACTCTAACATGATTATGGTTGGATGGATGGATTTCTCATGAATGCCCGCCAAAACAGGCAAAAGTAGCTGTATGCCTGGTGAGATGGACAGACCTATCACTAAGATCCCCACAATTCTATGTGGTATGGTAGACAAACCAATCTATCATTAAGATCACTGTAATTGTAGAGAGATGAAGCCATAGGCCTGATAAGATGAATGGATCTTATAGCAAGATTCCCAGATTGAAATAGCTGGACTGGCTCGACGGTCAGCTGGATAGACAGCTCAACTACCTGGATGGTTGTGGATAGCTCTGGTTGGCAGTACAGCATGGATGGATCTCTTAGATCCACTAAGAAAATTCCAAATACCCTGACTTACATTTCCGAAGGCCATGACTGGGCATTCTGGGAATTTGTGCCTCCTGGGCTGCCTAGAAATGGGGTTACTCTACCCCACTGTATCATAATTACCTCTTGGAATAAAAGTAGAATTATGGGACAAAAATTATTTGGAATTTAATAACTGCGTCATGGTCTAAATCTTTTCTTTGCTTTTGGTCAACTTCTGCAAAATCACAGTCCACACACTCTCGGACCATATGTGAAACACACTGCATAGTACTAAGTATATTTTGTGCATGCATTAGGCATGACTCATGCATGTCTTCCCTGACTCGGACCTGCATTTATCACACTTTGTCATCAC